>JAGWEN010000057.1:51194-412400 GCA_018703685.1 Orius laevigatus | reverse complement strand
AATCTGTTTCAGGATTTAGAGTTCCGTACGGATATTAAGCCCTTGTTGAAGACGGTCGTACGGTGGTTTAGTCTCAGGCATTACTGTTCCGTTTTACGTGACCACCCTCTTTATAGTCCTTTACACTCCCCGGCTACCTTTCCCTCCCCACGAGCAAACCCAGGACCACATATCGTAAAAGGCATCACTCACACCCGAGCGCCTTTACATTTGTCATCCCCACACGTATCGTTTTCCCCTCATTTATTTTATTAACACGAGTTTGTTTTCCGACGAGAAATAAAACGAAAAACGTTCAATCGATCGGAAATTATAAAGCTTTGTGCTGTGGATCAAAGGAGAAATTTCAGTGATTAAATGGTCCTGAACCCTTGAGCACACAAAATAATTGATTTTGTCCTCCATTACAGCCATACTCTATTGCCCATCCTAAAAACCCCAGACTTGAAAACTACCCGGCAACTTAAAAATAAGCTCAAAATGAAGCAATTAGGAAAAATTTAATGGCTTGATTGCGATAAAAGCTCCCGGAGGTAGTTTGGCGTAGAATAAACGTTGCCCGTTCGGAATAGATATAAACTCATTGGGAAACGGGGAGCCTTTCCCCACTTAGACAAATTAATGAACATCCCGAGGCCTTAGGGTTTATTACGTTAACACTACTTCACAAGCTAATAACTGGGCGACTGTGGACGGCGACAATTTACTGCCCTCCCCCCTTACGGTTTTCACCCTCACGAGCGATACTCGACTAATTTATAACGCGGACTTAAATTAACATTGCAAATAGAACAGGTGTAGGATGGAACGAGATAAAATCTAAAGTGGGTAATTTAAAAAATTTAATTTTATCGTTTCATATATTAGGGGGGTGCAAAAAGTCCTCTATTCGGCCTCTAGTTCGTTTCCTACTTTTTTTTTAAGCTGATTTCCAAAAGAAAGGAAGCTATTGCGATCGGTGCCATGGAGGCCTCGAGACTTTTTTTTTTACGTTTTAAAACTTCATATTTATGATCTTTAGTTCGAAGGATTAAACGCCTCCGACACTTTAACTCTAAACATAGAGTGAGTGTAGGAGGGGAAGGTTGAGGGATGTATGGAGGGAGTTGTAGAAGTGATGGGATGATAGGGAAAGGGTATCTTGTGTTAAGGGGCCCATACACGATCAATATCATTCGGCAATATTTTGATTTGTGCAATATAATGAGCAATATCGACAGTTTTTGCCATATATTGTGTGATTGAAAATTTCAAGTTTTATTTTAAATTTTATTGAAAAGTTTTAAATTAGTCGAAATATCTAAAAAAAAGTCTAAAACAACATAGTTTTTTTTAATAAAACCAAAATGGTTTTTATTTTCTTTCAGAGTTTCTTGAAGTGTCGGATATTAGATAAAAGAAAAAAAAAGACAATCATGACATAAAAGAGGTTTTCCACGGTGCTTTTAAGGTTTAAACCGGATCCTTTTTATGGAGATCCTTGGACGTGGAGGTTCTAAAGCGGTGTCTTTTTAATCTAACTTTGTCCAATATCAATCGCATTACCCTTAAACTTTTACCCCTTATTAACCTCCCTCTTTTTTTCACTATAAAAAGTTAAAAACTGGATTTGAAGAGAAATATAAATAAATACTTTCGTGCAGAATGTCACACGCGAACCATTAATCTTTAAAATCCATTAGAAGATTACCTTTTTGTGAAATTTACCATCTAAGTGTAATATTTCAGGTTGTTGTTTTTTTGCTCCTTTTGAACACTAAATGGCCGGTTTGAGTCCCTTTTGTCTTATAATGTGGCAAAACGTTTGAATTTTTTTGTGTTCTGTAAACGTGAAATCGACCCGAATTACAAATACGAGCTCCTAACATCATAAGTGTATTGAATTTAACTGAATAGCTTCTTGCCCACTTGACCCGCTTCCGTATAATTATAATTCCGGTTAATAGAATTGGTCGTTAATTAAAAGAACTACCCGACTTGAAACTTTATTAATTAATTTTATTAGAGGAGAGCAAAATAGAGGCAAAAAACACTGATAAAAAAAAAAGAACGCAAAAAAGTGGATTTTTAAGTCAAAAAGGAAACTACATTTTTCAACACCGTAGACCGATCGACTTGAAATTTTTAGTGCTTTTTCTTATAACAGTAAAGATGGTTTCCGTTGTCCTATAAGTTCCTGTCCTCTTATGATTATCTCAAAAAATATGAAATTATTACCAAAATTTATAAACATTTTATTTTGTTTTTATTATTATTTTTTTTTAATTTAAAATGATATCTTCTAGAAGGAAAATCTCACTAAAAAAAGATCAAAAGATGAAAATAAAATAATAAAATAAAATGAAAGTTATGTCAACAATGTAAAATTGCTTTTTCTTCTATATTTCACAATTCTCCATATTAATGTTTTATTTTTATTGTAGCTTTGTAATAGCTGAATTATTTATTTCTAATATTTGTTAGTTGTATCTTTATGAATTTGCTATTCCATTGTTTAGCGAGTTTTTTTATTTACGAAAAGATTTATTAAGGTTATAAAATGAATCTTTTCCTCTCTATTTTAAATCATCGCTACCTTCAAAGTGGTTCAATCTTCCTTTTGTTTTCATGCACATAAATTATTTTTTTCGCATCTCCTCCCCTCCCCTCACCTACCCACGTCGAATCTCCTCCCATCAGAATATCAGCATCAAAAACTTTTTTTTCCCTCCAGCATGAATAAAATATGAACTTTTCACAGATCCGAGAAGAATAATTGGTTTTTAGGTTTTCTTCGTTAACGAAACTTTTGAACATTTTAATTTTATTTATTATTTTGTTTATATCGGTAATGAGGTTTTATAATATAAAGTTGAATGAAAAACCGAAATGGAAACAAGGTAGTTGAGTAATCGAAAAGTTTATTTGAAATAGTTATTCGAATATACTATTTTACCTGAATCAAAATAGCTATTAACTCAGAATTACGATGTTTAGACATTTGATTTATTTTATAGGAAAGTTGACCGGAACAAACACAGGAAAACACTCATAAAACAGAAACCTTAGCATACATTTTTTTGCTGGGAGGAAAGGATTTTTTACGACTCATAACTATGGCGTTAGATGTTTACATTTCTTTGACTTCTGATCACAGAATCGTCGTCTGTTATTTGGGGTTGCCGCGTCCCTAGATAGTCGATGTTTTTTCACCAGCAGGACTTAAAAATACTTTATAAATCTCTTTTCAAGAGCTTTTTTAAAATAAATTTTATCCGCTGCGACGTGTATTTTACGGTTTACTCTCATAACGAGAAGGGTTTCCATTCGCCCCTTTTAAAGGAAGAGGTTTAATCAAGCATGAAAGTTAAGGCCAATTAAAGCGTTCTGCAAACTCTACGGATATAAAGGAAAGACGAACGCAGACTCATCATAAATTGGACCAAGCTTGACTTTCGTTTTCGTCTCCGGGAAAGGTTCGAAGGGTCGGGGGGAAAGGAGCTGAGTTGGGCAAACAAATCATAAGTCCTCCAAGACGTAAACAAGATTCGAAAGCAAACAAGTTGTATAGAAGGGAAAAACTTAGTATGTAGTTAACCAAACTTCCGATATGAGTAAAACATCGCTAGTCACCATTGTTCAACACGTGTGTGCAATAATTAGACCAAGTTGTGTCGTTTTCAGGGGTTAACTCGAAAAGTTCGACCGTAATTCCCTAAGGAAGACGGTAAACACCGAGAAAATGCCTGATTTTCACACTCTTTTTTTTCTCTCTCTCTAAAGATTTTGTAATCGTTTAGAACAAAACGGTTTGAAAACATTTCCCGTTAAAATCCTTCTCATTCCGTCAAGTTTAATTTGTTCAGCTTTGTTTCGGAAAAGTCCGGGTGTGAGAGTAAAGCCTTCACATGATTAATCGCTAAACCTTTTCCGAGCAACCCCCCCCCCTTCCTAAACCGCTTCTTCCATCTCTCCAATGGGCCAACTTTTAAATTTCACGAACAAACCAACTTCTAACCAAGTCAGAAAATAATTAGAAATAATGCTTGTCCTATGGTTTTAATTGAAAAAGCAGTATTTACATTTTGCATACGGGAAATCCTATATATATAAAGCGCTAATTAATTATAAAATATTACGTCAACGAAAAAATTTTTCATAAAAATTGTATTCGGTAAGTATAGATGGTAAAAAAAAAAGTTATAAAAATTGAAATACATAATATCATTGAAAGGGAGGAAAAAAAGAAGGAAATCTGCGAGTTTTAATTCAAAGGGTCGGGTCATTATTTACCCAAAGAAACGTGATTTGATAACCTAATGATGGGATTAAAAGACATTACATAATTATTTTCAAAAAAATGTTTATTTTAAGATTATCATTGAAATGATTTAAATAAAAACCATAATTTATTAGGAAATCACGAGGTTTTCGTCGTTTGGATATTTTTTGTTCATTATACCGTAGGTGATGAGTGTGTTGGTTCAGGGGGAATTCTTGCTGTTCTCGCTTTAGGTCCCGGTTTGTTTATTCAAGGGCCTAGAATGCATAATAGCGGCATTATCTGGGCTTTAGAAACGCCCCGAGGCCGGAATTAAACCTAAAGGAACTTAAAAACTGGGCAACCTTTTTTTGTTTTAGCCCCCCGATTCCGATTTCAAAGGGTTATCTCGACTTCCTAAACCAATTATAAAACAGGTGATCCTTTGAACTTGGGGGAAAATAATGGGAACGAAGATAACTGTGGGGTTTCCTGATTTTCAAGTTGATTCTCCTTTATGAGTTAAGTTTTGAGTGGTCAAATTATGATAGAAATTAGAAGGTTCTCATTTTATAAACGTGGTAGCTCTCGTCGCTTTTCCATGATTACGTTTTTCCTTGGGGAATTTCAAAGAAACCGAGGAATTATTTTCCGTAAAATGCGCGGAGTACAAGTGGAAGGGTGGGGGGTGGAAATTAAATTTAACCCGCCACTCGTTTTCCCCAAAGGGGACGATGAAGCCGAGCTTAATTTGGCCTCAGCACGGTTTGGATTACGACTCAAGGGCAAGAGTGAGGGGGGAGCGGGCGGG
This sequence comes from Orius laevigatus, assembly GCA_018703685.1. NCBI lineage: Eukaryota > Metazoa > Arthropoda > Insecta > Hemiptera > Anthocoridae > Orius > Orius laevigatus. The sequence goes on along the minus strand of JAGWEN010000057.1, from coordinate 407,349 downwards.
GGTTGTGACGAAGAGGGTGAGCTGCAGATTTCCTGTCCCCCCTCTCCCGCTAATTGCGCATTTTCCAGATGGAACGTATCATATGCAAAATTTAAACTCCCTTTGACATTTTAGTTAGAACGGCCTTTTGAAAATTTTCTGTCGAAAATCTCATACAAAGGAAACCAATTTATATGTACATAATATACTATATTTTTGCCAATAAAAAAACCCCTTTGTGTTAAAAAATAAATATACCACCATTATTAAAAAAAAGTTGGTATTACCTAGTTAATTTAGTCAAAAAGAAGCTATTTTTTATTGACTAGGATCGTAGGACATCTAATTAACACGTTCCGGCCCCCTGTCTTTTATATAAGACCCGCCTTTTATATAAGACCCGCCTTTTATATAAGACGCGCCTTTTATATAAGACCCGTCTTTTATATAAGACGCGTCTTTTATATAAGACCCGCCTTTTATATAAGACCCGCCTTTTATATAAGACGCGCCTTTTATATAAGACGCGTCTTTTATATAAGACGCGTCTTTTAAATAAGACCCGCCTTTTATATAAGACGCGTCTTTTATATAAGACCCGCCTTCTTCTTTTATATAAGACCTTCGTCGATGGGGTGTTTGAAGGTATTTGGCGGGTTGTGCTGAGTTTGTGAACATGAGGGAAGTTTTTGAAGAATTTCGAGGAAGCCATTTCTCGACAAGTTCTGCTAAGTAGTTTTTTTCTATCTATAAATTAAATAGAGCGACCCAATGGTCAGTTCTTAAAAGCACATATACCAAGGAATTCCCATTCATTTCTGCTACTACTCGTAGAAGAGAAAAAAAAAGAAGATTTAATCTACCGGAAGATAGAGCGAAATTAATGTCTTTTATCCGTCTGGGATCGAGTCGGGTTAGAAAATAGATAAGACGCCGCCTTGGCAACCAACTAGGAGTTTTAAGCTATAAAAGTTCGTGGGGAGTGACTCTTTAAATAGTCCTAGATGGATATCCAGGAATGCTCGTTGTAGGCTTCGACCTTTTTAGTCTTTTTTAGGCCTCCGCGTTGCCAAGGCCGATGTTGTTTTATTCATATACGCATGGAAAAGGTAAACAAGGGTTGAATTGCTGGGAAAACTAAAGGACGAAATTTTTATTTGCGAATAAAAAACTGATTTTTCGACTTTTGACAAGAAAGAATTTCAGGAAGAGGATCTTTTTCTAATTTAGTTTCAAATTGTCACTTTTCAACGGAGGAAATGGGCTATTGAGGTCAACCCAAAAAAAAAAAAAAAAAAAAAAAAAAAAAAAAAAAAAAAAAAAAAAAAAAAAAAAAAAAAGCAACATAACCGCTTTTATTTTAAAACAAAAATAAATTAAAACTAAGTTGCGGCGACATGGTGAAATTTGCTGTTGCTGTGATACTGTTCGCTGAAATTCGACTTTGGCAACAGAGATAGGCTTACACGAATGGAGTGCATTTATAACATGGCGTATTAAATATTATTATCTAGTGACCAAATTACTGAGAAACATACTTCAAAGCTAAAAGATAGAGCTTGTATTTTGATAAACCAATTTTCAGGCTATGTTCTAAGAAGTAAGAGGCCGGTGAGAATTAATGGAGCTTTGATGATAGGCATCAGTCCAGTATGTTACAGTAGGAACTGTCAATTTACCGGGCGAAGAGAACAGGTAGTAAGAGATGGACACAAACGGTAGTAACAGGTTGTAGGAGCTGTTTATTTTATAAAGGAACAGTTCTTTAACTGTCTTTATAAGGGACTCAATTCGTACGTTCCTAGGGTAGGGATTAAAATTTCGGCACTCAACTCGTACGTAGCCTTTTAATGCTTTCCAGGGGCTTATTTTGATTGTGTCATTTGTCCCGAAATAGACGGAAAAAATAACGCAAGTGCTCCTTTTAACACCCTTGTTAAAAGGGCGTCGAAAAGGGAAAATAATTCAATCACACTCTAATAGAGAAGGAAGACGAGGTGAAGGGGGCTCTTTTCAAAATGTTAAAAGACGGAGGCACTCGAAAAAGACTCGAACCGTTCCCCGTTGACAGTATTAGATGATTAGATTCTCGCTAACTGACACTAACCCCTTTATCTGCGACAGACGTTCCTCTCCCTCGCAACACCACCCACGTCGCCTTTTTGATCTTATTAGCTTACCTTTATTCGTATGTTAACAAACGTTTATCCTCTCCCTTTAACATCGTTAGAACCTTCATCCGGTCAATTTGAACATCTCTCATCCGAAAACGTTTAATCTTATTATTAATTAAAACCCATTTTATCCTTCTCTTTTAAACAAAGCAAGAAAATTAGGTATTTGTATGAAACTAATTTTTGGAACACCCGTTACCAAACTACGTGAGGACAAAGTTGCCGGTCTAGGGCTCTATTATATTCTATTATACCTATCCGGAGGCGTATATTGGAAACCATTGCCTACTAATGGACTGATCGAGGCTCATTTTGAGGCAATATCGGACCGAATATTTCACGATTATGAAGTTCGAGTCAGTTATCTCATTTAACCTTTAAAATGAGTTAAAATTTGGACCAATTTTTTTTTTTTTTTTTTAAAGAATACAATCAACCAATGGCTTGAGAAAACTCACTATTGGTTATGTTATTCTTTTCTTCCTCGATTTCCCCTAAGGGTTCCATGGCGCCATACGAGGCCTACTGACAAAGCAAAGGCTAAACTAGACCTACAGGACTTGGGTTAGAACACGAGCGGTCACCCATCCACATTCTAACCAAAGCCGACGTTGCTTAACTTAAGTGATCTAACGGGAACCATTCCCATTTCCCACAGATTATCATCATTATAGCGGATTTCCGTAGGAAAGCAAGCTATTGAGATCGGTCTCACGGATGCTTTCGGCTTAGAGGCTTATATATTCGTGATCAGGACGATCAAATGTCACAAGGAAATTGCGAATATGTATCGATAGTTATTGAAGTTTGTATGTTTGTTGTGGAACACTCACCAAATCGTCACCAAATTTAGACCATATTAGGGCTTTAGTTGGCGCAAGCCAGCAAATGAACAAGCAAAGACCCAACTTCCTCTAAATTGTTAATTTTTTGTGAGAAGCCTGATATTAAATATAAAAGTGGATAAAAAATGGGATTTAAGGAAGGACATCAAAGTTATTAACCGAAGGGGTGTTACATAACCGAAAGGATAAAAAGTATGATTAATGACTTACAGGCTAAAAAAAAAGGATTAAAATAAAACAAAGCATATGATAAATGAGATTTTTATGTATGTGTTTATATAAAATATAAAAAATAAACGTTTTACTGTTTATATAAGACCCCTTATAATTCAAAGAGGTGAACTTTTGTTGTAATTTTATCAAGTTATAGGGCGATATAAAACCGAACTTGAATGGGGTTTCACCATTAATTGGGGTTTATTTGACTTTTATTAGAGTCCCCCCGATATAAAATGTACGCTCGTCCTTATAAAGTTTAACAAAAGGAATTCCACGAAGAATCCCTTCCTCGGGTCTCTATGTTGGGTTAAGCGACAAAAGAAGGGGGTTTGTAGAATTCCAAACGCGATTTCGATGAATATCGAAGGGAGGAGAAAACTAAAATTTGTATTTTATTGGTTTGAAGAGTCTGGAAAAGAGTCAAATAGTTCAGGATGTGCAAATTTGAAGAAATTATCTGAATTTTGTGACAAAACTGTCAAAACTTGTCCGATGGAGGTAAAGGGCACGACTTTAAAGAGGTTTCCAAAGAATGGGTCAAAGATGCAAAAAGGCAAGTTGGTAAAGTTTAATTAGTTCAGGGGCTTGTAAGACCGAGTTCACCCCCGAGACATGCCTCGAGTACAATATCACTTAAAACGAGTAGGTACCTTCCGAAAACAAGGCGTTCATTTAATATCCCTTAGGCAATCAAACAAATATAGCCGGAAAGCCGCAAGTTAGGCAACTTTAATTTGTTTCACTCACCTCTCCGACTGTTTCGGACAAGTTCGAATCTTTTGAAAAGCCTAAGTCGGTGGTAAATTTCAACGAGACCTGGAAAGGGCGGACTGCCCTTGCTTTATCTCTAACAACCTATTCTCGAATTAGAGACCCTATTCTTCAACTTGTGAATACATTTTCTCATTTTATGTTAACAATTTAACATTTTGGACGACTTAGAAAAAAAAAACTTTTAAAAAATTCAATTTTAGAAAGCAATCAAACGTTGCAAAAAATTAGTTTTTCGGATTTTTGTTCAAAATAATGTAAAAGAGATTTTTTTCCTTTCTTCCAATTTTCATTTTAGACGAGTTTTAACGAATTGAGTTGAAAAGAAATTACTGAGAAAGAATATAAAAACTTTGAGAGGTTCATTAAGCAAGTACTTAGGTAGGTAAATATAATTAGACCATCGAGACTGATTAAAAAACATTTTTTTCATTGCGTTTCTTTTTTTTAAAGATTTACGAAAGTAGTAAAATCCACGTTATTTATCGACGTCCGGACTGTTTTCCCGGCGATAATTCACAAGGAGGGAGATTTATTGAGAAAGCACGAATCCTCTTTTCTCACCCTTTTCCACATTAGACGTTTCGGCGTACGTAAATTTCCGACGGGAGGGTTCGGATTCGATGAAACGTTAACGGGAAGGTTTTTGGGCAAGAGTATCTCTGGTCCATATAACGTGGGCGAGGAGAAGTTTAAATCAATAAGGATCTCTTCAAGGGGATCAGAACTAAATTGATACAAATGACTTGACTTTATTGCTTTTTTCTTCAAGTCATCCTTTTCGACGCCGTTCACTCTCAGTTGTGATTTCAGTCGCTTTTTTTAAAGGGATGGTTGATTCTAGGTCTCTAAGGTACACTTGGGTAATACGAGAAGGTGAGAACTGAGAAAGAAGAAGGAGGGTAGTCAGGAGGAGGGTACGGTAGTCTGGGAGGAGGGTAGTCAGTAGGAGGGTAGTCAGGAGGAGGGTAAGCAGTAGGAGGGTAGTCAGGAGGAGGGTAGTCAGGAAGAGAGTAGGGTAGTCAGGAGGAGGAGGGTAGTCTGGGAGGAGGGTAGTCAAGAGGAGGGTAGTGTAGTCTGGGAGGAGGGTAGGGTAGTCTGGGAGGAGGGTAGGGTAGTCTAGGAGGAGGGTAGGGTAGTTAGGAGGAGGGTAGTCTGGGAGGAGGGTAGGGTAGTCTAGGGTAGGGTAGTTAGGAGGAGGGTAGTCAGAAGGAGGGTAAGGTAGTCTGGGAGGAGGGTAGGGTAGTCTGGGAAGAGGGTAGGGTAGTCTGGGAAGAGGGTAGGGTAGTTAGGAGGAGGGTAGTCTGGGAGGAGGGTAGGGTAGTCTAGGGTAGGGTAGTCTAGGGTAGGGTAGTCTAGGGTAGGGTAGTCTAGGGTAGGGTAGTTAGGAGGAGGGTAGTCAGAAGGAGGGTAAGGTAGTCTGGGAGGAGGGTAGGGTAGTCTGGGAAGAGGGTAGGGTAGTCTGGGAAGAGGGTAGGGTAGTTAGGAGGAGGGTAGGGTAGTTAGGAGGAGGGTAGTCTGGGAGGAGGGTAGGGTAGTTAGGAGGAGGGTAGTCTGGGAGGAGGGTAGGGTAGTCTGGGAGGAGGGTAGGGTAGTTAGGAGGAGGGTAGGGTAGTTAGGAGGAGGGTAGTCTGGGAGGAGGGTAGGGTAGTTAGGAGGAGGGTAGGGTAGTCTGGGAGGAGGGTAGGGTAGTCTGGGAGGAGGGTAGGGTAGTCTGGGAGGAGGGTAGGGTAGTCTAGGGTAGGGTAGTTAGGAGGAGGGTAGTCAGAAGGAGGGTAAGGTAGTCTGGGAGGAGGGTAGGGTAGTCTGGGAAGAGGGTAGGGTAGTCTGGGAAGAGGGTAGGGTAGTTAGGAGGAGGGTAGGGTAGTTAGGAGGAGGGTAGGGTAGTCTGGGAGGAGGGTAGGGTAGTTAGGAGGAGGGTAGTCAGGAGGAGGGTAGGGTAGTCTGGAGGAGATTAGGGTAATTTCACCCTATAATTATTGAAAATTTGGTGAAATAGGTCCTTCATCGCTAATCCTTCTGGGCAGTGCCATTGTCTTAGCTGTCTTTAGACTCCAAAAGCTTTAAAGTCCTCCTTAGAACGTGTCCGAAAAGGGTGGAATCCCTCTAGAGTGTCATTTATACGGAGAAATCTGGTTGTTCATCCATCTATTTGTTGAATTGATTGATCAGGAAGTGTATTTAGATTTGGTTATATTTCATCAAAGTAAATAAATTCTCTGAAAGCACTATTCGGTCTATATTTTCGCATGCTAAGCACAAAAAATGGTTTTTGGTAAAGGAAAATACGATATTTACAAAGTCTAATGGGCACTCTGTGTGCCTTGGCAAGGTGTCAACCGTTAGAGTCTAGAAAAGTTTCCAACGCAAACAGGCCCTCTCAGACCGGATGGGCTCTCTCACGAGTAGAATGCGAAAGGGGGAGAGGATATGGGGAGAAAAGGATTCCGACATGATTCTCTCGGTTCCATCATCATTCCTCCCTTGAAAAAAATTGGCTCCCGCGTTTTTTTCGTGAGTAAACCCATCGAACTACTTCATACCCTTTAAACGTCTCCTCGGCTTTAATTAAGAAAATCAATTTGAAACTTCGCTGACTTATTTAATTTTGCACATTTTCCCTTAGGAAAGCTGATCAGCCGCTTAGTTGGCCCTTGTGTGAGTAGTGGAGATAAGGGACGGTTCAAAACGCCGGAGGGGAGACGAAACTCTTTCTATTTTCTCTCAACCTTCTTTTCTAACAACGTTCCCTCTTTCGGGCCGCTCCCTTCGTCTCCTCATCCTCGAACGTCATTCGGAGCAAATAAGCGGAAAATGAACCAAAACCACTTTCTAAGAACAACAAAAAAGATTCTTTTTTTATTCGAAAATTCAATAATTTTATTCCACACTTAATAAAGTTATAAAAGTCGAGAATAACCAATCACAATTTTTTCACAACTCACCACCCCAAAAAAACATAAAGATATCAATTAGTGAAGATTTGAAAATATTAGAGAGTTATAGTTACGGATTTTTATTTCGCTCTAGTGTGGAACTTGTTAACTACTTCTGATACGAGAAGCTGAAACTCTTATCGGAAACTCACGGGTGGGATCCCGGGTAAGCTATTTCGTAAATCCCTTACCCGGTAGCCAGAAAGACGCCTGGCCTGTACGCCATAGGTTCACCCCATAGATAGCCTTTAGCCATTTGAAAGTTTTTTAAGGTATTAAAAATTACAAATACATAATATAAATAATTTTTTTTTTTTTTTTTTTTTTTTTTATAGGTAAATAAGATATATTTATCTCATGCCTATTAAGAAGTTCCATTCTTTGTCACTCGCAAAATTAATTTGATGCCGTAGAACTCCATATTTGGAAATTCCTATACAAGGAAGTTTATTAAATTATTCGTCCGGCAAAGTGATTAGACGGAAAATTAATTCCGTCGGTATTTTTGTACCTACCATCACGGAAAATCAAAACCTCGTGGTTAAATTGTTTACGACCCGTTTCCACTTATTGAACAATTTCAGGAACACGGATGAATTCTTTTGATCGTTTGCAATAATGGTCAAAAAAATGTTGGCGGAAAAATTGAATTTTCAATTTTGTTTAATTAAATTGTTTTTTGGAAACTTTAATTGAAAAAGGATCCGTAAAATGAAAAAAAAAATTTTTAAAATAAATAAATTGGATAATATTTTTAACTGTAGATGGAGGAGGGATTGGTTGGGAAAGGTGGGGATAGGGGAAAATTACTTTTCAAGTAAGAATTTGACCTTTTAACAATTTTTTTTCCCTCTTTTTCCCACATTTATTATTATTTTGCCTCACCCCCACTAAATGGACTCTTAGGGACCCATTGGCACTTTTCAAGAAGGATTATATTGTACGGTGAATGATCAACGTTAATCCATCCCTTGATAAATTCGATTCTTCATTTGCATGAAATCCTCTAATCTACTAATAAAGAAATCTCATTCCCTCCTCTGTTTCTTTTTCATAAAAAGTTTCATTTCGTCATATTATATGTCGGGGGTTTGTGAGGGACCGCAGCTCACGTATCTAATTTCCTCCCTGCACGGAAGCGTGGAGGGTTAAGTACCTGCCCTGAGGGCGAAAGTATCCCGACCGAAGTCTCTTCTTTAGGCGGATCCGAGGGTAAATCTTTGGGAACTTTCTAGTGTTAGTTTAGCCCCAGTTTCACAAAGATCAACCCAAAATTTTGCCTTTTTAGAGTTTTTACAAATTGTAGGTACTTACAATTATTTTTGTTTTAACAGATACAAAATTGCATTTCCTTCAATTTTCTGAAACAGAACAAATAAAAAAATTATTTATTTCTAAGTCTTCTATATTCAGGGTATAAATGAAAAATGCAATGTTGGAAAGTGGATTTTTAGATGGAAAATTTAAAGGTAGCAGGTTGGGGGTGGTTTGGTTTGGCTAGGGTAGAGGGGGAGGTAGTTGTGATAGGATGGAGAACGGTAGGGATAGTTGGTGACATTAAGGTTGAGGGGGTGGGGGGTTAGGATGTGGGGAAATCCGATTTTTGTAAAAACGATCTTAAAGTACCTAAAGATTCGCTAAAATGAAGAAAAGAGTTTGAAATCTATCGGACGAGAAAGACTCATAATGAAAAGGTGCTCAAGAGCGGTTAGACGGTTAATAACTCAAGTGAGGGGAAGAAGGCCTAAATGAAAGTGTAAATGAGCCGGGTAAGTAAGTTGTAAGAACCCCTTGAGGCTTTTGTTTCTCAGTGCCCTGAGTTATGGTTATACACGCAACTAATCCTCCTAATTTACAGCTCCCGACTCCCTTTTTCCGCCCCCTCTTTTACCCGGATGACGACCCCTTTGAATCCGAGAAACATCCCAAAAACATATCTTTTGAAAATGGAAATTTTCGGGTTGATGAAAATATCGAAGTCGATATGTGTTCCTTTGGGAAATGAAGGAGAGAGGAAAAGCGGCGGAAGTAATCCAAATATTAACAGGCGGAACCTCTATAGAAAAGCCTTTCCAGACATTTCTTTACGGTAATCCAGCTAGAGGATACAATAAAACTAACGCGAAAGGCGAAAATGGAGGCTGACCGGTTATCTTGAAAGTACAGGCCGTCGCGTCGGTGACGCCTCAATGCGTTTGGGCTTCACAAAAAAAAAAAAACCTCTCAACCCCATTTCAGAACTTTTACAACAGGGTATTGAACATCACACATGGAAAATCTTAAGTCTTTTAGGATGCCTCCTTTTCAAACTTGTGGTTTCGTGTGACGTCAACAAGAAACTTTGAACGCAAAGATCAAAGAGGGTCTTAGATCAAAGATTTTTCGAGCATTCCAATTGTCACTTTTATAAGCCGATTACACGTCATTGGGAATTTTAAGGATATGAGTCTTTTGCTTTGAGGGCACCTCATTACATAATAAACCTTTTTAATGAGGCCATGAAATCAGAAAATAGTTTGTAATATTGTTTCCTCCTGTTCGGTTTTACTTCCTTGAGAGGTAAATAAATAAAATAAATCGTTTTTTAGTAACTACGTCTATAGATATGGTTTTCCAGAAGAACTTGAGGGCGACCTAAAATACCATCAAAATTAAGAAAATGGAGAATTTTGCAAACATTTTTAACTTTTTATACAAAAGAAAGCCAAATAGCAGATGTAGTTGGTCCAGAGCTTTTCTCGCGAGAAGAAAAAAAATTTCCTACAAAAAACTGGTGAAAACCAGTTACTTTCCCCTTTGTACTCCACCCTATCAAACAAATATGTTTTAGAGGTCGATTCTCGTTGTTTTTTTCAAAATTGAAATACAAAATATTTTTACGGTTGCCTGATATGTAATTACTTTAATTAAAAGAGCCCGATAAAGCGTCCAATTACCCGCACTTGACCAAATACGCTGTTTGATCTCCGGGGGCAAATCAACATCCAACGATTCAAACAAATTCAAATCCCGTTCTCCGTTAATAAAGTTCTAAAACTCGTTTCGTACAATCGAATTTTATAAAGGTTTTCAATTTTAATTTATTTTAATTTAAATTAGGTTTAAACATTTCATAATTGTGCACACGGGCACTTGTCAGGAGCTAATCACCCATTGCTTCCCCTATAATCCACAGGGGGGGGGGGAGGCAAAGGGGGCTCTTCGTATGAAAGTTGTAACAGGGGGTGGGGGACAAAAAAGAAAATAAAAAAATCCCACACCAAATTACCCTGCAAACCCCTCAATTCTGCAATATCCCCCTCTCAACTATTTCTTCGTACACTTTCAAAAATTAACCCACATACCCTTCAATATGCCACTAACTAGCTCTTCCAATTGCCCCACATTACACCAGAGTACCCAATAATTACACCATTTACCTCGCTAAAACCTCAATCCCCCTAACTGTCTCTCCTCTACCTATCCCCCATCACACCAAATTATCCACACCCAACACTCCAATCCTCCCCAACTATCCCTCCATCTTCATATTACACCAAATTTGGCTATAGGGGGATAAGGTATGGTAAAATGCCCTTGAACCATTTGGCCCGAGAAAAATACCCAAAGATACCTCTTGGTGTACCTAATAACTTCCCTTAATTTTGGATCGAAAACCCCAACGGTTTTGGAGAAAATCGCGTTTTTCTCGGTTCAGAAAAACCTAAATATCTCGAGAACTAATGATGCCACAGAGTCCGGATTTTTTGCAAAATGTTGAGCTTTTTTGGGCCCATCTTCTAGTATTTTTTTCAAATTTTTCAAACCATCAGAAAGGATTTTTGGCTTTAAAAGGTGATATAATTTTTTTAGAATTTTTTTATTTAAACCATTGGATTCCTTGTGCAATTTACCACGCGAATACATAGAACTTACGACGATTTCCAAAAATTCGTTTTTTTGGATTTTGGGGGCAACATCTCCCCTGGGGAGCATTTTTTATGGAAGATAGTTAGATAGGGATATTTTATTCAAGTAGTACCACTAACCATTGCTTGTTACTCTCTTTAGCAACCATCGTAAGCCAAAAACCATGGAAAATTCATAAAAATACATGAAAATATAGAAAATCCTTTGCAAAACAATGTTCCACCACTTCGAAAATTCTGAAAAAATTCTGCTAAGTTTGTAACTAGTAGATGAACAAATGGTATTAATATCTTTGTGCCACCTCATCGGGAACATTTTTTTTCGCGCTCTGAAAATCTTTTTTGTCAAAATTCGCGGTTTTCTGATGGTTTGAAAAATTTGAAAAAAATACTAGAAGATGGGCCCAAAAAAGATCAACATTTTGCAAAAAATCCGGACTCTGTGGCATCATTAGTTCTCGAGATATTTAGGTTTTTCTGAACCGAGAAAAACGCGATTTTCTCCAAAACCGTTGGGGTTTTCGATCCAAAATTAAGGGAAGTTATTAGGTACACCAAGAGGTATCTTTGAGTATTTTTCTCGGGCCAAATGGTTCAAGGGCATTTTACCATACCTTATCCCCCTATAGCCTTATCCCATCCAAACATCAAATCCCCTACCCATCTTCACTTTTTCGACTTGAAAATTTTGATTTTTTGATTTCATCCAAAATGTGGATTTAGACCATTTTTAGGGTGAGAAACAAGAATCTGAAGTCGGTTTCGGGATATAAAAACATTTTTTCGACCACGACAAAGGGGGGGACCCTTCTTTACTTTTTCGACTTAAAATATTGATTTTTTGATTTCATCCAAAATGTGGTTTTTTGACCATTTTTAGTGTGAAAAACAGGAATCTGAAGTCGTTTTTGGGATATAAAAACTTTTTTTTTCCGACCTAACCAAAGGGGGGGACCAGTCTTCACTATCCTCTACTATCCACTATCACTAAACTATCCCTCCACCACCGAATCACACCAAATTACGCAAGCACCCCTCAATCCCCCCAACTATCTCTTCAACTCTCCAACCCCCCCGCCCCTAACACATCACCAACCTCCCAAATATCCTCCCCTTAACTAGCTCTCCAATCCCCTATTACACCAAATTACCTACCCCCCGCACTATCCCCTAACTATCTCGCCAGCCCTCGCCCTAGAATACCCCCCATTACATTCCCAATCAGTTATAATTTTACAAAATATAGTAAAATTTAAAAAAAAATTCTAGCTCTCCATACTTTAGGACCCAAAATTTTCATTTAGTAAAAAATCTGGTTTTAGTTATTTTACAAATATACATTTTCGGCCACAAAAAGTAAGGAACCTTTTTCTCATTTTCCTCCAATATTTCTCGAATTGGGCGGAAATGTATCCTCCACTTGTAAGAAGAGTTGTGTTAGCAGAATATCAGTAGATTAAGTGGACTTGAAGTCCAGAGCCGCTTCAATACTCTCAGGACATTGGAGTTAATAGCTTCACTCAGACGCAGTCGACTTCAGGCGGAGAGGGTGCTCTCGGACAAGATAATAGAAGGCTTATCTACCACCGGACCCTTCACTAACAAACCTTTCCCCTTCCAATGCACTTTTCCATCTACTTCAACTCTCTTTTTCCCAGCTCAAAATAAAACTCCTTCTCTCGTTAACGAGTAATTCCAGACTCCAACTTTCAAAACTACAAAAAGTCAACTTTTCTGTAAAAAAAATTCAATAATTCTCCTTTTTAAGCAACGATAAATGCAAATAGAGTTAGCAATTATGAAATTAAACTAGTGGATATTAGTCTAAAAGGAAGGGATTAAACAGTTGGTCGTGAAAGGGTGTTTCTGGGTAAAATGTATGCGTGGAAGCTTCCTCTTTCCAGTCCCGAGAGGCGCTTCCATTTCCAGATCCTTTCTGCCCTTTCATCACCCTCCTCGTCCTTTCTAAATCCTTCGCATTCTCCCAGCATTCCTTCCTTTTCCTCTTAAAACTATAGAAATAAAAACTTTTCCAGATAAATAATTAAGTAATAAATTATCAACATTAGTTCGAAGAGAACGACGGCTGTGTTTGTTTTCTAAACAGAATCTCCCCTCCCGAAACACAATATTACCACGAAGAAATCAAAACTCGATTGATGAATAATAAACAAAAAATGTTTCCATTTTGTATTACGTTTAATTATTATTACTTTGAAAAGTTCATAAAAAAATTTACCACTCCGAAGAGCAATCAAGTTAAAAAAGAAATTATAAACATCAAAAGAAGTTTTTTCCAGGGATCTGTTAAATTATAACTCCTCTTTTTCAAAAGAAGTTATGGGAAAATAAAATTAACAAGATTCGCTCATTTTCACTTCGAAAACTTACATGTCAAGAACAGCTTTTTCGTTAAGCTTTCAACCTTTGTTTTAATCTTTTTTCTTATTATTATTAATTAGACACTCAGAATGGAAGTATAATCCGTAAAAGATGTAAAATATGAAGATCATTTTGACTTGTTTCGGAAAAAAAATGTGGTATGGAGGGGGCACCCCATAACTCGAACTTTCTCAAAAAGTTGATGCTCTACAGACCTCTCCACAAACACTCAATTACCAAAGTTACAATTTTGGGGAGGAAAAAAAAAAAAGACCATACTCCCATTTTATTTACCGGAGTTACAATTTTGGAGAGGGGAAAAAAAATTCATTACTTTTAAAAAGTAAAAAAATAAATAAATGAAAAAATACCGCCATTAGGAATTAGGATTTTAGGGTTTAAAAAAAAAAAATTAATTTTAAAAAGTAAAACAAAAAAAAATTGTACTGAGTTACGATTTGTGGACTGTATATATAAAAAAATTGATTTATTTTATTTTTTTTTAATTTTTAATCTGCTGGACCGATTTTGGCTTTCAAAAGCTCATTAGACGCAGAATTGAATAATCTGAAATGGAAGAAACTGGATAAGAATAATCTGTACTTCATGGTTAAGTTGCTAAAATGCATTGTTTTTGCGCTAAGAGAATATCAAAGTATTGGTCCTGGAGCTTGCCCAGAGACACGAACTTTCTCAAAGGTCTACAGATTTCGGGGGATCCAAAAATTTCACCCAAACACATTATAATTATTTAATTAGTTAATTAATTAATTTATAGAAAAAAAATTTTTTTTCAGTCATAACTTGAATTTGGTGATAATTTTGTGAAAATGGGACTAATTTCACTTAAACACATTATAATTACCTAATTAGTTAATTAAATAATTAATTTAAACAAAATTTTTTTTTCAATCATAACTTTAATTTGGTGATAATTTTATGAAAATGGGACTAATTTCACTCAAACACATTATAATTACCTAATTAGTTAATTAATGAATTAAATAATTTTTAAGATTTTTTTTTCAATCATAACTTGAATTTGGTGATAATTTTATGAAAATGGGACTAATTTCACTCAAACTCAATATAATTACCTAATTACCTAATTAATTAATTAATTAATTTTTGAAAAAAAAATTTTTTTTTTTGCAATCATAACTTGAATTTGGTGATAATTTTATGAAAATGGGAAAATGAAATTAATTAGTCATAATTACCTAATTACATAATTAATTACCTAATTACATAATTAATTACCTAATTAGATAATGAAATTTAATCGGGATCACGTGAAGATTATTTGGTTAAAATTTGGTGAAGATCGGACCGGTAGAAAGCCCGTAGCACATTTTTGCAAACTTTAGACGGACATATCTCCGCCATTTTGTCGAATTTCAAAAAATCGCACAAATTTCGTGAAAATCGGATGAAAATTGTGGCCGTGAAGTGTTCCGGAAAAAAAGGCGACGGACGGACGGACGGCCGGACAGCCGGCACCACAGACAAAGTCATGTCCGACAAAGATCAAAAGTCAGTTTGACCCTAGGGGGTCTGGAAGACCCTTCCCCAAAAACCCGAATCCGACGGTATTACAATAACTTGTCTTTGAGAAAGTTAAAAACCGAAAAAAAGTGCCAAAGGCCGGTTTTTTCAAAATGGTGGACGAAGCAAACTTGGATTTAGAACTACCTAATGGCCCTAAAGAAGGTGAAATCATAAAATAAATTAGTGCACCTTTTTTGCAATTTGGGGCCCTTTTTTCAACCAATTCTTTCGTACTAAGTAGCCAATTCTGGATGCTAAACCATCAACGCAGATAAGTCGGTTGCCTACATTGCGCCGTGATTTCGGAGTTCGAAGAGGATGGAAGAGTTTAAAAAAAAGCTCGAGGGGAATGGTCGGTTATTATCTGTAACTGGGTTGTTCCGGTTGTAAAGTCCGCGTTGTCCGAAACCGTTGGCGTTCCGTCCCCTCCCATTTATCTGCACCTCCGGAAGGAGATTAGCCCTCTAATTCTGTTGAGGTCGGAGCATAAAACCCCTCCCACGACCACCCCGGACCGCCGGACCGTACACAAAACCTGACCTCATCCCACCCAAACACGTACTCTCCCTATTTCCTCTCTCTATCACAAATCACCGATATTACCCACGCACGCTAATTAACTTTCACTCTTATCAAAAACAATAAAAATTCCACAATCAATTTTATTTTTCATTCTCGGAAAGAATTATCGCTCTAAAAACAATTTTTGTTCAAAACTTCGATCAGGGCTTATTAAACAAACGGTAAACATTCATTAACCATCCCTTAATGGTTGAATTGATTAATGAATCATCCGTCCGGGATATGATCAAGTTTAGTCAGCAACAACTAAACTTGAAGAGGCCGGAGGGAGGAGTCGAAGTAGGGAGACTAAGAGTCTCATTTTAATCGATATTTTACCCTTTATTATATCAAAAAGATGTTCTTTAGATTCGTCATATTTTTCAAAACTGTCTAGAGGGAGATGTTGATGTCTCTTTGACTTGATAATCGTGACATTTGGATGATAAATGATACTATCAGTCAATAATCCCAATTGTGATTCTGTCCGTAATATTCAAGGAACAATTTTTTCAATTCCCAATGTCAAAAATGAGGTTTTTCGTCAAAATACTAATTTTTCAAACATCGATTGATTTCTATGTAAAATTGCACTAGGAATCCGATGAAAGTAATTAAAAAATTCTAGGAATAATATTTTTTGAGTTATCGCCAAAAAAACGCTTTTGGAACTAAGTAAACTACCCTAGGATAAATTTTCTCGTCAAAAACAATATTATATTTGTACTCAGCACCCCAAAAAACCTATAGATATTAAATTTTATTAAGGAATCACTAAAGGGGGAAAAATTTTTTTTTATCTTGATAAAATCGTTAATCAAACATGGAAACGTCTCACCAATCTTCAAAGTTGTTGGAATGACTTGATATTCTTTTGTTCGTTAATCGTTGTCTTAAGATTGTTAAGGATCCGTTAGGTTTTAAGATAACCTTCGCGTTAACTTTGATTTATGAGCCAATAATCCCGAACGTGATTTCTCCCTTTCTCAAAATGCGTGGTTATATCATACGTTAAAAGTTCGTAATAAGCGTAAGATTTATGGGGAAAGAAAAAAAAAAGAGGGTGGAAAAAAGGATGTCGCAATAAGACTCCACTTGAACCGAAATTGGGTATTTGAGGTGGATTCCATAGCTCTTGTTCCTCCTTAAATCATACACTCCCCCTCCTTCCCTCAAGGCTCCCATCATCCCTTACTTTACGGGCTAACTTATTAAAAGAACGTTACGTTGGTCGTAAACTTTCCAACTTGAAATTTATAGCGTTGAATAAGGGGAGGCCTATTTTGTTACTGTGCAATGAATTTTACGTATCAATTCGTCGTGATAATGCTCACAGTGAGAAATTTTTTTTTTTTTTTTCTGGACCAGCTAGATCAGCTAGACTTTTGACCTGACGAAAAAAAGTATTTAAGTAAACCCCCCTTAATTTTAAGCAAAGAAACGATTGGTATAGATAGCTTTTTGATCTGACATTCAGGTGCTCCGGAACGACCCTAACTTTGTTATTTTAAAAGCAAACCCCATGTTTTGACGATGAAAATCGATTTTGCTCCTGATTTTTAGTAAATTTTACTTAAAACACTTTTTTGATAGGATGAAAAGTTCACTAGTTAAGCGCCCCTTAACATTGACCAACATGTGTAAAGTCCTCTAAACTAAGAGAAACTAATGGAATATTTTTTTGAGATGCATGCATTTAATTTATAGGTAATTTTAAAAAAGGGATTTTTTTTGCTTTTGGCAACACTGACCTATAGATATCTGTAACCTCCTAGTGGGTTTCTAGTGTTGAAAAAGATACCGATGTGGGGCAAAATAATCTTTACAAAAATCACTCTTCACCAGTTCATGATCATCTCTTAAATAGAAATTACAACTTTTATCATTATTCTTTTAATCTCCTATTCACACCTTGTTAACAATCGCTAAGCATACGAATCAATGAGCTGGACATTTTTTAACAAAATTTATCGATCGATTTTAACTTTGATGTTCACTTTTTTCCTCCTTTTAACTTGTTAGTAATTTTTACCTTCCAGTTTTTAATTTAGGTTCAATTTAGACTCTCAATAAAGAGAAGAGGATAGGAAAATTTTGATTTTTAACCATTGAAAAAGTATTTTTTTTAAATTTCTCCTTTTCCCACTAATCCAATTGATTGTCTGACAATCATTCAATTGGGCTCCCTCAATAAATCCATTCCTCTCGTCCGTCCCTTTTCAAAGCTATGAATAAACATTTTCAATTTAAGTCACACTCGATATTTGTACCGTTTTGACAATAAAGTTGTTTTACCCTCAACAGTCCACAAGCTCCCCCCCTTTTTTTTCCCCACGTCCGATATTACGAGGGCGAATTCCCAAGTTATTTCTGTTTATTATTCATACACGAGCCGTAGAGTAAGCCAATAAAACACTCAAATGTCAGGGTATCAAATTTTTTCAGGCGCTTTCAATAATCCACGAAAAACTACACATTGGTTTATTATTTCGAGGAAAAATCGAAAAAAACCGATTTCTAGGAAAGTTCTGTATAAAAAGTGCAAAATCCTATTTAAACTTTTCGAATGTTCGCTTATCTATCGGCGGCAAGGTGCGGGGCTCTGTATATTCGGTCGGATTAGAGGCCCCGGGCAGTAATCACGGGGAAGCATCTGTCAATCCCGAAGCGAAACCCGGGTAACAAACTTTACGTGGGCTCTCCGAACACTCACAAGCCTCCAGACGAAGTGTGGGGGGGGGGGGTATGAAAGTTTTCTTTTTCCCCTCTTCCTCGACTCCCTTTCAGAAGAGTTTTCTAAATATTTATTCGAACCGACTGCTTCTTTGAAAAACGTCCCTTTTAGTTCGAAGCGAAAACCATCACTCAGAAAACTTACTCTAATTTTTAATGAATTTTTCCTCATATATTTTGTGCTCCTCATTTCCCCCTAAATGTCTTCCACCCTTCCCTAAGGGGAGGGGGGGATTTTTTTTTGGTCCGAAATTTTATGTGGCTGGAAAACTCGAAAGTAAACATTTTTGCTTTTTAGTTTTTGGATTTGAAAAAAAAAAATCTTTTTTCAACCAATCCCAAGTGGGGACCCTTTCTAACTTTTGGACTCTTTTGGACAAAGATTTTTTTTTGATTTGGCCCAAAATGTAGTTTTTACTGTTCTTCGGGTGAGAAAAACGAATCTGAGGATAGTTTTTGGATTTGAAATTTTTTTTTTCTTCAAGCAATACCAAGGGGGGGACCCTTTTCCTACTTTTTTAACCAGGAATTTCCATTTTTTAATCATGTCCAAAATGTGGTTTTATACCGTTCTTAGGGTGAGGAAAACAGATTCTGAAGTTAGTTTTTCGATTAGATTTTTTTTTTTTTTTTTTTTTTTTTTTTTTTTTTTTTTTTTTTTTTTTTTTTTTTTTTTTTTAAGCAATATCAAGGGGGGGACCCTTTCCCTACTTTTTTGGCCTGGAATTTTCATTTTTCGATTTGGCCCAAAATGTGGTTTTATACCGTTCTTAGGGTGAGGAAAACAGATTATGAAGTTAGTTTTTCGATTAGATTTTTTTTTTTTTTTTTTTTTTTTTTTTTTAGGAATATCAAGGGGGGGGACCCTTTCCCTACTTTTTTGGCCTGGAATTTTCATTTTTCGATTTGGCCCAAAATGTGGTTTTATACCGTTCTTAGGGTGAGGAAAACAGATTCTGAAGTTAGTTTTTCGATTAGATTTTTTTTTTTTTTTTTTTTTTTTTTTTTTTTTTTTTTTTTTTTTAAAGCAATATCAAGGGGGGACCCTTTCCCTACTTTTTTGGCCTGGAATTTTCATTTTTCGATTTGGCCCAAAATGTGGTTTTATACCGTTCTTAAGGTGAGGAAAACAGATTCTGAAGTTAGTTTTTCGATTAGATTTTTTTTTTTTTTTTTTTTTTAAGCAATATCAAGGGGGGGGACCCTTTCCCTACTTTTTTGGCCTGGAATTTTCATTTTTCGATTTGGCCCAAAATGTGGTTTTATACCGTTCTTAGGGTGAGGAAAACAGATTCTGAAGTTAGTTTTTCGATTAGATTTTTTTTTTTTAAAGCAATACCAAGAGGGGACCCTTTCCCTACTTTTTTGGCCAGGAATTTTCATTTTTCGATTTGGCCCAAAATGTGGTTTTATACCGTTCTTAGGGCGAGGAAAACGATTCTGAAATTAGTTTTTCGATTTGATTTGATTTTTTTTTTTTTCAGGATTTTTGATTTTTTGATTTGGCCCAAAATGTGGTTTCAGCCTGTTCTTAGGGTGAGAAAAACGAATCTGGTTAGTTTTTGGATTTGAAAATTTTTTTTTGTTCAGCCATTACCAAAGAAGGACCCTTTTCCTATACCTACATATTTTTGATCGGGAATTTAAGCGGATTTTTTATTTTTTTATTTGGTCCAAAATGTAGTTTGAGACAGCTCTTAGGGAAACAGAAACGTTTTTTGATTGAAAACAGTTTTCAGATTTCTTTTCCTCGTAGCCATTTATTGTCCGCACATATAAAGTTCTCATGACACAAATTCCAGATTGGAGAATATTGGTTGATTAAATGCAGGCCGGGTCCGGACGCATATTGTTAACTCAATTACCCAGCCTTCCGTGGTTGAATATTTATTCGCTCGACTAAACTTTCGTGTAGCCGATTTCGCGTACCTATGGCTGATATTCCGTTAATTCCTCTAATCCCACAAAGCATCCTTGTACGCGATAATTGGATAACCTGAAAATAACAATATCCAAGTTAATTAGACCATCAAAGGAGTTTCCTTTAATAGGATCCAATCTTATATGTCAAAAACCATAAGGCGACCTTTCCCATGATTTCTTTCTTTTATTTTTTTTAGCGGATTTTTTTTTTTTTTGGTAATCTAAGGAACGGACTTGATATATAAAAGTGAGTAATTTCCTGAAAGAAAGAAAAAAAAAATACAAAAAGGCAAAACCCAAAGGGCCAATTAACGTTTTTGCCATCATGAATATTTTTTCGAATAATTTTTTTGCGAGGATTTTGTTAAAACAGGAGCCGAAATCTGGGAAGGGGGTCCCTCAAGGGTTTATTCTTCCCTTTTGAAGCCTCAACCACACACCCCCCTCCCAATATCCCTACCAACTAACCCCCCCTGGCGTGTTTCACATGCAAAACGCCTACTTAATAACTTCACCGAACCCCAGGCTCCCTCACATCTACCTCTTATCTGGGCCCCGACATCCAGGAACCCTTTCAAAATTCACAGCCCAATTTCCCGATTTCATAAACATCACGTTCGCTTTTTCCGGTAAAAAAATATTATCCAAACATTCTTAAAAAAAAAAAAAAAAAAAAAAAAAAAAAAAAAATCAAAATTATAATAATAAAAATAAACTTTAACCATTTTAGAAGCCACGATATCCCATAAAACTTTGAATATTCCCCGACCAATTTCAAACTGTAAACAACTTAATTGAAAAGTCTATTTTATGTTTTTAATCGATCGAAAAGTTAAATTAAGAAATCGGTAATGAAAACAGGGAAGTATTAAAAGATAATGGCATAACAAGCAAGAAAACGATAGAAAAACGTTGAGTAAAAAAGAGGAGGGTTGATTTCATTACTAAAATATCAAGGGTTTCCTTCTGGCCGTAAAAAATATTCATTTTTAAATTTTTCATGGCGTTTTCCTCCTTGAATATTGATCATAAGCAAGTTTGCAAGATCGTCGCTGGTAGAACAACATCGTCTCTATTACTTGAGATAAAGGTTTTCGGATGTGCAAGTGAACCAGCCGATTATCTGCTTAAATTTTGACCTGACGAAAAAAAGTATCGAAGTAAACCCCCCTTGGATTTTAGCGAAGAATCTATTGGCATCAATAAATTTTGGATCCGACTCACAGGGTGCTCCAGAACGACCCTAACTTCCTTATTTTAAATAAGAACCCTATGTTTTGATGAAATAATTTGATTTTAAGCTTAATTTTCAGTACATATTACTTAGAAGACTTTTATGATAGACCAAAAGTTCTGAAGTTACGAATTGCTGTCCATGTTAAGAGGCACTTAACACCGAAAGGTTGGGTCCTATCAAAAAAGAGTTATAAGTAAAAGTTACTGGAAATTAGGCGTAGAATCAAATTTCATCGTCAAAACGTAGGGCTCACATTTAAAATAACGAAGTTAAGGTCGTTCTAGAGTCCCCTGTATGTCGGATCCAAAAGTTATCGACGCCAATCGATTCCTTGCCCAAAATTAAGGGGGGTTCACTTCGATAATTTTTTCGTCAGGTCAAAAACCTGGCTGGTCCTGCTAGAACACCCTGTATGTAGGGTACATTTATGAAGTCTTCTGGAGCATAAAAATCGAGAAAACGTCGACTTTGACGCCCTTTTTTGGCTTTTTTATTAACAAACTCTCCGAAAAATGTGTGGGAGTGAATTTAAAGGTGAAAGAAAAGTACGTTTTATGTGAGACATGATTGGAATGCGGGTTGGAAAACGTGACGTCAATCATTTTCCGGATCCGCTACTTTAGGTCGGCGAACCTTCTACTCTTCAGACGTTCCGACCTCCGCCATCCTTCAGAGTTTCCACTGGATGAAATGCAAATCCAGATTTATCTCCGGGACTTTCATCCTCCTCGCTCTCATATCTGTAATTGAGTTACATCCCGTTCCAATCCTCCCCTCCACCCTCCAACCTCATAACCCCATCCCCATTTTCAAAATCCTAAACTCCATTCAATCTCCCAAGAGCGTTATTATTTATTTTTCCTAATAACAAAAGATAATATTTAAAGAACATGACGTCATTTTATAATTATGAAACTAGATGCTTACTTTAAGAAGGTTTAATGCATACATGAATAAACATTTTACATTTTCATGACGAGGAAAATCGTATTAAAACCCGAGACGCCGATTTCAAAGAATATAAATTCACATAAAATATGCTTCTGATGTTTTGTTAACTAATTTCAGTTTTATAAACTAAACTTTATTAATTATTCAAAAAAAAAAAAAAAAAAAAAAAAAAAAAAAAAAAAAAAAAAAAAAAAAAAAAGCAGAGAAAAAAGATTTTAATTATTTAAACTAGGATTTCAGTTTGATCAAACGAAATACTTAATTATGTAACGATAGGAGGGGAATGGGAAATTCCTCTAGAAACTTGCTAAAGAATAATGATGATAAAGTAACAAAAATAAAAGTTAAAAAGGTTTAGTGTACAAAAGATCACAAATCAAGCTAAAAAGAGCCCTTTTAATCACAAAGAAAAATAATCTAGTTAAAAGGGGCCCTTTTGTCCAAAAAAAGATCAAAAACCTATTTAAGAAGGGCCCCTAGTGTCCAACAAGGATTAAAAATCTAGCTAAGAAGGGCCCCTAGTGCTCAAAAAGGATCAAAAATCAAGCTAAATAAGGTCCCTAGTGTCCAAACATGATCAAAATTCAAGCTAAAAGAGCCCCTAGTGTCTAACGAAGATTATAAATCAAGATGAAAATGGCCCTTTTCGTCACAAAGAACCATAATATAGTTAAAAGGGCCCCTTGTGTCCAAAAAAGATCAAAAACCTAGATAAGAAGGGCCCCACCGTGTCCAAAAAAGGAAATCGGAATGACCGGCTCTGCAGCATCCTGCCCTTCGGGAATTTCCCGATCCCGAAGCGGGCCTATCCGACCCTGGGAATAAGAAATAAAATATTTTCTCTATTGGCTAGGTTTTTTCACCAATTAAAATGCCACAAATTTAGCAATGAAAAAGCTAATAAAAATATTTCCAGAGAGAGAAATTTCAATTAAAACCATAGCAAACTCAATTTTTTTTTTCATATTTTTTTTTAGCCCCACAGATAAAAAAAAAAAAAAAAAAAAAAAAAAAAAAAAAAAAAAAAAAAAAAAAAAGATATAAATAATCACACAAATCCATTACGGGTGCAGTCAAAAATACATTTTTTGGATATACATATGATATTAGCGCTATCGAGGCGCTATGAAGGAGTACTATCATCTGGTAGAACAACAAGTGGGAAAAAAAGATGAGAATCGTCCAAAATGCAAGAAAAGATTCGGGTTAATGGGGAAAATAGATGAATGTTACTACATACATTAACAATGAAAAGGTCTGGTCTGGTAGTTATGGAAGTGGAACTCCCAAAAAGGAACTTTCTCAAAAATTGGCCTCCTAAGGACCTACCTTGTATAGATGCAATGGTGAAAATCGGTGGTAATTAACCAAAATCTCCAATTTTTGGGAAGGCGGAACGCTGCCGCATTCCTAGCCATGACCTCCTAATGCTCTATCTTGTATGGTGCTTTGGTGAAGATTGGATTGGTAATATACATTTGATACGATACCTTGAATATTGTCGATATATTGAATATATGCTCTTTAAATCGATTCAGGAACAAAAGGTTGCAAAAACACGATTAAAAGACATCGGATCCTCACGAGCGGAAACGACATAAGAAAAAAAATTCCTTATTTCCATAGGCGACGAAGAAGTTATAGTTTATTAGACGGAGGTTGCGGTAAGGGTGTGGTGAATTATGGGAAACCATGAGATAAGGGAGTGAAGAGGGTCTGCGGGGATGATGATGGGGGTGGTGGCGGGGGGAAGTTTCGCTTCCGGAGGATGTACGTACTCCACTCAGAAGCGCGGGGGACTCGAGAGAAGAGCAACTCTCTATTTTCTACTTTTATCTCCGACCCCTCATCTCTTATCTCAACAATCCACTTCTACCTTCGCCCCTTTAATTATTAACACAAATTACAAAACGACCTCAAAAACACTACTTTCATGACAACTCGATATTTCAGATTGACCCATCTATCTACGTTTGAAGTTTGATTTTCGATCTTTTAAGTTTATTTTTGAATTAAAGGAGAGGTATGAGCGATTTCACGCATTAGTAAACTTTTAAAGGCCTCCAAAGGAGCTTTGGAACGGTATAAAATTTGAAAGGAAATTCTCAGGATTGAGGAAGTTATAGGCTCTTAAACTTTTATCATTTGCGAATTGGCTGTTAAGGGCTCTTTATACCTCTCTGATGGGGTGGGTGTAATAAAAACGTTATATAAATAAATATTGGACAAATATTATTATTGGAGTTTCTACAATCTTACAAAAAAATGGCTGTGTTCAAGAAAAATCTAACTTACGTTTCAAGTTCAGCGATTAATGAACTGTGAATCTCCTTTTTTCGACTTTTATTGTTTTTGTCATAAAAATTATGATTTTCAAAAAATAAATTCATGGCGACCTATATTAATGTATTCTAAAACTAAAATTCAAATGAAATTTTTCAAAAAAACCAACAGTTTTTTCAGGAAATTGGAGAAAAACATTAAAGAAAAATGCCGCAGTATATGGGACCCTTAGACGAAAACTTCACTTTTTGGCAGTTCCAGTTTAGAAGCTGATTTTGTGTATTCGGATCGAGTTTGAGTTAAATTTATGCCGTTTTGAGAAATCCTTGGAATTATTATAATGCCAAGTAAGCGTGGAATTACTAATAGAATAGTTTGGTGAAGTACGGAGTATGAAGACGACTGTAAATAGTATGCGTAAACAATGTTTAAGACGGTACGCTCCCTCATTAAGCCTCGCAGATGTGACGTTTCTGATTGCTTAGAACGTGAGAAAGTGGTCGACGAGGTTCTCTGAGATGAAGTCAATAGTCAAGTTTTGAGGGTAAATGTTTCGGGGGGAACGTTCGAATTTTCACTCGCTTTCTAATCGCTTTTCTATTAAATTAATGTTTGTTTTACCGGGAAATATCTACGTGTCGGGATACGCTTTCGTTATCGCGGTTCCCAGTGTTAAAGTTCGAATTTGTCCCCTACACGTGGAGGTGAAAATTTCAGATTGAAGTTTAATTAGCGTATTCCTCCAGGGGCGGACTGGCCTGGGAGATCGGAAAGGTGATTTTTCATTTTGTTCCCTAATCCCTGAATTTTAACGGATAACGCACCAGTGACGAAAAAACTGGACTGTAAATAATGAAAAGGTTCTTTTATCGTGGAAAAGGGTTAAAATCTAGCTAAAAAGGGTCTTTTCTTGTCAAAAAGGGTCAAAATCTGTCTGAAAAGTGTCTTTCCTTGTCAAAAACGGGAAAAATCCGACACTAAGAAAAGACCCTCTTATCCCAAAAAGTTCAAAATCAAGCTGAAAAGGGTCTTTTCTTGTAAAAAAAAAGTCAAAATCTGGCTACAAAGGGTCTTTTCTTATCAAAAAAGGTTCAAAATAATGCTGAAGAGGGTCTATTGTTGTCAAAAAAAAGTCGCAATCTGGCTGAAAATGGTCTTTTCTTATCAAATAATGTTTAAAAGCACGCTGAAATGGGTCTTTCCTCGTGAAAAAGGGTTAATATCTGGCTGAAAAGGGTCTTTTCTTGTCAAAAAAAGTCACAATCTGGCTGAAAAGGGTCTTTTCTTATCAAATAAGGTTCAAAATCAGGCTGAAATGGGTCTTTTCATGTGAAAAAGGGTTAATATCTGGCTAAAAGGGTCTTTTCTTATTAAAAAATAGTCAAAATTAGGCTAAAATGGGTCTTTGGGTCACTTGCTTATTGCTAGACGCTAACCCTACCATCCTCTCCTCAACCACACCCCCAACCTCCTATGACTTTTCACCACCTCCCCTTACTCTCTCATATCCTCCCCTACCCTCCTCGAACGTCCACCACCAGTTTTCAATGATATCACCACTCAAAGGAATTCAAAATAAAATCTTCAAGGAAGGGATTTAAAAAAAAAACTAATTTTTTCAAAACAAACTGATCCTTTAAGCTGAAACGAATCAGTTTCAATCAGGTTTGTTTGAAAGACTTGAAACTAAAGTCGTCTCTTTAAATTGGTCACTAAAAAGCGATTTTAATAAGGGAATGTGTTTGTTTAGAGCTTGTAAGCGGCCTTTAAGCTTTCGAGCATAAATGGGCGAAAAGGCTTTTCCCTTTCCCGTTTTAATCCGACTTTCACGCCCTTCCTCCTTTTTATAATCTTCAAAAGAAAGTCCATCAAAAACTTACGAGCTTCATAAGTTTCAAACTCAATAGCGATTTCGATCAATTATGAGTTTTATTTAAAGCTTTTTAATGAACAACGAAGTATTTGGAAATCGCAAAATTTCATCATCAAAAGAATTTGTTTTCAAAAAACATTTGACAAGATAAAATTGATTTTTTTCACCCCACGTTCCTTTATCGCTCTTTTCATTTTTTTTTTCTAAACAAAAGTATTGTGTTAATTTC
Organism: Orius laevigatus; assembly: GCA_018703685.1. Classification (NCBI taxonomy): domain Eukaryota; kingdom Metazoa; phylum Arthropoda; class Insecta; order Hemiptera; family Anthocoridae; genus Orius; species Orius laevigatus. The sequence continues at coordinate 380,797 of JAGWEN010000057.1, read as the reverse complement.
AACCGATGGGTAAAAAAAAGAGCGATAAAACGACCCCTTTTGAATGTCAAACAAATCAAATCTAGTTTGGAAACGAGGAAAAACAGGATTTCTATGTATTACGTAGATTTATTTTATTTTTTTAATCAAATTCAACTTACCATATTATACATACATAAGTGTAATTAAAAAACTTTTTTAAATTTTCGCTTTAATCATTAATTTATTTCAATACCAGCTATACAAGTAGCAAAAAACCCTTTGATGTACTTTTTTTTCTTTCCTATTATTTTTTTCCTTCTTTAGAAAGATCTTCACTGTTCATCTTTTTTCTGCTTTTAACCCCTTTTCTTCTTTTGAATCACTTATTTCCCTGTAGACTCCACGAAAAGTCGAAATAAGAAAAGTGAACCTTTTGGGGATTATTTTTAGTGTTTTTAGTCAATAAAAAAGGTTAATATTAATTAAAAAATTTTTAAGGGTTAATTAAAAAAAAAAGTTTTTTTTTTTGTTTTTAGACAAATTTAAGAAATTTGAATGATTTTTTGCTATCCTTCGGAAATTCACTAAAGCCATAATCCCAAGGAACCAATATACTAACTAAATTTCCAATTTTCTTGTAGACAAAGGCACAAAACCAAACATTACGAAATTAAACTTTTAGGGTAGCAAGAAAAGAACAAAAAAAACTCCATTTTTGCCAACTTTTTTTTTTTTTTTTTTTTAAGGTCATAGGGTAACAGAAAAGAAATTATTTTAAACCGAAATGCCACTTGTGGAAATAAGGGTGAGTAAACCCGGACCGCAAAGTTGGGGCGAGGCCAACTCATACTTCTACTTGAAAAGCCCCATGTTTTTCCATTCGGGAAGTGTACCGTCCTACAAATTGTTGTTTTTCCAAGAGTAATTTGTAATTAGATTTTCCGACCTTTTTTTTTCTCTCCCCGACCAGTCTCTTACCTCTCTTTTTCCCTCATTTGATTGAAAAACACGAAAAATATTTATTCATTTCGATCTTTATCGACCATTCCGAAAAAATTTTTCTCAATGACAGTTGCACTTTTTTAAGTTATCGCCTTTCTTTTTTATATTAATCCTCAAGGATTTGAATTTTTATGTCAAAAATAGACGTTTAATATGACTTCCTTCCTCAAAAATACCATTCAGAAACCTATCGGAAATTAAATGTCAGCTCTGTGCTCAAAATGCATTTAAATCCCCCCGCCCGGTCCCAACTCCGGGGGTAGAGAACGAAATTTACCTAGTGGACAGCATGTTAAGTCTATCGAAGCTAATGCCCTATTTTGTGATCCTCAAATCGCCCTGAATGTCCCTAAGCCACCATCCACCACAATAGCTTCTATCCTTTGGAAACCATCGTGGTTAGCAGCTACCTAATGTTGAATTTTCCCAATACTTACACGATTTTTTTCTCTTTTTTCTAATTAAACGCTCATTCATCAATCACCCTTTTACTCCCAACAAATTCCCAATAAAAAACAACAATCAATTACGCTTTAATTAAAAAGATGTTTGGGTGAAGGGGTGGGGGGTAAAAAAATGTTGCTAATTTTAGGGATGGGAGGACTGATTACGGGGCCCCTTCGTATCCACGACCGGGAGGCTCCATTATCCAAAACCACTGACACAACAACGTCGGGTTGAATGTATAAATGGAAAGGACCGTAGGCCCCCCTCTTTTCCATCATTCCCCCCCCCCCAGTCTAGGGGTTAGAGTTAACCCATTCGCTCTCTCGTATTGTTGTTAAGCTTAACAAAAGGGCTTAGTCAAATCTCGTCTATTCAACCGAGTCTCGTTTATAAAACGTCTAGCATTAAACTTTAATTTTGGCTTAGACAACGAAGGATTACGCCTAATGTTAGGTAAACGGTGTTCCACGAGTTTATTTATATGATTGCTCTTTTTTAGCAATTTAGCTTTCAAAAATGAGGGCAAACGTTAGACGGAAGAAAATAGAATTGAACGCGGTTACAAACTATAACTGCTACCGAGCGTGTAGTAAAACAAATTGGAATTTACCGGGAACAATCTGCCGATGGGGTTTTTACCGGACTCAAGGGAGACTCCATTTGACCCCTTTCTTTCAGGAACTTTATTTTCCTGGATCAAAATATTTGTTATACATAATTCGGTAGATTTAGAGGGGTCGTTAAGCGCTGAAAAGTAAACCCGCGGTCCCGAAATAGGAAAAGGATTTATTTTGGCCCATGGGAGTTGTCGGACAGGACAAACTTTAGGAGAGTCCCGTTTCTTCTTTCACTTTACGAGTCGACAGTTTTTTTTTCCGAGGGCGGACTTTGTTGATTTTTATTCCCCCTTTGTACGGGGGACATGTTTGTCCGCTTTGATACTATTGTATTAATTAAACCTAAAGGCTTCCAAGTTCAAACATTAATTTAACGGAGACCATAGGAAAGTTTCCGGTGTTCCCAACTGCAATTTTAAACCAAAATTTTAATTTTAATATTATAAAGAATAACATGCTTTAAATCCGTTAAGCTATTACTTACAGGTGGGAAAATTCACTTGGGATTTTCGAGAGAATATTAAAGTTAAAGTGAAGAGAAATAGAGTCATAAAGCTGATATCAGAGTGGAAGGTGTGGCTCGGGTAGTTTACCATACTCTAATATTTATACTCCACACTTGATCATAACTGTGTGACTATGGATAAGGGGGGTGGTACCATATTAAAATCATATTTCATTTAGATAAATCTTGAAGGAACCGAAAACGTAAAAGTGTTCATAATAAGGGGGGGAAGATTAGGAAAATGGATTATCCAGTAAATCAAAATGAAGAGGAGTTTATCTTTCTCTATTCTTTAACAAAAAGTTTAATCAGTCAAATATTTCAAAGTGGAGTGTAGTGACGGGTGGAGGGTAGTGGTGGGGGTGATTATAGTGGTGGGGAGGATGGATGGTAGTGGTGGTGGTGGAGGGTATTGGTGGGGGTGGTTGGTATTGGTGGGGGTGGAGGTTAGTAGTGGGGTGGAGGGTAGTGGTGGGAGGAGGGTAATGGAGGGGGTGGATGGTAGTGGTGGGGTGGAGGGTAATGGTGGGGGTGGATGGTAGTGGTGGGGTGGAGGGTAATGGTGGGGGTGGATGGTAGTGGTGGGGTGGAGGGTAATGGTGGGGGTGGATGGTAGTGGTGGGGGTGGATTGGGGAGGTGGAGGGTAGTGGTGGGGGTGGAGGGTAATGGTGGGGGTGGATGATAGTGGTGGGGTGGAGGGTAATGGTTGGGGTGGATGGTAGTGGTGGGGGTGGATGTTAGTGGTGGGGGTGGATTGGGAAGGTGGAGGGCAGTGGTGGGGGTGGATTTGGGAGGTAGAGGGCAGTGGTGGGTGTGGATTGGGGGAGGTGGAGGGCAGTGGTGGGGAGGTGGAGGTCAGTGGAGGGGAGGTGGAGGGCAGTGGTGGGGAGGTGGAGGGTAGTGGTGTGGAGGTGGAGGCCAGTGGAGGGGAGGTGGAGGGTAGTGGTGGCGTGGGGGTTAGTGGTGGGGGTGGGGTTGGGTTTAGCGGTGGGGATGATGGTAGTGGTGGGGGTGATGGTAGTGGTGGGGGTGTTGGATAGTGGTGGGTATTGGTGGAGGTGGAGGGTAATATCGGGAGTGGATGGTGGGGGTGGAGAGTAGTGGTGGGGGTTGGAGGTTAGTAGTGAGGGTGGAGAGTAGTAGTGGGGGTGGAGGTTAGTAGTGGGGGTGGAGGGTAGTGGTGGGGAGGTAAATTTTAATATTCTTGTCAATTTAAAGGTCAAAAATGATTTGGTAATAAATTTTTAAAGTAAACCGTGGCTTATTACCCCATTTTACCCTTTACTTTTACGGTTCAAATAAAAATCGATCTACCTAGAGTAGGTAAGTTTAAGAATTATAACAAAGGCCACAACTCGTCCGAGAATGCGTTTTTCCAACTTTTAGGAATGTGCTCTAGGGAAGAGAGAGAAGGAAAAAAAGAGCGAGAGAGAACGGGCTATTTAGATTCTTCGCTTACACAAAACTTTTTTCCCTCTCTCCTGTACTTCTTTTCTTGTTCTCCCTTCTAACCTTTTGGGGAAAAAAGTCTTTTTAAAATTCAAAAAGAAAGGATTAAACAAGAAATTCGTAATAAAACAAGTCAAATTGAAAAAAAAAAAAAAAAAAAAAATTATTAAAATATGCTTTCGTGAAAAACTCTTTCATTTAAGAAAAACGCCGAACAAGCTAAAAGCTGTTAGGGTGGAAATGGGACAAAAGATAAGAGGGGAGGGAGCCCACTCAAAGGTTTAATTAAGTGAAGGTTCTGATTAAAAGGAGCCAAGGACGGTAAAGAGTAATTTTTTAAAAATTATTCATTGTCACATTTTAATAGCTTAGGTGGTTTTAATCATCATAAATTTTTTTTTTGTATTTCAGATTTGAGTAGACACTTGAATGTTTGGAAAAAGGGGGTGACAGATGATGTTCGCTAACGACTCCCCCAGCAGAGAGGCTCGAGTATTGACACACGGAGAGCAACTAACGAACCAAACAGCAAACGTAACCACCCTTCCACTCGCGTATTATGCAGAAAAAAGAAGAAAAAAAAGAAAATGTAATAGCAAACAATTGTATTCCCGAACGAAGGCTAATTTTGTTGAATTCAATTCGGATTTTGGATTCAATCTTTTAGACTCAAAACGTCTCAAAGCGTCTTTTGACAATTTTGTTAAGGTCAGCGACTTTTCATGGATGGATAATTTAAAAACCGTCTTTTTATTGCTAAAAGAACTGGTTTTTCTAGAATCATCTCTGTAAATGGATACTCATGTTTTAATCAAAGAACACGTATATTGGGTGATGTCAATTAATAAGTAGCTTTGAGTCTGGCACTGATGCATTTGCCATAGGGGCTTCAAACGCGGATGGTACTTCTCTTATTACAAATTTAATCCTTAAATTAATTAATAGACTATCAAACTCTAATCTATGTAGAGGGCATTTCTGAATAGAGGAGGTTACCTGTGATAAGAATTTCGGAATTCGTTAGGAATTTCTTAATAATTTGACCATAAAAAAAAAAAATTAAAAATTAAATTTATGAGAATATAACAAGCGTAATGGGAGGAAATGCATTCCGTACGTTCGAGGAAGAAGATCCTTTTATTATGTAATGGAAATTTTATCACGTCCCTTAAGGGAATGTCTCTGATAGGTCGGGCTGGCGGGACGGAAAAGGGATCAACGAGGAAAAGTAGGTTGAGGGGGTCGGAGGGGGTTTTCGGCCGAGGCCGCTCCCTTATCCGCATCTTCTCCCTTTAAATTGAGCTCAGGGGGCAATAGAGGTCTCGCTGACAAGTTAGAGCCGAGCCGACCCTAATTCCCGATTAGCTCAACATACGCTGCTTTATTGCGGTCCCAATTTTCAAATAATTTTTCACGAAAATTCGATTTGTACCACTTCGTATGTTTCCTGTCGAGACAAAAGAGACCTATCAGACTCACGGCCCTTCAATTCCGAAATGTTTAATCGACATACGGATCGACAACGTAATCGACAGCGTGAAGTGACAAGTGGGAAATCACACTTAACTTGAAACTACTTCCCCGTCGCCTGGGACTAGGAAAGCCCCAGTAGAGGAGGCGAATCCATCAAAAGCTTATCTCCAGTATGATTAGATCGACTTCAAGAACATTCCAAAGACTAAAACACATTAACTGTCAATATACTCACTTGTGAATATTCACTTTTCCTTTAACTCCATCGTTCTGCAATCAAAAAGGAAACAATTAAAAATCGAACTGTGTAGTTTCAAATTTTTTAAAAAACAGGAAAGCTAAAAAGCCAATATTTTCCCCCAGAGCCAGGACTAAATTGAAAAGATTACATTTCGTTATTCGTCCGAAGTTGACAGAGCACACTTTGTGTCGGGAGGGCCGGGGGGAAAGTGAGGCCAACGGTAGGTACAAGGAAAGAAAATATGTACACAAGAATATTACGCCCCTGTGCAACCAACCGAATAATCTGGATCCGCGCGCGGAAAAAATAACAGAATAAAACAAACATTTTACAAGGGAGGAGAAGAATCTTGATTTTTTGTTCGCGGAGTGCTCTCCTTCACTGGTGTACTTTCGCTTTTATAAAAATTGCTAAATAAAAATTCGACGTCTATATGTCAATTTTTCATAGCAAAAAGAAATTGGTATTTTCGGTTATGGGGGAGAAAAAAAATTATTTTATACACAAATATTGATTATAATTTGAGTAAATACCCTCCAACTACCCTCCAAATATTATCATCCTCCTACTACCCTCCAAATATTATCATCCTCCTACTACCCTATCCTACAACTCCTTATAAATTCTAATGCTTTAGTGAAACTATCCTCCTCCAACTACTACCCTCCTACTACCCTCCTTGAACTACTCTCCTTGAACTACTCTCCTTGAACTACCCTCTTTTAACTACCATCCTCCAACTACCCTCCTTTAAATACCCTCCTCCAACTACCCTCCTCGAACTACCCTCCTCGAACTACCCTCCTCCAACTACCCTCCTCAAACTACCCTCCTCAAACTACCCTTCTTCAACTACCATCCTCCACTTACCCTCCTTTAACTACCCTCCTCGAACTACCATCCTACAACAACCCTCCTCAAACTACCCTCCTCCAACTACCCTCCTCCAACTACCCTCCTTGAACTACTCTCCTTGAACTACCCTCCTTTAACTACCATCCTCCAACTACCCTCCTTTAAATACCCTCCTCCAACTACCCTCCTCCAACTACCCTCCTCCAACTACCCTCCTCCAACTACCCTCCTCCAACTACCCTCCTCCAACTACCCTCCTCCAACTACCCTCCTCCAACTACCCTCCTCGAACTACCCTCCTCCAACTACCCTCCTCCAACTACTCTCCTTGAACTACCCTCCTTTAACTACCATACTCCAATTACCCTCCATCAATTACCCTCCTTCAACTACCATCCCCCAACTACCCTCCTTTAACTACCCTCCTCGAACTACCAACAACAACCCTCCTCGAACTACCACCCTACAACAACCCTCCTCCAACTACCCTCCTCCAACTACCCTCCTTTAAATACCCTCCTCCAACTACCCTCCTCCAACTACCCTCCTCCAACTACCCTCCTCGAACTACCATCCTACAACAACCCTCCTCAAACTACCCTCCTCCAACTACCCTCCTCCAACTACCCTCCTTGAACTACCCTCCTTGAACTACTCTCCTTGAACTACCCTCCTTTAACTACCATCCTCCAACTACTCTCCTTGAACTACCCTCCTTTAACTACCATACTCCAATTACCCTCCATCAATTACCCTCCTTCAACTACCATCCCCCAACTACCCTCCTTTAACTACCCTCCTCGAACTACCAACAACAACCCTCCTCGAACTACCACCCTACAACAACCCTCCTCGAACTACCCTCCTCCAACTACCCTCCTTTAAATACCCTCCTCCAACTACCCTCCTCCAACTACCCTCCTCCAACTACCCTCCTCGAACTACCATCCTACAACAACCCTCCTCAAACTACCCTCCTCCAACTACCCTCCTCCAACTACCCTCCTTGAACTACTCTCCTTGAACTACCCTCCTTTAACTACCATCCTCCAACTACCCTCCTTTAAATACCCTCCTCCAACTACCCTCCTCCAACTACCCTCCTCGAACTACCCTCCTCCAACTACCCTCCTTTAACTACCCTCCTCGAACTACCAACAACAACCCTCCTCGAACTACCCTCCTCCAACTACCCTCCTTTAAATACCCTCCTCCAACTACCCTCCTTTAAATACCCTCCTCCAACTACCCTCCTCCAACTACCCTCCTACAACTACCGTCCTACAACTACCCTCATACAACTACCCTCCTCCAACTACCATCCTCCAACTACCCTCCTACAACTATCTTCAAATGTTCACCCATTTGTAACTATATACATACAGAGTATAGTCTTAGAGGTTGTGTAACACTGGAGGGTTTCACCTACGGAGAGGTCTGTGGAGAACCCACTTTTTGAAAAAGTTTCAGTTTTTGGAGTTCCTCTTCCATAACGACCTAAGGCAGACCTTTTGTAAGTTTTTTTTTTCGCATACTTTCTTTTTTGGATGTTTCCGCCGGGATAATACGTGATCGCAATCAATCGTGCCTCAGAGTGCGTAAAAGGGACTCGAGCAATCTGCCTCTGTATCGTGGAAAACCCTTTTGCTTTCGGACATTTGTCAAGGGACCATGCGCTTGAGTAGAATAAATCCAAGGGGAGAAAAATATAAACAAATAGCTCCGTGACCAACTCACAAACTCAAGGATTACCAAACGATCCTTCTTTTTTATCAAAGCCCTATTTATCAGAGAATATTAGAGAAAATATGAGAACCTAAAATACAGAAAGTCGATTTTAAAAGCAAATAATTCTTGAAAAACTGGCGGAACTGGACCATTTATAAATCATTTTCTTCTTGTTAATCTCGTCTAGGGAGGGGTGAGGGAAGGTAATTTAAACGGGATAAGGGTGGCCACCCTAAATGACGCTAGAACATAAATTTGCTTTCTGCGTCGCGCTCCGAGGGGCCTTAACAACATGGCGGTTTAATAGGAAAGCCCAATTAATTTTACGGAGCCAATTACCATTTTATTGTACACCGTTGAAACGACTAGTCGATTTTATTGGCTTACTTTGTACATTTTGTCTCTAATATTCATCACAAATCCGTAAAGCTTATCAAGCAAAAGCTTCCAAAATTGTACATTTTTTTCAAAAATAAAATGAGTTAAATTTGGAAATCACCATTGGATTAATGTAACCATAGCTACGCTTCATTGGGACAAAAAATACCATTGAAATCCTCGGAATTAAATAATGAATTTAAATTGTTAAAATAATTCGGCTCGTTAAAAATGAAGGCAGAGAACGCAGAAAAAGGAGAGAAACATGAATAGTTAATGAAAAAAAAGGTGCTGGAGGTGAAGGGGGTACAAGTAGGAGTAATCATGTGCTAGTCTTGTCCACTCAGACAAAATTGCCCCCTGCCTTAGCCCCTCATCATCTTCAACCCATGAACCTTTTCACGCGTGTAAAAACTCAAGTGGGCGAAATCCTTCCGAAAGCCGAAAAATCTTTCTCATTTAAGTCTGAAAATAATGAAGGAAACTTTTTTTAAAAATCGATCCAAACTCCGATTTAACTAAAAGACAAGAAGTTGACTCTAATTAGATTAGAAACTATTAAAGGGACGAGAAAGTTAAGCTGTCTTCTCCTGGTTTTAAATAGGTTTATTTAAACGAAGGGGATGCTCTTTATTTTAATAAGGCGGAGGGCAAACTTGTTTCACATAATGTGAACTGATGTAAATTTTATTCTTTTCTTTATACAAAAATAACCTTTTAAATATTTAAAAGCAAAAAAATTCCATTATCATAAAAGTCAACAGAAATATAAATTGGTTTTTATAAAAAGCCTCTGTCTAATCTTTGGACTGATTAGAGGAGGCCGTTCAGTTAAATAAACAAAAGCAGTTGCTAAAAGCCTCTTAAAATCATTTTCTGGTCATTGTGCTGATTCAAATCACGAGGTGGCCATGCTTTTTTAAGTATACTTAAGAGGGTTAACATTTCATGAGTTAAATATCATTGGTAGGTCTTGAAAAGAGCTTTCTAATGGTATTAAAGTCGGAAAAAACGATTGAAAATTGAAGTTAGGGATGTTCGTACGTTTTGCCATGAAAACGTGCATTGCATATACCAGACATATACTTTTAAGTAAATTTTTAAGGATAAGGGGGTCTTAGATGCTATAAGTAACTATAGTAGCAGCTTGATTTAGGTGCTGGTTTAGGCAGTCTGGGCAGTTTGGGCAGTTTGGAGGTTTATGCTGATTGGGTGATATAAGCAGTTGGGGGGGAGTTACAGTTTGGGTTGTTTGGGCAGTTTAGGAGGTTTGGGAAGTTTGGAAGATTTGGGAGGTTTCAACAGTTTGTGAGGTAATGGCGGTTCGGGCAGTTTTGGCGATTTGTGTGGTTTTTACAGTTTGGACGGCTTAAGCAGTTTTGAAGGTCTTAGCAGTTTGGGTGATTTGTTTGGTTTTTACAGTTTTGGGCGGTTTGGACAGTTTTGAAGGTGTTTGAAGTTTGGCTGATTTGGGCAGTTTTGAAGGCGTGGGCAGTTTGGGTGACTTGGGTGGTTTTCACAGTTTGAGAGGCTTGGGCAGTTTGGGTGATTTGGGCAGTTTTGAAGGTATGGGCAGTTTGTGTGATTTGGGTGGTTTTCACAGTTAGGGAGGTTTGGGCAGTTTGGATGATTTGGGCAGTTTTGAAGGTCTGGGCAGTTTGGATGATTTGGGCTGTTTTGAATGTCTGGGCAGTTTGGGTGATTTGAGTGGTTTTTACAGTTAGGGAGGTCTGGGCAGTTTGGATGATTTGGGCTGTTTTGAATGTCTGGGCAGTTTGAGTGATTTGGGTGGTTTTCACAGTTAGGGAGGTCTGGGCAGTTTGGATGATTTGGGCTGTTTTGAATGTCTGAGCAGTTTGGGTGATTTGAGTGGTTTTTACAGTTTTGGGCGGTTTGGTCAGTTTTGAAAGTCTGGGCAGTTTGGCTGATTTGGGTGTTTTTCACAGTTTGGGCAGTTTGGGTGATTTGGGCGGTTTTGAATGTCTGGGCAGTTTGAGTGATTTGGGTGGTTTTCACAGTTAGGGAGGTCTGGGCAGTTTGGATGATTTGGGCTGTTTTGAATGTCTAATCAGTTTGGGTGATTTGAGTGGTTTTTACAGTTTTGGGCGGTTTGGTCAGTTTTGAAAGTCTGGGCAGTTTGGCTGATTTGGGTGTTTTTCACAGTTTGGGCAGTTTGGGTGATTTGGGCGGTTTTGAATGTCTGGGCAGTTTGGGTGATTTGAGTGGTTTTTACAGTTAGGGAGGTCTGGGCAGTTTGGATGATTTGGGCTGTTTTGAATGTCTGGGCAGTTTGGGTGATTTGAGTGGTTTTTACAGTTTTGGGCGGTTTGGTCAGTTTTGAAAGTCTGGGCAGTTTGGCTGATTTGGGTGTTTTTCACAGTTTGGGCAGTTTGGGTGATTTGGGCGGTTTTGAAAGTCTGGGCAGTATGGGTGATTTGGGTGGTTTGGGCAGTTTGGATGATTTGGGTAGTTTTGAAGGTCTAGGCAGTTTGGGTGATTTGGGATGTATTATATGGGTTAGCTAATACATTATCACAAGTGTTTCAAGTAGAAGGTTTCAGGTGGAAGGTGATTGTTGGATGAATCACCATAAAAATATGATCCCTTTCAGCGCCGTTATAATTTGAAACCTAGACCATCAATAAAGAACATCATTACTTGAAATTAAAGGGTCTCGCGATGATCTATAAGTGCTCGTATTATTCTCGGTAAGAGGACGGTTAGACGAAACGTATAATAACGTTGGAGGAGGTTAATTTGCACACCGTCTGGGCAATTTAATCCCCTCGATTTCGTCGGCTTCATTAGTTCTGATATATGGAGATGTTAATTAAAATACAAAACGTTATGTTTCGTCATAAAAACACGCGTAAAAACGTGCAGATCCATTTTTTTCTGGAGTACTTGTATACCATGTACGACAGGTCGAGAGGAAGATGGAAGACGTGGAGAATCCCCACGTTTTCGGACGGGGATTATGAAAAGCATCTGTCATCCGAGACAGGAATAGGAGAGGCTAACGTTTACATATGCACATCCAACCGTGGAGTCGAAACGGTTTTATTTATAAGCTGGTTATTAAAAGATTTCCATTTTTACGCACAGGTGTCGCAGACCATTTTTTTCCCTCTTTTTTCTACGTGTGTGAATTATAAGTGAACCTAAAAGGCCTTTTATGGCATAACATGATACTCATAGCATCACATTTATGTAAAGAGCACATCACCTTTGACATTCAAGGTCGGAAATAAGTTTTTGCTACCTTTGATGCTACAAGATATAGCGAAAACTGCAACCATCATTAAAATTCATAGCATGTAGGTACCCGGTTAACCGTATAGTTGAGTTAGTTCGAAGACTTTTTAAATTATAATGTAATCATTGTTTCCTATCCTATGGGGTTGCGGGCTTAATTTGTCTGCAGTCGGATTCCTTTGTCTTTCCTGAAGTCTCTGAATCAATCCTAGCCCGAAACACACTCTATAATTAGTGAATATTACCAAGTCGTGGCAGGAGCGGGCTGTTAGTATTGTTGCTAATTAGTTCGCTGGAAACTCCTCTGATGACCTGACCCTACCAAACCGAATTTATCGCCAAAACTTTTCTCAGTTTAAAAAAAAAGGGGAGGGGGCAAAAAATCCCTTAATCTAATACAAACATTTTTTTTTCGTGCATAAAATTTTGAGCTTTTAATAGGGGTTTTTAATCGCCACTCACGTTTTTCCCATAATATCCCCCTTTCTTATCGCCACTTAAGGTTGTTGCAATATTCAAGTTAAATTTAAATGGTGGTTTATAATTTAATACAGTACAGAGAAAAATTTAAAATGAAAGGTATAGTCCAGTCGCCAGAGCAAAAACAAGGGGGTCTGCTGGAAGAAATTGGGGACTTAACGACACTTTTACAGTTTGTTCGGGGCTATGGTGGGATGACTCTCTTAATTTTTCGAACTCGAGAAACCTGTGCTACCCTCAGGAGGGGCGAAAAACCAAGCTGATTTTCGGTTTTTTGCCTATAAGTCCTAAACTAAGCGCTTTATGACAAAACACACTCTATTTAATATTGTAGGGCATACAATTTTCAACAATTCTTAACTTAATAAATTTTCCCGTAACCTTACTGCTTATCGAGATACGCCCTATCAAAGTTTGAGAATTTCAAAAAACAGATGGTTTAGGCCCTCTGACAGATGGTATTTTAAATACTAATTTTTGGGTCATATCTGACATAAGAAGACATAAAAATCATCGTCAGCCATTTGAAAGTGGTTGAGAAGGGGTGGCAGACGGCCAGCGTCAGGCTGACGGTGGTTTCATTTCCACTTTAGTAAGCTTTACGGGAGAACGCCAAGTCCCAGCAAGTCCGGATTAGTCTCATTTTAAAGGTAATTTAATTACTAAGGATGAATACTAACAGTCGAATTTCGCTATCTTTCATGGTTTCGAAATGGTCAACAAAAACATAAATTACTTTGTCTAGATCGCGAATTTCTCGTTTCACTAAATCGCTGACTGCTTCCAAACCACAAAAGATAGCGAAATTTGACTCTTAGTATCCGTCCTTAGAAATTAAATTACCTTTAAAATGAGACTAATCCGGACTTGCTAGGACTCAGCATTCTCCCGTAGCACCACTAAATGTATGACACAATGTGAAAATATTGGAAATTTTTCAAAGTTAAAAGCCTTACCACTTCCAAACCATGAAAGATAGCGAAATTCGACTGTTAGTATTCATCCTTAGTAATTAAATTACCTTTAAAATGAGACTAATCCGGACTTGCTGGGACTTGGCGTTCTCCCGTAAAGCTTACTAAAGTGGAAATGAAACCACCGTCAGCCTGACGCTGGCCGTCTGCCACCCCTTCTCAACCACTTTCTAATGGCTGACGATGATTTTTATGTCTTCTTATGTCAGATATGACCCAAAAATTAGTATTTAAAATACCATCTGTCAGAGGGCCTAAACCATCTGTTTTTTGAAATTCTCAAACTTTGATAGGGCGTATCTCGATATGCAGTAAGGTTACGGGAAAATTTATTAAGTTAAGAATTGTTGAAAATTGTATGCCCTACAATATTAAATAGAGTGTGTTTTGTCATAAAGCGCTTAGTTTAGGACTTATAGGCAAAAAACCGAAAATCAGCTTGGTTTTTCGCCCCTCCTGAGGGTAGCACAGGTTTCTCGAGTTCGAAAAATTAAGAGAGTCATCCCACCATAGCCCCGAACAAACTGTAAAAGTGTCGTTAAGTCCCCAATTTTTTCCATGTTCAATGTATATATTGACTGAACTAGTAGGTAAGGCTATCGCAATAATCATAGATCGCTTTAGAACCAATGGTACTGACGTCCAAGAAAAGGTAAACTCATAAATTTTCGATTTTCGTAATTTTCTTGGTAAAATAAAACTAAAATATGAAATAAATTTTTATTACTTTTATTGCGATTTTTTTCCCCTTTCTAAAAGTTGACATTCGAGGACGTAAATCCGGTCTAAGTGGCAGTCTGGATTTATGAGGCTGGACGGAAAAAGCAAAAAGGACGGTGGTGGGAGGGCTTTCTTTCTAATGGACTTTTCACGGAGGCCAGAAACAACTTGACATCATTAGAACGTGTCCGAAAGCCATAAAGCTCTCGTTACTCCATAATTTTCTCGTGTGATAATTAAAGGGGGGTCGGGAGAGAGAAAACACCTGCGTTGGAAAAGGTGCCCGCCGAGATAAACTTAGAAGCCCATTAAGCTCACCATTTTTACAATTTAAAACCAAATATTTAGACTACAAAGTTTTCTTTTATAACAACATATTGAACCTACAATGCTATAATTGAACTTCTCTGTATCATATGAAATATCTATTATCAAGGAAATGAATCCCTTTGAGAATCCTAGAAGCTAATTATAGAGCAAAACAATATTAACATTGCAATAGTAATGCTATTTTTCTTTCCTATTTAAACTTTATTTTAAAAAGATAAATAAATTTAAAAAAAGCGTTTAATTTATGCCTTAGATCCCTCTGGGTTTTGGGTAAATTTATCGAGACGCTTCGACTCGTTGATCAGAGAGTTAACCTTGTGGGGAATTAACCCTTGTTACAGAATAAAAAAAAATCGGTATTAGTTTGAGGGGTTGGAAAAAGGGTTGGGCCCGCATATTGGGAAAGAGGGCCTCTTTTTTCGTATATAAATTAGTCTCCCCTTTCCGGATCAAGTCGATTTGTATCCGTAGAGCCATAAATAACATTTTAGGAGGAAAAAAAGTTTTATTTTTATACAATCGACCTACCTAATTATTGGGCCCTCCGAAAGAAAAAAGAAACAAGACAGAAAAGTTAGGCATCAGGTACAATTACACGAGAAAACAAAAGAAAAATTGGTTTTTGTTCAATATGTAATCGTGATTTTTTCCTGATTTCATTCAAAATTAATTAGCAGAGATCTCCATCATGTATAAAAAAAAAAAAAAAAAGCATATTTAAAGATTTTTACCCAACACGCATTGTCCTCCAAAGAGATAATAATGCCATATTTTGTACTATTTTTTTTAATAAGAAAAAACCATTTTCAGCCAGATTTTTACCCCAATTGACAAGGAAAAAGACACTTTTAGAGATTTTGACCATTTTAGACAAGAAAAAAACCCTATTGAACATTTTAGCGGATTTCCGTAGGAAAGTAGGATATTGAGGTGGTCGTCACGGAGGCTACCAGGCTACAGGCTTATATATTCGTGATCAGGATGCTCTGGGGATCACACAAATATTTTTTGCTTGATTTTGAAGTGTTTTTTAGGTAGATTTTTTTAATAAGAAAAGACCCTTTTCAGCCAAAATGTTTTTTTTTTTTGTTTTTTTTTTTTTGGACAAGAAAAGACCCTTTTTTGACAAGAAAATACCCTTTTTTGACAAGAAAAGACCCGTTTTTGACAAGAAAATACCCTTTTTGACAAAAGAAGACCCTATTTTGACAAGGAAAGACCTTTTTTTGACAAGAAAAGACCCTTTTTAACACGAAAGGACTCTTTTTAGCCTGATTTTGAACCTTTTTTTTATAAGAAAAGGCCCACTTTCACCAAGATTTTGACTTTTTGACCAAGATTATTTGGTCACAAAACCCCATTTTGGCCTGATTTTGAACCTCCATTTGACAAGAAAAATAGCCTGCTTTCCTCCGGAAATCCGCTAAAAAAGCAATTTTAGGGAGATTTTGTATCTTTTCGACGAAAAGAGCCCTTTTTAGCCAGATTTTAAACCGTTTTCACAAGAAAAGACCGAGAACTGTCCACAAACACCAAATACTTCTAAATCACCACTCACTCATCATCTCCCTTACCCTCCTTGACCATCTCTCACATCCCCCAACCATCCCTTAACTCCCCCACTATCCCCCACCCTCCCAACATCACCACCTTATCCCGTATTAGGTGTTTTACAGCTGAAAATTAGAACAGAAATGAATCGAGCGGACAAATACTTAAATGGGATTTAGGTTCCCAAAGGATGTAATAACGGAAAAGTGTTTAGGGAACAGGACGTGTTTAAATTTGATATTGTATTAAACGTCTAGTGTGACATGGGAGGACTGTAGATCATTAATGACAAACCCGACAGTCGAAACAACCCCCGGTAGCTTCGAGATAATTTAGCTTTACACTAGAAGATAAATGTATTCGTGTTTACCTATGGGGATGAGGTCGTCTGTCCGGGCATATTTGCCCAAAGGCTTAACCCAAATAGAATTACCTAGCAAGGGCGAAAGCGTCCCAGCGACCACTTTCGATTAATTCGGAAAATTCGAAACCTATAATAGAAACTTTATTAATATCTCCCCCTCCCACTTTTGGGTAAACATCAAAGGTAAATTTTCCTTTTCGACTCCCCAACCTCCTCTTTACGTTTAACTTAATTAACGAACTAATAACGCCAAATTTGTTCTGAGCCCGTCAAAATTGGGTAATGTTTGAATAGAAAGTACAATATCTTTTATACCAAGTTAATTACGAAGGGAGTAAGGGGTGGGAACATTCTGAAACTTTAAGGCGACACTCAAATTCCAATGTTAATGAAAATCGTAAAATATTTTCAAGCCAACTTCTATACTAGTTGCTTTAAAGCAGTGTTTCCCAACCTGGGGGGCGTAAGCTGTCCCCAGGGGGGCTTTTTTTTTTTTTTTTTTTTTTTTTTTCAAATATCTATCAAAAATTTGTCAAAATTAACATAATATTTTAAGCCTATTTTTGATTAAAAACCTTAAAATCAACATTTTTAAAACCTAATTTTCGTCAAAAAAAAAAAAAAAAAAAAAAAAAAACCTCAAAATTAACATTTGTTTTCGTCAACAAAACCTCCAAATCAACTTTAAATTGACAATTTTCGTCAAAAACCTCCCAATCGTGGTTAAAAGAGCCAATTTTTTTTTTTTTTTTTTTTTTTTTTTTTTTTTTTTTTTTTTTTTTTTTTTTTTTTTTCAAAAAACCTTAAAATCAATGATTTAAGTGCAATTTCTTTTGTCAAAAACCTCAAAATCAACATTTTAAAACCCAAATTTTCTTCAAAAACCTCAAAGTTAACATTCAAAACATTTGGGGGGGGGGGCGCAAAGGTTTTCATTTGTTTAAAAGGGGGGCGCACTGTGAAAAAGTTTGGGAACCTCTGCTGTAAAGGTACAGTCAGAAGGAATTAAAGGTTTCTCGGGGCTTTCCAGCTTGTCCCGCTGCTTTGGCAGATCATTTTGTGCAGCATTTCCCCCGAAATCGGATAAAAAGTTTGTATATCATTTAAACGTATTTATGATTATAGATAAGTGATCACCTATCTCTGGTCAAGAGCGAGTAAACCGTTTAATGCCTATTAATTAATAGTAACATAATTGATACTTGAGCTTGTGAATTTGACGGAGCGTTTGACGTCCTTTGATGTAGACGATTTGTGTGACATGACGTGCGGTTTTGAGAAAACAGCGCTTCGCACAATCAATAATCGGAAACGGGCAGGACACTCGCGTTGGGGGGGGGGTTGAAGAGGATGGAAATGTATTATTCACCAAGTCGTAAATTACATTCGAGTGAACGTCAGGAAGCCACGGGTGACTATGCACCGGGGGCTTTTATTGGGATTGCGGACATAAATAACGCCGCCCCCCCCCCCTTCTCCACCTTCGGCCCTTCGCGACCGTCGTCCTATCTGACCCGATCTTCAATTTCGCGTTACTTTCGCGTTCATCACTTTCTATCCGATAATAAATAATTTGAGTATTTGACTGGAAGTTTTATGGCCGAAACGGAAAATCCAAACGCGTAAACAAATTTTGATGCTGACATTAATTTGATTGTTCGATGACAGAGTAGGATTACGTTGTTTCTGGTTGCAGAATCAAAAGGTTTTAGGACTTTTCAGTACTGATATATATCATATTTGGTAAAGCTTTTAGAAAAACCCTTAAAAATCTCATTTTTAATGGAATTATTATACACAGTGCCAGCTTAAGTGAACCAGCCGATTATCCGCCAAAATTTTGACCTGACGAAAAAAAGTATTGAAGTAAACCCTCCTTAATTTTAAGCGAGGAATCGATTAGTATAGATAATTTTTTGATCCGACAAACAGGGTGCTCCAGAACGACCCTAACTTCGTTATTTTATATACAAATCCTATGTTTTGACTAAAGAATACGATTTCACGCTTGATTTCCAGTAACTTTTACTTAAAAATTTTTTTTGATAGGACCAAACGTTTAGGAGTTAGATGCCCACTTAACATGGACCAGCAACTCCGGAACTGCTGGCCCTATCAAAAAAGTGTTCCAAGTAAAAGTTGCTGGAAATCGAGCGTGAAATCGTATTCTTTCGTCAAAACATAGGGTTTATATATAAAATAAGGAAGTTAGGTTCGTTCTAGAGCACCCTGTAAGTCAGACCCAAAAGTTATTGATGCCAATAGATTTCTCGCTAAAATCCAAGGGGGGTTTACTTAGACACTTTTTTCGTCAGGTCAAAACTGGCGATTCCAGCGAGCACACCTTGTAAATTCCAAAATCGATGAACTCAGCATTATTCCATATTTTTAATAATTAGAGTGCACATTTGAATTTTCAGAAAATTCGTCAATATTTAGGGGTTTTTAATGCATAAAATCCAGGCAATTATTAGGTCCATATTGACAAAAAGCGACCAAAGTTAACCTTTGTTTCATTAGTTTAAATTCGATCTCGTTTTCAAGTTAAAACTATTTGCATTGAAAATTTACATAGCCGGGACTTTAGGAGATCACTTAAGTACAATTTGCAACCAATTATTCTAAAATTGATGTACAACCCTATATTGTGCAATTTACAAAATTGCCATTTTAGACAATAAAATGAATTTTTTTTTTTTTTTTTTTTTTTTTTTTTTTTTCAAATTACCTTTAAAAGTCTATCGATCTAACAGGTTGAGATGCAAATTTCAATGGGAAAGAAAATTTGTGGTAACCAACAAGTTAAAAAAGCTTTTACCTTTTATCCAGTAGTTAAACATTTATAAGAGCTTAAGAGTTTTTCTAACGAAAAGAGGCTCAAACGTCCTTTATTCGTGACAAAAAAGGGTTCTGATCAAAAATATGTTATAATGAAAAGAGAGAAATCTCATTCTAAGCTTTTTAAGGGGGTCATCGGACCGACACAAAGGATCCCTTTTATACGTCAAACCAGGGGCCTTGTCTCTCAGCTAAAAACGTTCTTAGAAGCTTCCTGATATTTCAAAGATAAAATAAAGTCTTCGGTTTCCTTTTGTTTTGGAAAAAAGGTAAATTCGCTATATTTTCTATAAAAAAAAAAAAATACTTTTTTTCGATAAATAAATT
The DNA here is from genome assembly GCA_018703685.1 of Orius laevigatus. Classification (NCBI taxonomy): domain Eukaryota; kingdom Metazoa; phylum Arthropoda; class Insecta; order Hemiptera; family Anthocoridae; genus Orius; species Orius laevigatus. The sequence goes on along the minus strand of JAGWEN010000057.1, from coordinate 361,301 downwards.
TTCGAAATGCTTAAGAGAAGGGAGTTAATTGAATACGTGATCAGTTTCTTGGAAGAGACCGCCTAACGAGATAATAAATCAAGATTTTTTAATGGAATTTTTGCATTAAGACGAAAAATTTTTAAAATTTTCTTATTGTTTAAAGTGAGCAATTATCGTAAAATATCCTTTAGAAACGGGGGGCTTATAACCTTTTAATTACATTTATTCTCCTTTTACTCGTATATCCGCAAAACAATTAAAGCAATGCAAACAGGAGGCGAAAAGGGAGAAGGGGGGTCGAAAATTACCAATAAAACCCATTATGGAGGATCCATTGAGCCTCAGGCCCCCTATTCGAAGGCTGAATGTCAAAATTTATACCGAACCTCCAATTAAAAGAATTTTTTTTCTTTTTCCTTTTATATTGTTTTGGGACTAAAAAACACGAGTTTTTCGTTTTATTTGCTCGGGATTGAAATTAAACGTTTCTAGGGTAGGGGGGAGTCCAAGTTCCCTGGGGCGTTTGATTTAAAACGAAATTTAATCTATCAAATGGTCAAGTTAATCTCGAAAAGAGTCACCGTGTTTTTTCGTTAAATTAGATTTCGTCCGCTTTAATGAAAAAAAGGCCTTAATTGGCAAGAGACTTTATTGTCTCAATTTAAAAGAAACTAAAGTTTGAATATTCAAGGTACTTTTGGGAAATCATGTTTGACATTTTGAGTTGAGAAGAAAATTGAATTTTTTTTCCTTTAACCCAGAGGTTCCCAAACTTCTTCAAAGTGCGCCCCCCTATAAACAAATGTTCTGAATGTTAACTTTGAGGTTTTTTAAAGGAAATTTGGGTTTTAAAATGTTGATTTTGATGTTTTTAACAAAATAAATTGCACTTCAAACGATGATTTTGAGATTTTTTGACAAAATAATTGGCTCTTATAACCATGATTTGGATGTTTTTGACAAAAAATTGTCAATTTAAAGTAGATTTTGAGGTTTTTTTGATGATAATTAGGCATTTATCAATGTTGATTTTGAGGTTTTTTACGAAAATTTGGCTTCACAAATGTCGATTTCAAGGTTTTTCGGACCAAAATTAGCTTTACAAATGTTGATTTCGAGGTTTTTCACGAAAATTTCGTTTTATAGGTGTTGATTTTGAGGTTTTTTGACGAAAATTAGGCTTTAAAAATGTTGATTTTGACGAAAATTTGGCTTTTTAAATGTCGATTTCGTGGTTTTTCACGAAAATTTGGATTTATAAATGTTGATTTTGAGGGTCTTTGACGAAAATTAGGCTTTAAAAATGTTGATTTTGAGGTTTTTGACGAAAATTTGGCTTCATAAATGTTGATTTTGAGGTTTTTTGGACCAAAATTGCAAATGTTGATTTCGAGGTTTTTCACGAAAATTTCGTTTTATAAGTGTTGATTTTGAGGTTTTTTGACGAAAATTAGGCTTTAAAAATGTTGATTTTGACGAAAATTTGGCTTTATAAATGTTGAATATGAGGTTCTTGGACGAAAATTAGGCATCATAAATGTTGATTTTTTTTTTTTTTTTTTTTTTTTTTTTTTTTTTTTTTTTTTTTTTTTTTTTTTTTTTTGGACGAAAATTAGGTTTTACAAATGTTGATTTTGAGGTTTTTCACGAAAATTTGGCTTTTTAAATGTTGATTTTGAGGTTTTTGTACGAAAATTAGGCTTCATAAATGATGATTTCAAGGTTTTTTGACGAAAATTTGGCTTGATGATTTCGAGGTTTTTTGACCAAATTAGGCTATTAAAATTTTGACTTTGAGGTTTTTTTGGCGAAAATTAGGCTATACAAATGTTGATTTTGAGGTTTTTTACAAATTTTTGTGGATATTTAAAAAAAAAAAAAAAAAAAAAAAAATCTTAAGCTTGACCACCTAGGTCTAAAGGCCCGAAGGCTTCAAAGGAAGGTTGACCAACTTTAAAGGACGATTATCCCTTTATAACAGTCCTGCCAACATAAGCGTTATATTTTCCCTCTTCCGAACTCGAAAAATATCAAAATTACCACATTTCCTCAATTATGCTCAAAAAGTTTCTTGAAACGGAATATTCTCGAACATTGTATAAGAAATAAGCAAAACTTTCCGAATACGTATTATTGTCCGTTATATTTTATATCCTTTCTTGAGTGATAAATGAAAATGAGGTAGCCTAAGGGAAAGTATAAATCTGTTTCGGTAGGCCGTTCGGCAAAGCCATGGATCTTATGCGAACAGGGTCGAGAATACTAAAAGGATCCGTAAATGTGTTCGAATGTTGCGTGTCGTTAGTAAAAGACAAAAAGAAGAAGAAAAAAAAAAAAGCGCTTGCATAAATCTGAAAAAGGAGAAAAAATTTCACAACTTTAATTATTCAGTTGTTTTTGAAAGGGTTTACTCGGGAAAGGCTTAAATTGCTCCCAGTTGGTGTTAAAAGGAAAAAAATGGAAATTCTGATATACATAAGATACCCCCCGTGAGCTTTATGTCTACTCTCTGGCATCGCCTTATTACTTAAACAGAAGAGATCGTAAACATGCGACGCTTTATTCCATTAGAACCACTTTAAAAATGGACCACTTACAACAATTTCAGTTCCTAAATTAAAAGATGTGTTTTCTTCACTAAAAGTACTAAATTTAACACAAATGAAAACTTTACTCTATGGTTTATTATTGTTCCAAGGTTTTAAGAGCCAATTTTTGTTTTTCGTCATAAACCTTAAAATCAAAGTTTTAAGAGACAATTTTTTGTCATAAACTTTAAAATTAACTTTTAATTTCAGAACCAATCTTTCATCAAAAACTTCAAAATCAATATTTTAAAATACCAAATTTTCGTCCAAACACCTCACAATCAACGTTTTAAGAGACAATTTTCGTCAAAAAAACACCTTAAAATCAACTTTTAAGAGACAATTTTTAATTTATTTTTTTTATTTTTTTCATTTTTTTTTTTTTTTTTTTTTTTATTTATTTTATTTACCTATTTTTTTTTTTTTTTTTTTTTTTTTTTTTTTTTTTTTTTTTTTTTTTTTTTTTTTTTTTTGTTATAAACTTATAAACCTAAAAATCAACATTTTAAGGCTATTTTCAGTCAAAAACTTTTTTTTTTTTTTTTTTTTATGCCCTCACAAAGGAGGCATTGGCCACATCTATTTTATGAAGCCAAATTTTCGTCCAAAGCCCTCAAAAGATAATTTTCGTCCAAAAACCTCAAAATCGACGTTTTAAGGTTTTCCTTTTCAACGACTATAAAAACATGAAAATTTAAAATCTACATCTAAAATTGTTTAAAGGGTTTTTAAAAAGACTATTAAAGCTATCGGATGGAAGGAAAGCCATAAAAATAAAATCAACGTCCGAGATAAGGGCTTAATTTTCACTTTGAGAAAATCGCTTTTTTATAGCTTGTATTTAAGATTAAGATAAGTGAATGGACAAAAAAATATATATATGGGGTTGTAAATAAAGTGTATGAAAAAATTTTTTTTGGAAGCCATTCACAAGGATGAAGAGGCTTTTTGCTATTTAGGATTAACTTGAAAGTAAAAATGTCGATAAGGAAGGGAAAAAAAAGGTGGTTGGAAAGGGTTTGAATAAATTAAGAGGTAAAGCTACTTGTTGAGTAACATTTCAAAAGAAAAGTCTTTTATCGAAGAAGCCCATCCACTGTTCGTTTCCTGTCTCTTCTTCAACTTGTGTTAATTGTGTGAAAAATGTCTTTTAACAAGTCACTTTCAACTTATCGTTTTGCCGAAATAAGTTTAACGATTTATTCCCCATCTCGACGGCCTTTTCGCTCTTCCTTGATCGATAACGACTCATTAATCTCTTTTCCTTATTTTAGAATCGACGACGTTTTAAGTGAAAAGTTTCGATATTAATAAAAATCTAATCAAAATAAAAATTTGTCTGGAAAGAGATTTAAGAGAAAATGAGATTACTTTGACACTTAAAGTATCGGTATGGGGCGGATCCAAGGTCCAATAAAAAAAAAAAAAAAAAAAAAAAAACCATAATATAAAAATTAAGGTTTTAAGAAACAATTTTTCGTCATAAACCTAGAAATCCAAGTTTTAAGAGACAATTATTTGTTTAAAAAAACCCTCAAAATCAAGGTTTTAAGAGACAATTTTTCGTCATAAACCTTGAAATAAAAGTTTTAAGAGACAATTTTTTGTCATAAACTTTAAAATTAACTTTTAAGAGACAATTATTTTTTGTTATAAACCTCAAAATCAACATTTTAAGGCTATTTTTCGTCAAAAATCTTAAAATTTACATTATTTGAGAACCAATCTTTAATCAAAAATTTCAAAATCAACATTTTATACAGCCAAATTTTCGTCAAAAACCCACAAAATTAACGTTTTAAGAGATAACTTTTTGTCAAAAACTTCAAAATCAAGGTTTTAAGGAAAGTTTTTCGTCATGAACCATAAATTCAAAGTTTTAAGAGACAATTTTTTTTTTTTTTTTTTTTTTTTTTTTTTTTTTTTTTTTTTTTGTCATTAACTTTAAAATCAACTTTTAAGAGACAATAATTGTTTTATAAATATCAAAATCAACATTTTAATGCTATTTTTCGTCAGAAACCTTTCATCAAGAGAATCTTTCATCAAAAACTTCAAAATCAACATTTTTTGAGCCAAATTTTCGTTCAAAAACCTCAAAATCAACGTTTTAAGATACAATTTTCGTCAAAAAAAAAAAAAAAAAAAAAAAAAAAAAAAAAAAAAAAAAAAAAAAACCTCAAAATCAACGTTTTAGAGTGGTGTTTTTAATTTCTGTTTTTGCTATTTTTGATGTTTATTTTGGCAGGACTATTATTTCAGTGGTCCGGAAGTGATATTCGTCCTACTATGCCAACCTACCTTCTAAGCATTTAGATATAAAAATTGGCATGTTTATGCTGTTTTTGGTGTTTAGTTGGCCGGACTGTTATGTGTCTGGGAAGGATAATTGTTCTTTAAAGTTGGCCAACCTGACAACAAGAGTTGATGTTTCTGATTTCTGTTTTTCCTATTTTTGGCGAATAACATTTATGCTGGCCAAACTGTTTCTTCAGACGATCGTCTATAGGTTATCTAACCTAAGCCTGAGTTTAGGATAACCTTAAGAGCATTAGAACTATTTTGTTGGCAGGACTGTTATTTCTATATCCCAGAAGGTAAAATATGAAAGTTGGCCAATCTGCCTTCTAGTTTCAAAAAGAAGGATTTGCTGATAGGTGAACTCGAAAATTATTGTTCAAAATCGAAATACGAAAACGTCCGACTTATCGATCATAAAGAGGAAACTAATAGCTTTAATGCAATACCTGACTAATTGTTTTGAGTCTTAGTCGGGTAATTGAATTCGAAGCTTCTTGACAAGGCCTCAGCCATTCACCTTATAATTGCTTCGCCTCCTTCTAATTTTATGCGGATTATTGACTTTTATTGAAATATCCTTGGGAATTTTTTTTTTTTTTAAGAGGGGGCTCGAAAAATCGGATTCGAACGGCTTAATCGAAAAGGAAATTGTTCTTGTATTAATTTGGAGGGTGGAATGAGATCTTTGGCATAGTTTAGAGTCAAGTTTAGATTTCGAGGACTTATCGAATTGAAGGAGGGTCTCTAATATGTCACCGGAGATTATTTGTTTCCTGTTGCATTGTTCATGGCAACAATATCATATAAAATTGAACTCTTACGTACATTCAGGGGAGTTTCGACCTTTCTGTAAGTCACTTAAATGAATTTAGAAATGTGAGAAAAGTTTATATTTTATTTAGTTTTCTAAATGATGATTATAAATAGGAGAGACATGAGAGGTCGTTTGGGCGGAAGGGGTAGGGCGGAGTTTTGAGACAAAAGTTTCGGAAACAATTCCTGGGATTCCTTGGGGAGGGCGCGGAACGGGCGCGACTCTGGTTAACTCAAGTTGTTATCCGACACTCTGACAAATCGCTTGTAATTTTAGGCTCCTGAGGCTTTAATCTACGTAAAAAGGCTTAAAAAACGAGCCTTTTTACGGATGTGATTTGCATAAAAACCGATACGCATTTTCGTTTGTCGCATCTCGTCCCTGCCGTGATGACTCATGAATATCCTATCGCTCACTTGCCAGGAGACCCCATGAATCTTTAAAAGGGTCCTAGTATGGGTAAAATTGTATTTTACATGCGTATACACCCTAGTGAAAACAATACAACGTAAATGTGTAGGCCAGCAATACCGAGAAATATTTTTACCAGTAAAAAAAAGCTACCTAAAAATATTTTAGGAAAAGTTTCTAAACATAACACTTTCAAAGCAATAAAGCAGGATACTAATAAAACAAAAGATCACTAAAACGGGGCTCTACAGACCTCTCAACAATCATAAAATTCTGGTCATGATACCTCCATTGACCTTCCCCCAGCCCACCAACCTTCCTATCCTTCTAAGCCTTCCCAACCTTCCCATCCTACACAACCTTCACCACTTTCCCCAACCTTTCCATCCAACACAACCTTCCCCACTTTCCCCAACCTTCCCCATCTTCCCCAACCTTCCCATCCTACACGACCTTCCCCACTTTCCTCAACCTTCCCCATCTTCCCAACCTTCCCAATCCTCCCCAACCTTCCCCATCTTCACCAACCTTCCCCATTTTCCTCAACCTTCCCATCCTTCACAACCTCCCAACCTTCCCATCCTCCCCAACCTTCCCATCCTCCCCAACCTTCCCATCCTCCCCAACCTTCCCATCCTCCCCAACCTTCCCGGTACTCACCAACCTTCCTCGTCTTCCCCAACCTTCCCAATCCTCACCAACCTTCCCCGTCTCCCCCAACCTTCCCCATCTTCCCCAACCTTCCCAATCCGCACCAACCTTCCCCATCCACCCCAATCTTCCCAATCCTCACCAACCTTCCCCATCCTCCCCAACCTTCCCCATCCTCCCCAACCCTCCCCATCCTCCCCAACCTTCCCCATCCTCCCCAACCTTCCCCATCCTACCCAACCTTCTCCATCCTCCCCAATCTTCCCCCATTTTCCACAACCACCACTCCATCTCCCCCTACTCTCAAACTTCTTCCCTTCCACCTCCCCACCACGTCCCTGCACTCCTCGTCCTACCCACCTACCTATTTTTCTTTTAAAATACGACAGAGCTAAACCACAAATGAAGACTTCCCTTCTTAAAAATGAATTCTTTTCATGGAAACGATTTAATCTTTTCTGCTCGTCGAAATAACTGGAGGGAACCAACCCGTAAAATTTTAATTATTCAGAAACCTCCGGGATCTTGTAACAATCAAGACTTTTACGTTTAATTCTTTTTCCCCTTTTTTGTCTTATAACTTTTAATTTCTATTCTACGCTTAGTGGTTAAACACCTTCGAGGTTTTTTAGGTAGATTTTTTTTTTTTTTTGTTAAATCTGCATTTATTTGATTTTTATGGTCTCTTGATCTTATAATATTGAAGGGTGCGTTTTACGAGGGAAAAGGGGTTGACGAGGGTTAACGCGGATGTAAAAAATAAATAAACCCTCTCGAGATCCTTCTAAGATACGAGGAGAGTATGATTGAGAGGTTAATATTTCATATAAAAAAAAATTTCTTTTTTCCTTGAAAGGAGGCCAAATGTGAATAATTAAAATGGAAATGAAATGGCAGGGAAAAGGGTCTTAAAGTTTCCGGCATATCTTGCCCGTTTCCTTTATTTCGGACTCGAGTACAAAAGACCCCCATTAACAAGACAATGCTCGTTTGTAGGAAAAAATTTAAATCACGCAGAAATCACAAGGGGCGAAAATCTGGAAATCATCAAATTAGACCTACACAAATGGGACGAATTTTAAAAAGGCATCTAAAAACCTCAAAATCTACATAAAAATTCCAAATTTTAGATCTTAAAACCCCTAATTTTTATCCAAAAACTCAAAAATTCTTGCCAAAAATGCCAAATTTGAGTCTATAAAACACGAAATTCCTTTAAAAAAGCTCCAAAGTTTATTAAAATGACAATTTTCTATCTAAAAATAAAAAAATTTAGGAGGATGGAAGCTTGGAAGAAGGTTGGGGAAAGTGAGGGAGGTGAGGGGAAGTGATGGATGAAAGGTTAGGGAGGAGGAGGTAAGCTTGTCAGAGCTTCCCTAGAAATCCCTAGAAATGGATTTTTGACATTAAAAAAAAATGTTTTTCGAGATTTTGGAGATAGACGAGGCAAAAAATTGACAAAATAAATCGGATATCTTTCAGATTTACACCGGATTTAGTTATTTTACTGATTGACATTTGACACCAAACTTTAAAAGTGGAAAAAAACGCTCAAGGAGGTCCCCAGTCCTAATTTAAACAAAAGATTCACTCTTTCCTGATGAATAAACAAATCTCGTAAGCCCACCAGCTACCTCCCAACATTTACATTTTGTTTTTTTAGAGTTTCAAGTTGAAAAAGTAATCAAAAAGAAAGAAAAAAAGTGAGTAATTAAAAAAAAATCTGTTCCATATTTAATTTTCTATGAAGGATTTTGATTGATGCCTAAGTTGAGTTTTATTTCAAGAATTTTTTTCCTTTTCGTTCTGAGAGTTTGAATTTGTCGTTCAAATAGCAGGTTTGCCAATATTGTAGCTTTGAGCGCCCGTTAAAGTTTCATCCTCGCAATTTAGGTTTTAATCGAACTTTTGGAAGGTTTCAAACTACTTTAGACTATTTTCACTCTCTAAAGGAAAAAGGGGGAGGATTGAGGGGGTCAGTTAGATAACCTGACACGTTAACGGAGAGCTTTCTTCCTCAGGTCTCACGAAACTTCTTCGCTCCAACAGATAACTAAATTTTCTTCTTTTTATATAAAGTTTCTAATCACTTCCCAATCGTCCAATTCTCAACTTTTCACCAAAAACAAATTTTTATCTACTAAAATTCAAATCAATGAAAACGTGGCAGAAACAGTTGAACTAATTAATGTTATAAGCTATTAAGGAAATTTCGTTAAAGGATTTCCATCAATTTTTTACTCCTTGAGGTTTCTAAGCGAAAAGCTGTGAAGAGAATTAGGAAGAGCAATTTATCTTGCAAAGGGCGATTAATAAATTGGAGATTTATAATTTTTTATAATGGACGTCTTTTAATTTGGAAGGTCAAGAGGTTTGGGTGTGGAAGTTTCTGGACGCAGTAGTTTCCCTTCACTTTCAACCGAGGGGTAATTAGGGTCTTTTAAAGTTAAAAACCGAAGAGAAGTTTTAATTTCCAAGTTGAACCCCCCTTCGTTCTAAGTTCCGCAAGTGACTTTATTAACCCTGGTGATAAATGCAAATTGGAATAATTCTTCAAGAGTCTGTTTTCTCCCATCGAAAACTCAAAATAGAGCCGGGCGCTGTTAATTAAACCATCGCTTATCGAAATTTTCTTCAGATAAACTCGCAAAGTTTAAAACAACATTTTGATTTTAATTGAAATCTGGTTTTTTTCCCCTGTTCGCTTTCTCTTGTTTATTTTTTTGCTTTTTTGCAATCTTTTACGAAGGACTCTGCGGAATATTTTTTTAAAACTCGCGTTATTGTTTTGCTCCGAGATAAATCTCGTACTTTAAATTATTATTTTTCCCTTTTTTCGCAGTTAAGCTGCCAAGAGAAGAGAGAGAGGGAGAAAAAGTGGAATCTCCTTTCGCTAGAGTCTAAGTGATATTTATTTTAAAATAAGAAAATGTTATGTCAGAGGAAAAAGATTTTTCGCACTGAGTAATTTGTGGAAATAGAGCATAAAGGAAAATTGAAGACGCCGAATGAGTGGGCATTAAACTCAAAAAGAGCACATTTTTTGGACAAAGGGGGTTGGTAGAGAGTTTGGGGAGATATGAAGAGATTTCGGTGAGAATAATGAGTATATTAAGATCCAACAATCCTAGTGTGTTTTTGATTCAAAAGATCGCAGCACTATCACAAGTAGTTTTCACGTTTTTGGCACTAAAAATGGTCGGAAAATTTTTTTAAAAAGAGCGCTCTCATTCTTTTGGAAAACTACGGGCAGCTTAGGGAGCAGTTTTTCCGAAAAAAACTTTCCTCGGAAAAAAAGGAAATGTAATTTTCCACCAAAACTTTAATTTTTAAAAAACAGGTAGTTATCTTGTGGGTTTTAATGAGCTGATTTCAAATATGCTAATATTAAGACGATCGGATGAATAGATTCGTCGGTACGAGAGTTTTAAGGATTGGATGCTGGGGGGGAAGGGGTGACATTTCCCCTTTGTACAAGGTCAGAATGTCGGAAATCTGTGGGAAAAGAAAAAAAACTTCTGCCCTAATATAAGGTCAATTTTGAACTTTCAGTGATTCCGAAACCTTAGAATCTGATATGGCGTAAGTGTTAAAAACGATTGGTGTCTGTGGGCCGGAAACTTCTGGTCGGAAGGGCGTAAAAATTGATTTCCCCCTTTAAAAAAAGGGGGTTGGTGACGTTACATCAAAAATACGAGAACTCGATTATTTTCTCTTTTATCTTTGTAAACTTCATTTTACCGTCCAATAACCTATTTTATATAAACCTCTTTACAGTTTTGAAAAAAAAAATTCTCTCTGGGAGGCTAATTTGAACCCGGACTCGGTAGAAAAATATGTAAATGAGTTCTAGGGTTATCTTTGAGCTTAATGAAAAGTGAAAGAATGAACTCGCCCTTTCTCCATAAAGGTGGCTTTAGGTTGAAGCAGGTTTATGGTGAGGGGGTTGAAAACTTTTCCTGCCCCGACACGACTTCCGTAAAAACATTTTTGAGGCTTCCACTTAGAAGAGAGAAAAAAACTGGTAAAAAATTTTTCTGGACAAAAATTTCTTTAAATATTAGGTTTTTCTGCTGGAAGTTCTGGAGTCGATTAACAAACTGCGACAATCGAAAGTTGCGCAAATTTCCGGAAAGGGCACTTTTAAAAGTGTAAACGATTAGCTTCTGTTAAAGCCCCTAAAAGGTTTTTCGGGAGGGGTGTTTCCAAAAATAAACAAAGGGAGGAAAAGGCTTAAATAAACATAGTCGTCGCCTGGGTCCCTAAAGTAATACAATACAGCGGACTGGGTTTGCCCATTAACGCTCCTCGGGACGTCTCTATGAATCAGGGAAGAACAAATTCGACGTTAATGGAATCGTGAGGGGATGCCTCCGAGATAAATAAGCCACACCATCACTCCGAAAATCTCTTTCCCTTAAATTAATATACATATTAATTACTCCGGGAGATTTTCGAAAGGAAATTGTTTTGGTCCCCTCTCACGAAAAGACATTCACGGAATGTTTGATGGGGCAGAATAATTTTCTGGCTCAGTCACCGGGGACTCACTCCAATGAATATCTTGAAAAGGGCTTTTTCCACCCTTTTCTTGTTTTAAAGGGTGTCTTTTTCTGACAGATGTCATCACACCTCAGAATAAAGAATCCACTACCTTTAAAAAACCAAATTCTTTACTTTTAAACTCACTTTTGCTTAATATAAAAATAAAAATTGAAAAAGAAACGAGCTTATTTCCTTTGTTGATAAAGAAAACGATGAAAAACAGAAATTAATTGAAAAAGAAAGAGGTTGAATCTGGACGTCTAATTTGTATTTCAATAATTTAACACATCGGCCTCTCTTCTGGGGGGTCAAAAGGATGAAACTTTGAAGAGTTATGAATTTTTAACCTTCACGTTTTTCCCTTTTTCCTATCGTCACCGGGAAAAATTAAAAAAATATCCGACACTTAAGTTTTTTTTTATTTTTTGTAGTTTGCATGTCGACAAGTTCCATACGTGCAACCCTCGCAAAAGTAAAGCGATGAATAAATGAATGAGTTTGCGAATGAAAAGTAGAGCATTTATTATTTATTGCTTTCCCTTATATGGGCCACTTTCTACATAGTTTATATTTTAGCGTTCAAAAGAAGCATCCGTTTCGCAAACAAACAAAAATCAAGGGCAGAAAAATAAAATCAGAAAAACGTGGTATATAGGGGCTCCATAACTCGAACAGGGGCTCTAAAGACCTCTCTACAAACATCAAATACCCCCAGTTCCTCAAAAAATCCCCTAAATAAAGACCAAGGGTCATTTTGAAAATTGTATAGAGGGAAGATATAAGCGCCAATATAAAGCCCTATAGTATAAAGCATATATAGGGCCATAAGGCGGATATATACGAGATCATATATGACTATGCTTAGGGATGGGTGATACAGTATCAACCTGATATGATGGTATAGCATGTCATGATAGTAAGATGTACGGATATACAGCTGTATAGATGACGGATATAGGGATGTATAGATGACGGATATGATGTGCGGTATGTATAGATGACGGATATAGGGATGTATAGATGACGGATATAGGGATGTATAGATGACGGATATAGGGATGTATAGATGACGGATATAGGGATGTATAGATGACGGATATAGGGATGTATAGATGACGGATATAGGGATGTATAGATGACGGATATATGGCTCTATATATGACGGATATATGGCTGTATAGATGACGGATATAGGACTGTATATATGACGGATATAGGACTGTATAGATGACGGATATAGGACTGTATAGATGACGGATATAGGGATGTATAGATGACGGATATAGGGATGTATAGATGACGGATATAGGGATGTATAGATGACGGATATTTGACTCTATAGATGACGAATATAGGTATGCATAGATGACGGATATGTGGCTGTATAGATGAAGGATATATGGCTCTATATATGACGGATATATGGCTGTATAGATGACGGATATAGGGATGTACAGATGACGGAAAGAGGGATGTATACATGACGGATATAGGACTGTATAGATGACGGATATAGGGCTGTATAGATGACGGATATATGGCTGTATAGATGAAGGATATATGGCTGTATATATGACGGATATATGGCTGTATATATGACGGATATATGGCTGTATAGATGACGGATATAGGGATGTAAAGATGACGGAAAGAGGGATGTATACATGACGGATATAGGACTGTATAGATGACGGATATAGGGCTGTATAGACGACGGAAAGAGTTATGTATACATGACGGATATAGGACTGTATAGATGACGGATTTTTTGGCTCCATAGATGACGAATATATGGCTGTATAGATGACGGATATATGGCTGTATATATGACGGATATTGGGCTGTATAGAAAGCCTGTATAAAGCTGTAAAGAGGGCCGATATAAGGCTGTATAGAGGGCGGATATTATGCTCTATAGATGGTCGAGCTCTATAGAGGTCTCCCTTTCCAAAATCCTGAATCCTGGGATCGACAATAACTTTCTTTTTGATAAAAATATGCAAAAATAGGGATATTGTCAGTTTGATTGCTTTGATTACCATAAAATTAGCTCTGGAAGTTCTTCTAGTTCCTTATTAACCTCATTGCTCTTTCCCCTTTGTGCCACAGGACCCGAAATTAATGTGACCTTATTTTGTATAACAATGGATCCTGGAGACAAATACTGTTCGGAACTGGCCCCCACAAAGTAATCATTCTGGATATTGCCTTCGCTCTCGACCTAAATTAGAATCCCCCTTTCCCTTAGTACAAATGACAAAACAAAATATTTCTTTTCGTTAATAATTGAACGGTTCACCTTCATCTGTAATTATTGAGTGAGTTAACATGCCCCTACAACCCTGCGGTCGTTTCAAACTGAATTCGAAATGAAAATGGAATCAGGCTTCTAAATGCTTTTGAAACCTTCAGAATATTCCGGATGAAGAACATTCCCAAAATAACATGGGTCTATTTAGCATATCCAGGTCTATTATTCCCCTGGTATTATTTTCAAACACGAATATTTTATTTTTTGCATACATTTATCTACTTTATATTACTTTCTCATTTTGAGGTTTCTTATTTTTTGAATTTGCTGAAAAGCCGTTGAACTTTTCAAAGGATACAAATAAAAAAAGATTTCGTATTTCTTTGAGCAAAAATAGTTTTTCTCGGGTGATTTCATGGAAGTCGTTTGTGTCCTGGGAAGAAGGGACGTCATTATTATGTAAATTGTCTCATAGCGTACAATTTATTCAATGTTGGAAGACGGTCGAGGACGAAAGAGGGTGAAGAGAGACTAAAAAGTAAAGGGAGCTAAAGAAAAAAAGGAAGAACGCCACTCAAGAAGTGAAAACTTAACTTTTGTCCCATTTTTCTCTTGAAAAATTTCATTCAGATTCGACACTTGAATTTATGTAGTGTTTTCAATTTTTTCCTATTTCTACGTATTTCTCAGAAGATTTATTTTAAAAAGTCTTTTTTTTCCGGTCGTATCTTTCACAGTGCGTTGTCGCATTTGCGATACGTCAATCTCGAACGTTCCGCTCTAAATCTCTGGCTTGTTCATGCGTTTTCAATTCCTTCTGATAAATCTGAAACTTACATGAAAAATCAACCTTTTTCCACGAAGATAAAAAAAAGTCTTATACAATAAAGAAAATAAACTGCCAAAAGTTTATGAAATATATTTCTTTTTAATAATTAATTTTTTCAACCTCAACACGTCGAAAACTTCAAAAAACTTTATACGTCATAACTTTATATGAAACTTGTCCGCCTTGGTTACATTTTCATGCTTGATAGAGCCGAAATAACAATTTTTCTTATTAAAAAATCAGAAGGAAATTTACCAAAGCTATGTAAGCTTTTTTCCTCTCTCTTTTTCTCTTTTTTCATTGTTTTTTCCGGAAGAACAGCGGAATCTACGGTTGATTTCATTCTTGATATCTTGCCCAAACAAAAAGCCGGTTTTTCGACCAAAGTAGCGTTTATTTACAGGTAGTCTTTTGTGTATTTTACCCTCTTCCCCTTTTATTAGTCGACAATTTTTAATAAGGATTTTTTTTATTATTCAAAGGAAGATGCCACAGTGGAGATTTTTAAGGAGAAAAACGTTAATCGGACAAGAAGTCGACATAAATAGTGAAGCTGATGTCGCCATTAAGTTTAACCTATGTCCACCATTAACGTTAACGGCTTTCTCGGCTCTTTTAAAAATAGAACAAGAAAACCCCCTTTTCTCAACACAAAGCTCACCACATGAAAACGTCTTTTTTATAAAGGTAAATGAAGAATTGATAAGAAATGTCTTGATCCTTAAAACCGTTTAATTTTAAACTTAAAAATTATGTACAATTTTTAAAATCTCTTACCCAGAAATGGTGGTTAATATGCAAATGATGGGGAAATGTAATATTATTATTGATTCAAGTGTCACTTTACTGTATTGTACTGCAGTATATGATTTTTTTTGTCGAATATAATATTTTGATAGACTAGTCTGTTTTATTGAACTAATAAACATTTGGGTAAATATTGGTTTTGTCAGTTGACATTCAATTTTACGTGTGAATAAACTCAATTGAAACATAATTAAATCAGCATGTATTTAATAATTACAATCAAAATTTTCTGTGTGCCTATAATGTTTATTTTTAATGTATCAAACATTTTACACAATGAAGTGAGAAAGTGTCAAGAAGGGTTTCATAAAAAAAAGTATTGGTCCTGGAGCTTGCCCAGAGACACGAACTTTCTCAAAGGTCTACAGATTTCGGGGGATCCATAAATTTCGGGGGAAATGAATCCTTTTTTTTCTAACATAACTTGAATTTGGTGATAATTTTCTAAAAATGGGACTAATTTCACTCAAACACATTATAATTACCTAATTAGTTAATCAATTAATTAATTAATTAATTTTTGAGAATTTTTTTTTAATCATAACTTGAATTTGGTGATAATTTTATGAAAATGGGAAAATTAAGTTAATTAGTTATAATTACCTAATTACATAATTAATTACCTAATTAGTTAATGAAATTTAATCGGGATCACGTGAAGATTATTTGGTTAAAATTTGGTGAAGATCGGACCGGTAGAAAGGCCGTAGCACATTTTTGCAAACTTTAGACAGACATATCTCCGCCATTTTGTCGAATTTCAAAAATCGCTCTCGTCACTTTCAAGATAACCACGAAAGGAAGATTGTGTGAAAATTTCGTAAAAATCGGATGAAAATTGTGGCCATGAAGTGTTCCGGAAAAAAAGGCGACGGTTTGACCCTAGGGGGTCTGGAAGACCCTTCCCCGAAAACCCGAATCCGACGGTATTACAATAACTTCTCTTTGAGAAAGTTAAAAAATGTCCCGTGGTCATTACTCATTAGTCATTGCAGTCTGATGAGGAGAGATAGTGGAGGATAGTTGAAGAGGTATTTGGGGGATGGGGATAGTTGGGAATACAGGGAATTGGGAAATGGAGTAGTTGAAAGAGGCTATGCAGGTAATTAAGTGATTAGGAGGGTATTAAGAGGTAGATGATACAATGGCGTATGGTAGGAGGGAATAGGAAAGACGTTGGGATTGGGCTAATAGGGGATAACTTAAGCTGGTTGTGCAAGAAATTGGATGATGCTTGGGCAGTAGTATGGGGCTATATACGGAAAGTTATAATTATGCAATTAAATATAGGCAGTTATAGACGTGGCAATTGAAAGAGGTAGAGTGAGCTTGAGAGATAGAACTGGGGTAGATGAAATAGTTATTTGCTGTGAACTGGGGCAGTTGGGTGGTATTAAGGTAATGGAGATGGTTAAAGTAAGAATTTACCCAAGCCGGAGATTTGGAGGGTAGTTGGAAGAAGTGGGAAGTTGAAGGGGGAATCGGTGGGAAGTGATCTAGGTGATTTGAGTGTACTTGAGCGCAGTTAAAGGGCTTTGGTGGAAGGAGGTAATCCGGGGGAAGCTGCAAAGGCAGTATAGGAGATGGTGAATTGAAATGGGTATACGTGGAATAGGTTAAATGAGGCACCTGAAGGTCGTATTTGGTGTAAATTTGTGCAATAGACAAAGAGATAGACTTGGGATGGGGGTTATTCTGGGGATAATGTAGGAGTTCTTCAAGAGATTTCGAGTTAAAAGTCGTATTTCGGGGTCGTTGGGGTTAAGGTATAAGTAGGATGTATTTGAATATGAACTTAAGAAATAAAAGGGTACTTTGGGGACGATGGTAATTAAAAGGGGTGTGGAGAGAAGGGTTGTTAGGATGGATTCTAGTGTAAGTTATAGTCGCAAAAGTTCCAGACAGTACCATTGATTTGATCTTTAAATTGAGCACAACGAAATGAATCTTACGAAGGATAATTATTTAACATGAAAGATTAAAACTTCCCTGGAACAATAATGATACGGAATTTCGCTTCGAGAATTTCGTTTATGAGAACACTTTTCCTTTGACATTTCAAAAAATAAAGTTACTTACACATTTTTTGAAGGGATTTTCCCTGATGGCACTGAAACAAAACAAAAATTTTTTTGAACAATTTTGTAAAACAATAAAAAAAATGATGTTTTATGAAAAGAAAGACTTGTTGCTCGCATGTCGAGACTTTATCAGCACAACTGTTGCTTGAGGAGGTCATCCCAAAAGGGGTTGACGTTCGTGTCAACGTGTGCTCCCCCACAAAAAAGGAAGCCTACCTATCAAAGGAACTTTTCAAGTCTGATATATCGAACGTGCTCGAAATTCCCGACGTTTCTTCCCTCATAAATATGAAAGTCGATAGTTTATAGTAGAGGGAACGGAAGGTCCTACAATTTTAATCGGAACAACGTTAAACCGTTTATTCCGCTTTATTAATTAACAGTTGGCTTAGTTCAAAGACTTTGAGCATTATTAATTTACAAAAGAAGGGAGGGGGATGAAAAAAAGGGATGAAAAGCAAAGGGTCGTTACGAATCTACAACATTTTTCAAACGCAAAACCCTTTTCCATCCTTCTCAGTCCCCCCTTTTTCGCTATCAATCAGAATGGAACAAATAAGACGTCAGGTGGAAAAGAAAACAGGTCAACATCGACTAGTTTTCCTCTTGTCCAATTCAATTTCCGACCTTTTTTTTTATTTTTTTTTCCCTGGCCATGCAAATTATCAACGCAAAAACGTTGTTTATCGGCGGACGGTTTTAAAAAAAGACTATGAATCATATAAAAGATATGGGCAGGGGTGAAAAAGGGTTAAAATGGATTTTCTGTCGCACGTTTGTGTTTTGTAGAGTTAGCGTTGTAAATCCTTTGCGCCAAAAGTGAATAACTTCTGGAATAAAAGTAAAAAAACAAAAATTTCATTATTTTTAGCATGATTTCTCTCTCTCCAGTCCAGTCCAGTCAATCTAAGCCTGGGGGTGAGGAAAAGTATTTTGTTTATCTACGGAAATGAGTCGGGGTTGGTCCCCTGATTAACCACAAAAAAGTCCCCAAACCCTTGCGCTTTGGCGTCTGGAGCGTTTTTAAGGGGATTTTTTTCTTTTTTTCTACAATATCTCGAAAACCGTTAGTCGTAGGCGAAATAATATTTTGTACAAAACTAAAGATAATTAAATTTTCTATAATTTTAAGCTAATATGATTTTTTCGTCCGACGAAACGTATCTGAGCTACGAGGTGGACAAAAAACGGGGTTTTCTATTTTGACCTCTGAAGGAAGGAAGACGTCATCTAATCACAAAAGTGTACTTAATAAAAGTTGTAGAGAATTCAATTACCTTTAAAAAACAACTCTTAACAAGCAATTAACGATCAATACGCGGGAGTGGGGGTAAATTTCAAAAAATTTCAAAAACATTTTCATTTAAAAATTGAAATTTCAAAAAAATTTATAAAAACTAAATTAAAGCCTATAAAATTTGCTGTAAATTTTATTAAATAAGATCTTTTGTAAGACCAGCCGTTCCTGAGCTACGAGGCGACAAAAAAACGGGATTTTCGAGTTTTTCCTATGAAAAAAGTCAGATTTTAGAAAAGTCGGAAAAAAGCGGGGAAGGCGTTACCTAATCAAAAACGTGTACTAAGTAAACGTTGTAGAGGATTCAATTTCAATTTAAAATCAACTATTGAGAAGCCATTAACGATCAATAGGACGAAGAGGGGGGTAAATTTCAAAAAATTAAAAAACTCCAAGGAAAAACTCATAATCCCGCTTTTTTGTCACCTCGTAGCTCAGAAACCTTTGGTCCTACAAAAAATCTTAGTAAATCAAATCTGTAGCAAATTTTATAAGCTTTAATTTCGTTTTTATAAAATTTTTTGAAATTTCAATTTTTGAATGAAATTTACCCCCACTCCCGCCTATTGATCGTTAATTGATTGTTAAGAGTTGTTTTCTAAAGGTAATTAAATTCTCTACAACTTTTATGAAGTACACTTTTTTGATTAGATGACGTCTTCCTTAGTTCAGAGGTCAAAATAGAAAACCCCGTTCCACCAACCACTGCCCAAGTCAACACCTCACTCTCCCATCACCTCCCCTAACCCCTACCTCCTAACTTTAGAAAGAAAATACAATAACTTTCTTTTTGAGAAAAATAAAAAATCCATTTATGCAGTAAATCAGCTAAGTTCAATAGATTCGACCGACATTAAAGAGCTTGAAACTTGAATTAAGCAGTCGTTTTATACTGAACCGTCTTTTCTCCTTCGCAACTCTTTCAATTAAAAAAAATTTATTTTCCATATTTCCCTCCAAGGGCCCTCAACTCTTTTGACAAACATGAATTTTTTTAATTAATACGTTTCACTTTTTTACGATGCCTAGTTTAATTTTGCTTCATTTTTTATGCCCCCTACGTGATTTTCTTCCTTCAACTATTAGAACAAAGTTAATTTCTTTGTGACCTAGTTGAGACTTTTGCTGGAAAAGTTAGCTGCGAAAATTAATGAGCAATTAATGTTCGGAGGTTAAGATAAAGGCTGCTAACTACGCCTTTTTAGGTTTGTTTTATATCCTTTTTAATCATAATGAAAAGGGGAATAGAAGTGTTGAGAACCATAAAAGTTCAAGAGGGCGGAGAGACCACTCAAGTCTTTTTTCTTAATTAACCCAATTAACTAATTAAGGGGTGGGCGGAGGGTCCCATATGAAAAAACACGTTTACAACTCAATTGAGGTTTAAACTTTTGTTATTATGATTCATTGTTTGAGAACTTTTTTTTCTCTTTTTTTCCGAACGGGAGGGGGAAAAAAACTGTCGTTGAGTTCAGGAAGAGTATGAAAGTGTTTTTACTGTCGTGGAAGGGGTCGACTAATGATTGTTTCAATTACATGGCTCATTAGACCCCTTCCCTACCCGGACGGCCACACCTTGGATTCTCATGCGGAAGACTTTTTATCGTTTCCTCCCAATTCATTTGTACAAAATTTATTGCCGGGCTCGAACAACTAAATTAGCAGAACGAGTCAAGGTTTTTTGCTGACTTCGAACCAGGTAAAAAAAAGTTAAATGGGAAAATGGAAAATTAGGAATAAAAGGTCTGAAATATGGAAGTTGAACAACGGGAACTTTCTCAAAAAGTGTGTTTTATTAAAGACCTATTCATTTGCTGGGCGGAACGCTGCCTCGTTGGTATGGGTCGGGGGACCTCCTAAGGCCCTACCATTGATAGTGCTGGACCCATCCCAATTTTGACCCTTTTTAGGGGCCCATTTTACCTCGATTTTTAGACACTAGGGGCCCTTTTTACCTGTATTTTCGAACATTAGGGGCTCTTTTGATTAAATTTTGAACCTTTACCACTACAAAAGCCCTTTTTTTTAGCATAAAGACCAGGATTTTAGCAAGAAATCGAATGGAATCAATAACTTTTGGTACCACCTACAGTGTGCTCCAGGACCACCCTAACTTCCTTTTTTCAAATAGAAACCCTATGTTTTGACGAAAGAACTCGATTTACGCTTGATTTCCAGTAACTTCTTCATAGAAGTTTTGATAGAGCCAACAGTTAAGAATCCAGGTCCATGTTAGTGGCAGACTCCAGAAAGTTTGGAGCTATAAAAAAAAAAGTGTTTTAACTAAAATTTTCTCGAAATTAAGAGTAGAATCGAATTCCATAGTCAAAACTTAGGATTCGTATTTAAAATAACGAAGTTAGGGTCGTTCTGGAGCACCTTGTATGTTAGATCAAAAAGTTATCAGTGCAAATCGATTCCTTGCTAAAATCCAAGGGGGTTTACTTTGATACTTTTTTTCGTCAGGTCAAAAGTCTGGCTGATAATCCACCTACAGTGGCCGAATCGATGAAAACCAGGATCTCTATAGTTGCTCTTTAACTTTAAACTTCCATAACTTAATTATTACTGGCACGATCTATTCAATCAATATGGTATCAACTACATTATTCTGAATAACATTAGGTCGACTCAATCTAATTATTCGTTATCGAGGTGACCGCACCTCAGGATTACAATCGTAATAAATTGGGAAAATAAATCAGGAAAAGTTAAATAAGATTCAAAAATTGGCTCCCGGACGGGAATCGAACCCGCGTCTTCGAATTGGTACTCCAACGTGCTATCCATTACACCACCGAGAAATGAATGGATAACATTTCGGGAAGACAATCGACATGATTTATTTTCCCAATTTATTACGATTAGGACGACTCATCCCCAAAAATCAACTGAAAGCAACACCAAATTGAAGTGCCGCTGAGGATTAAAGATTCCATCTTTAGTTCCTTAAGTGCAGATACTTTGCAGGACGATAACAGGAGTTAATAATTCAACGTGAATAATTCAGACGAGAAAAATAGTCGACATAAATATTGAAATGTCGGAAGGAAAAAAGGTGGTCTGGAGAGGTTTGAGGACGTGCCAAGACTTGCGGTAAGGGTGGGGGGGAAATTTTCAAACGACTACCCTTCCCCTGTACAAGTGACAACCGGAGAAAGAGCTTCGGGATTCGCCCCCTATTTTTCAACGGGGCCCTGAAAAATTTACCGGTTATTTTATACGTTCACGGTGCTGTGGGGGTATGCGTGCGCGTGAGTGGACCATTAATTCACTGATTTAGTGTTTTCTCCCACCCTTAGAAGACATTAGCGCCTTTTTATCCCTCCGGACTCGACGGGCGATCCTTCAAATTGCTTTAAATTTAATTCGCAAAAATCGGCACTTTTTTAAATATGGATATTTTTTATTCTTTTTATCTCGTAAAGTTGTCGCTCAAAAAGGCGAGAAAATATCCATCAGAAGTCGTGAAAATAAGCATCAATCACTCTTTTGGAAGTACATCATTATGATAATAGACTTCTCAACGTATTTTCTCAGAGTTCTGAAACTTAAGCAATCAATAGGACACGAGTTTGGAGACCCCCTTTTCCCTCGATGAAAATTGAACGGTAGCGAATTTCTTTTTTAAATAAAGAAAGAAAATCAAAAAGTGGGAAACTTTCGTAGTCGTTACGGAAATAGGTTCTTTTCAGCTTCCGATTACCGCATGTTCCCCTTCAATATTTGCTTAGTTTATAAAAAACGCCAAATCCTTTTATACCCATCAGGAGAAAAACGTTTTAAAATTGGATTTCGCTTACCAATAAATAGTGAAAGCCGATTTACTGGTGAACGATTTTTTGACTTTTGATCCGTTTATGAGGAGCTTTCCTGAAAATCCTGGGAATTCTGATAATAACACGTGAATGTGAAAGTTGAAAAACCCTGATAAGTTTTGGAGATCCTGCCTAAGGATGGAAGTAGGGACAACCTAAGGATGGATGGAGGGGCCAACCTAAGGAAGGATCTAGGGCCAACCTAAGGATGGATCTAAGGCCAACCTAAGGATGGATCAAGGGCCTACCTAGTGATAGATCTAGGGCCTACCTAAGGATGGATGTAGGGCCGACCTAAGGATGGATCTAGGGCCGACCTAAGGATGGATCTAAGGCCAACCTAAGGATGGATGTGGGGCCGACCTAAAGATGGATCTAGGGCCAACCTAAGGATCTATCTAGGGCCAACCTAAGGATGGATCAAGGGCCTGCCTAGTGATGGATCTAGGGAATACCTAAGGCATTATGTATGGCCTACCTAAGGATGGATGTGGGCCTGACCTAAGGATGGATGTAGGGCCGACCTAAGGATGGATCTAGGGCCAACCAAAGGATGGACCTGGGGCCTGCCTAAGGATGGATATAGGGAAGAATGGATGTAGGGCCTATAACCTAAGGATGGATGTAGGGAAGACCTAAGGAAGGAAGAAAAACTGATGTATAGAAAATATTCATTTGGGTTGTTGAGGGCTTGGTGAGGGTGAGGGTAGTGGGTGTTGTAGCTGAAAGTAAGGGAGGTAATGGGAGTATGTTTGTTAGTTAGATCCCAGTAATTTTTATAATTATTTTCCCAAACACATTTTTAATTATAATCGATAAACTGTCATCATTTCCCCATACATATTATAAATAAAAATATTTAATAAATTAAAATCAATAGGTAGTTGCGATATTAAATGCGAGGACAAAAAATATTCAAAACAGGATGTTTTTGTAAGTGAACATCTGGAGCGTTTTTCTCTTCATTTTTTTCCACTTGACGAATGTTTTTGAGCTGGATATCCTATAAATTAATCGAGGATAATTCAATGAACGAAAATATTTCTGAAAGGAATTTTATCTCGAAGGATCTTCTCCTAAAGAGCTTCATAATTTGAGTGAAATTAATGATTTTTTAATTAATTATAATTCAGTAAGTTCATTGGATGAATTTCAAGGAGATGGATCTTTGGAGAAACGGGGATTAAGGGTAAAATCCTAATGAAGAAACTAACTAATTCCCTCTGAGACTCGTTAAGACAGTGTCTTCCCCCTCGCGTAGTTCGTGTATAATTGATTTGAATAATAATAAGTTAGATTCCCGTGGATTAATAAACGATTGTTGAGGTTCCACCAACCCGAATCAGCCCTTTTGATTAGTTTCGACCCTCGATCTATGCTTCCGATTATTAAGTTCGCGTCTCCAATATTGACCTGAATGTATCCTTCCGTTAATGAACCTTTATTGAACCAAAACAACATTTTTTGCCAACTATGATGGGTTTAGGGCATAATTGAAATTTCGGCTGAAAAAAAGTTTTGAATTAAAAGGCCCTAATAATGAAATTGGAGCCTTAAACTGGTTTAAAAAAGCATCTTGTGCCCATAAAAGACCAAAAACCAAACTAAAAAGGGCCCTTTTTGTCGTAAAGGAACGAAACCGGGTCGAAAATGTCCAAAAATGGTGGTAAAAAGGGCCCCTAGTGTCCAAAAAATACCAAAAACCAAACTAAAAACAGCACTTTTTGTCGTAAAGGAACGAAATCTAGTCAGAAGAGCCCATAATGTTCAAAAGTCGATGTAAAAAAGGCCCCTAGTGCCCTAAAAGGATCAAAAATCAAGGCTATAAAAGCCCTTTGTTGTCGTAAAAGTACAAAATATAGTCAAAAGAGCCCCTAATTTCCAAAAATCGAGGTAAAAAATGGCCCCTATTGTCCAAAAAGGACCAAAAATCAAGCTAAAAAGCATTCTGTAGTCGTAAAGGTACAAAATCTAGTCAAAAGATCCCACAAGGTCCAAAAATCGAGGTGAAAATGGACTCTAGGGTCCAAAAAAGATCAAAAATCAAGCTAAAAAGGCCCTTTGTAGTCAAAAAGGTTCAAAATCTAGCCAATAGACTGGTCAAAATCGGCAGATAAAAGTGTAATCGAGAAGACAATAAATAATGGTTACTCCAAAACTTCAAATGTGGCTGATAGAAAATTAAACGATAAAAGGTATTGATTTCCAAGCGGAAATCATTAAAGCAAAACCATCAGCATGGAAAGGGTTAAAAAAATGATAGCCGGCAATCACGATGGGGGGTCCGTAGTCGATCTACTCGTGTTTGTTCAACAGGTTTTAGACCGCGAAAAGCCACCGCCTCCTTGAGGTCCACATAACGCAAATCGTGCGGTCTTATTTATCACACTAAGAAAGCCGCAGTGAACTTTACAAAAAAATAAAACGTGCACCCACTTACCTACTTACCCACATACTCAACATCACAGACAACAAATCACGATGAATTCTTGGACATCTTTTCCCTCCTTTTATTCAGAATTATTCCATTTACCGGCTCTCATGTCAGCGTAGCGTGATAATAAAAAAACAGATTTCTATGATACGGACATAATGAACCTGTATGGAAACAAATGACTGGAATTATCGATCCCTAATCATTTTTCGAGTAATGTCAACAATAAAGCAAAAAAAAATTTCCAAGCCACATTTTATTTAAAATCGGGCATAATTCAAAATGATGAGAAACTTGGAAAAGTTTTGAAACTGGGCCAACTTGTTCCATGTGAAGTCCCAAAGGTATGTGAGCATAATTGGGGACCTTTGGAGTCCATGGTCTCTATTCTAATCAATCTATTTAGGGCGGTAGTCTCCCTTCAAAACCAACCTCCACTATAAACCACCCCGGGCTGGTCGGGAGAACCGAACACGTGACCTCTTAGATGCAGACTACCTTTGAGCTTGAGTCCCCGACCCGCTTAGGCCCTAAAGAAGAGGTTCCCAAACTTTTTCACAGTGCGCCCCCCCTTTTAAACAAATGAAAACCTTTGCGCCCCCCCCCCTTGGCTCTTATAACCACGATTTGGAGGTTTTTGACAGAAAATTAGGCTTTAAAAATGTCAATTTTGAGGTTTTTGCACGAAAATTAGGCTTTGTAAATGTTGATTTTGAAGTTTTTGGACGAAAATTAGGCTTTGCAAATGTTGATTTCGAGGTTTTTGACGAAAATTTGGCGTTGTAAAAGTTGATTTTGAGGTTTTTGACGAAAATTAGGCTTTACAAATGTTGATTTTGAGGTTTTTGGACGAAAATCAGGCTTCATAAATGTTGATTTTGAGGTTTTTGACGGAAAATTGTCAATTTAAAGTTGATTTTGAGGGGTTTTTTTAAACGAAAATTTGGCTGTATAAATGTTGATTTTGTGGTTTTTTGACGAAAATTAGGCTTTAAAAATGTCGATTTTGAGGTTTTTGGACGAAAATTAGGCTTTGCAAATGTTGATTTCGAGGTTTTTGACGAAAATTTGGCTTTATAAAAGTTGATTTTGAGGTTTTTTGACGAAAATTAGGCTTTACAAATGTTGATTTTGAGGTTTTTGGACGAAAATTAGGCTTTGCAAATGTTGATTTCGAGGTTTTTGACGAAAATTTGGCTTTATAAAAGTTGATTTTGAGGTTTTTGACGAAAATTAGGCTTTACAAATGTTGTTTTTGAGGTTTTTGACGAAAATTTGGCTTTATAAGTGTTGATTTTGAGGTTTTTGACGAAAATCAGGCTTCATAAATGTTGATTTTTTTTATTTTAGGTTTTTGACGAAAATTAGGCTTTACAATTGTTGATTTTGAGGTTTTTGACGAAAACTTGGCTCTAAAAATGTTGACTTTAAGGGTTTTTTTTTAATGAAAAATAGCCTTAAAATATTATGTTCATTTTGAGGTTTTTGACGAATTTTTGGGGGATATGAGCCTGCCCATGCCCCCCTGGAGACAGCTTACGCCCCCTAGTTTGGGAACCACTGCCCTAAAGTCTCCTACCTTAGTAGGTCACCGTGTTCTTGACTCCAACAAAAACAAGACAAAGAATTAACCTAATTGCTCATGTCTCATGTAATTACTTCCGAGTTTGGATCAGATTTCAGAAATTTAATATCGACGAGATCGAGTGGAATGAAGGGAATAAGCCTAATGAAGAGCGACAAACCTTATTGAGAATTTACAAATCGATTGTAACAGTATAGGACATGATTAAATGTGTCACGAGGCCTTCCCAAGGGGTTGCACCGCCCTGTTTACTTGTCTCGGGCAAATGTCTCTCGATTGTTTACTTTTCCGTCAGAAACGAATTAATCAGTTTTACCTAATGAATTTCCCCGTTTTAATTTCTTAAAAGGTATATTTTGTAATTTTCGAGGATCACGGACGAAATATTTGTTTTTATCGTTCGGGTAGATCAAAGGACCTTACTTTTACGCTAGACTTCATTTAATTAAACCTTCATCAAAACTGGGATTTTCAATAAAAAAAGAGATTCCTCTGTTGATGGCTTTAGATTTTAAGTCGAGAAAAGGAAGTTTTTTGAAGTTCATCTATGTTTCAAAAAGAGACCCCCTTCGACCTCCCGTTTCTTCCAATAAATAAACCAGAACCGTCGGACGTGCAGGTTGGAAGAAGATTGCCACCTGGGTAATTTGATACCATCTTCTTCAGGAGGAGTTTTTCAAAAATTCATTTGACGACATTAACTCCCCAGAATTAGATTGATCAAGTGAAGAAAATCACACATAGAGATGATTTAATTAAGCGTCACTAGCGTCTTAATAACCATGGCAACTTGGTGACTTCGCTATGCAACTGACAAAGGGAGGTCATGGTGAGTGGGTCGCAGATCAGGCCAAAATTTTTTTTGGTGATTCTACATCAAAAAATAGTTGACACGTGTCCTCGCTTTTCTTCCAATGGGCACCTTGAAGTCAAAAAACAAATTTTCCAAAATCGGCAAACAGGCTATTGATTTCTATGTAAAATTGCACGAGGAATCCGATAGAATCAATTAAAAAATTCTAGACCCAATATTTTTCGAGTTATCGCTAAAAAACAGCTTTTGGAACTAAGTAAACTACCCCAGGAAAAATTTTATCGTCAAAAACAACATTATTTTCGTACTTAGCACCCCAAAAAACCAAAATTTATTAAATTTTATCAAGATTAAAAAATTATTTTTTTCCCCTTCAGTGATTCCTTAATGAAATTTAATATCTTTAGGTTTTTTGGGGTGCTGAGTACGAATATAATGTTGTTTTTGACGAGAAAAGTTTTACTGGGGTAGTTTACTTAGTTCCAAAAGCGGTTTTTTAGCGATAACTCAAAAACTATTGGTCCTGGAATTTTTTAATTGATGCCATCGGATTCCTCGTGCAATTTTACATAGAAATCAATAGCTTGTTTGTCGATTTTGAGAAATTCGTATTTGACTTCAAGAGGCGTGTCAACGATTTTTTGATGTAGAATCACCAGAAAAATTTTTGGCCTGATCGGCGACTCCCCGTGACCTTCCCTTGTGAGTATAGTAGGAAAGCTGACTTCGTCATCGTGTGAAATAATTTTGATTCATGCGCCATGTAAGAAAATTTCCATGAAAGTATATTAAAAAAGTTTGTAATTCCTTCCCAGTCGCCACTATTTTATACAAAACTGGGTATACACGCGTCCTTTTTTCATGAGCTTCTTGTTAATTTAAGGTGGCGAAAGCGGGCGAGCGGGAACAGATGCGCGCTCCCGCCTTCAGACAAAATAAGAAACGGGAATGAATAAATAAGGCGTGTGTATGTCCCGAGGATATGACGACACATGTGCTCTAAACACAAAAAAAGTTAAGAGCCCCCCATCGCAACCACCCCAACCCCCTTCATCGCCGAACGGCTTTTTCGAATAAATTTGGTTTAACTTCCACCGGGGGTCTCTAGACACCCGCATACATATTCGATTAGAATGGAAAGGACGGGAGGGAAAAAAAGGCAAATTGAAGCCGAAAGTCGGTCAGATCGGTTTAATAGTTTTTTTTAGCTAAAATTGAAAACATGCTCTTACCCAATTTTTTAGCCTATTTCCCATATTTTCGAATTCCATCAAGGCATGGTCAGGACTATCTCTGGATGCCTAATTATTTTTTGTGTCCTGATACTCTTTTTCAGAGCGTTAGTTCTTTGGCGAAAAGAATGTGGAATCACAGAAAGCACTCCCTAGCCCAGTCCCAAGTCCAGGGGGAAGCTCATCAAGGCGTAATCTTCACCAAATAATCCTCATTGAGTATAAAGCAACAAAATACAAAACATCCTACTGGGCTATATCATGTTAGAACCTACGCACATGACTTTAAAGGGAATTTGCTAAATATTGCCATTTGATCGCAGGAGCTCATTATTTGATATCATAAGGCAAAAACAAATTAATTTTTAATCGCATATCAAACACGTTCCTAACAAAGGAAATTAAGAATTGATTCAAACACAATGAGGTTCATCCACACCACAATCTCCTATTCGCCTTTACACAAATTATGGTCGGAATTTTCGTTCTAATTTAGCCACTATATTCCAGCATATCGCTCAATACGGCGAAGTAAACTATCCTGGTATTTCTGAATCATCGACATATTTGGTTGAAATTGGTGTTTTTGTGGGAGAGCTTTTTATTTATTTCAGGATGGTGTGAACGCTTTTTGAAAAAGAGGGAACGGGTTGATGTATGAAACTTCAGCTTTAACTGAACCTGCCACTTAACTTTTTCGGCCACGCTTTGTCTTCATACTCCAGCTCTCCACCCCCAAACGTTTTATCTAAATCAAAAGAAATGCTTGCCCGATCCGGCTAGATTCGATAGAATAGACCAGGAATGGACAAGTTTATAAGGAACAAACAAGTTTTACATGACATTATCGGAGTTGGTATGTTTGAACTGGAAAAGATTTTATCTTGAGTCGTTTTTTATTTATATTTTTCATCGCGCCGGAAGGAACGGATGCTATTTCTGTCGGTTCGACTCATTAACCGGAGGTTATTTACCGTGAGTGGATCGAGGCTAAGATTGGACACAAACGACACTGCGGCCCCTCCGCGATTCTCCCTCAATCCCGGAGGGGCCATACGAATTTACATATTAAAGGAAATCCATGGGGTTTTGATTTTCTCCTGAAAAATCAATTTTCACTGTTTTAATTCCGATGCAATGTCGCGGTTCATTGTTCGGGAAGGGGTGGATTTGCATTTTTCCCCCGGTTCCCTCGCCGCCAGACTTGTTTTATCACTTTTCACACGTTTTATCCAATTTAAATCCAATTCGGAAAGTTGTTGCTTCTGTATACACTTAGGTAAAAATTAAATCTGGCGAAAGAGGGTTCAAACCGCACATTCTCCAATCCTCAATAAACCGTTCAAAAAGGTGGAAATATGCGAATTTCTCACTTCAAACTTTAACCATACCCGAGCCACCAGGAAGCTAATAAATAACAATATGGACAAGGACTGACCACAGTCTTTTTACAAAATTATATTGGAATTGCACAATATTGGAAAAATCAGGAGAGGAACATCCTATATTTTTGTGATCCTTAGAGCGTCCTGATAACATATATGCCTCGGACCTGGGAGCCTCCTTGACCACCTCAATAGCCTCTTTTCTACGGAAATCCGCTAAAGTCTCACTGTTGCCAATTTGGGCGATTAGGATACGGTTTGGATAGCCAGGTCTGGCAATCCGGCAAAAACGTAATTCAGCAATTCTAAAGACCCCGATTCTTTATTATCAACTCCCATCCGCTTTTTCTTTTCTTTGGTAATGTACAAGTTTATCGGCCTTTTGATATGAATGAGGTTTTTCTTTTAAAAGACTCTATGGGTGGGGGTAAGAAGTGTGAGAGAGAAAAAAGGATTCTTCCATCCGAGTTAAATGAGGTTGTTTTATAAAAGAGGAAGACGAAAGATACACGGTCACGACTCGAAGATAATAAAATATTTCTTCGCTCTGAAAGAACAAAGATCCGCCTCGGAAACGCGCAGAAAAAGAAATCTCGCAGCTTTTTTCACACCCAATTGCTTTAAAACGTATTTTTGTACTAAGCCGCTCCTCCTTTTTAATTAAATGAAACGACTGCGTTTAAATTGCGGAATGCGAGCGTTTCAATTCGATGTTCTAATCCCATTCCCTTACCAGTGATGAAGGGCTTAAGGGCCTTCAATACCCAATTGAAAGGTAAGCCCTACAGGCTAGTCAACGAGACCCAATATTACCTCATTAGCGAAAAGCTAGAAATGATCTTTACCTCGTCCAATAGTCAGGATTAGTCAACAAAGGAGCGGTTTCATTTTTTCGTTTTTTCGCCAATATCTCGAAAACCGTAGGTCGTAGGCGAAATAATATTTAGTACAAAATTAAAGATTATTAAATTTTCTACAATTTTGACTTAGTACGATTTTTTGTAGGACCAAACGTGTCTGAGCTACAAGGTGGCAAAACACTCGGGTTTTCTATTTTGACCTCTACAGGAGGGAAGATGCCATTTAATCAAAAGAAAGTACTTCATAAAAGTTGTAAACTTAGGACAATTAAAAAAAAAAATTTAAAAAATTTCATTCTAGATATTGGCTACAACTATGACTTTTTGCCATATGTTTCTCAGTTCATAACCTTTGAAACTAGTCTGGGCTCCTCCGGACTAATAGTTCTCCCATAAAACGTCTAATTTCCTCAAAATCACTTTTTGCAATAAAATTAAAGTTCCACTTTTATAACTACTAGACGAGGTGGTTGCAACAAGAAAAATCGGCCCATGTCCATCGTAGGCTTATTTCAAAGATATTTAACTATTCTTCCGATCCGTCCATATGAGCTAAAATCCTTTTTTGAGGCATTCATGCAAAGTCCTTTTGTCAAAAACTTCCTGGTTTCTTATCTCATTTAGGTCTAAATCCGATTTTTTTTTTCCCGGACGCGCAATTCGTAACGAGAAGGGCAGACTAAAAGCTGTTTTTTCAGGCTAATTGAAATCTCACTCTGCATTCCGAGAGAGGAGAGGCGTTTACTGGCTTAACGGATTCTACAGTTATCAGTTTGTTTAATCCACGCAAATACGACAAGCGACCCACCCCCTTCCACTTCAACCTCTTTCCGTTCAACTCAAATATTCAACTCTTATTTAATAATGCAATACACTATTGATTACACCAATTAACTTTTAAAGAAAGAATCAATCGCTTTCTTTATCGACTTAGATGCAACTTTAGTGCAAGAGACTTGACTCAAATATGCTGGGTAAAAATCTCCTAAAACTACATTTTTTAAGGTATAAAATCACAGTTTGGAATGTTTTAAAAGAAATAAATAAAATGTAAACAAGGTCTTAAATAGTGCGAGGAATTTGGCTCGCTTTTTGGCACATTTGACACAAAATTTGTGTTTGTTCAAGATTAGTTGTCATTAAGTGATCGAAAAGAATGAGTAGAAAATAGAAAATCTTGGTAAGACGCCAAATGTTTTAATTTTATTTTTGTTTTTCGTGTAGAATTATGTATTTAGTATATTTTGTGTGAATTGGATGGATGAAGGATTTACCTTTTTGAAGAAAAGATATCCAGAAAGAAGCTGAAACACCAAAAATGCACAGAAAAAAAATAAACACCGGGGAAAAAGATCGCGTTTTTTTACGTTTGGGGTGTAATGTTGGTGGTAAACGGTGGGCCCTGGAAGAGGATTAGAAGCCGGTACGGTACTGAGAGGGAAGGGGCTAAAACGGAAGAAGAGAGCCCCTGCATCCATCGAGCGGGCGCGCATGATCCCGGGCCCGCCACTCTTCCCCACGCGAACGGGTGCGGGGTACAACCCGGCGGTTCACCGCTTCCATCGTCGAGGGAATAAAAAGCCTTTTTTTGTTCTAAATAAAACAAAAAATATAATTAATGTACCTTTTTCCTTACATATAATTAGGATGATACTGGAGACACATTTCCAATTTTCTGGTTTTAAATCAAACTTTCTCAAAAATTTGGGGCTCTACAGATCTCAAGACAAACGGCTCCCTACATACACCACCTGTGGCTGAAGTGGAAAGGATGATCGAGGAGGGTAAGGGAGGTGATGAGAAAGTGGAGGGTGGTGGTGTCCCCAGGTTTCGCCCCATCGCTTCCCCATAGCATCCTTTAACCTCCACTCACATCCCCAACGTCCAGCACTACTAATCTTCCACCACATCACCAACCACTCGCCCATCACCTCTCCTACTTTCGACGATGACACTTCCTCCTACTCCCCGCAACTTCATCATTGATCTCTAAATAATTCCCCCAATATATCTCCCCGTTACCCCATAATACCCCCTAACCTTAATTCCCCCTCCTCCTTGTGTCCTCCCAAAATCAACCCTCTAATTACTACTCCACTCACCCAAGCAGACTCTCAGCTCTCTCTCTTTTTTTCCATCCATCACTTCCTCCCTTAATACCCCCACTATCCCCTCTAGAACCATATATCCCCCTACCACACTCCCATAGTAGTTTCCGCCATATATTTCCCCACCAACTCCTCCAATTGCCCCTTCCCATTATCCCCAACTAGCCCCAAAAGATTGGGGCACTGGTTTCAGTGGATCACACGGCAACAATCTGGCGGACTTAACTGTCCGATTTGGAAGAAAAGGATCCGCTTCGTCTTGTGACCTTGACTCCATAATATTCAGTATCTCGTTTGTAACCAAGCCCTTCCTCAATAACTTCTTTCATCCAAACATTTTCAATCTTTTTAATACAAGTACGTAGATTCTTTTTAAGTCCTTTCCATTATTCCGAAGGTTTCTTTGTGTTTATCAAAAAGACGACAATTGAAATATGGTTTCAATATAGGAATGAAATATGGGAAGAAGATTGTAAAAAGGGGAAGGGAAGGGAGAAGCCTTTCAGTCCCATATTCTCGGATCATTTCTCAATATATGAAAACAAGTATGTAATAATGCTTCTTTTTTTATTCAGGAAACGAGTTCTCGTTTATTTTTTAAAAAGAATCATTTTCAATAGAGGAGTCTCGATCGGACCTAACAGGCTGTTAAGAAGGGTACGCACGTATTCCGAATATATTACTAAACGCTTCCCATTCTGAGGGGACCGCTTTGGCAAACCATAGGGGCGACACGCGACATTAAGGCGAGACTAACCGCATGTGAAACAAGGATATCATATGGCTAAGACGATTCGGGACTTGTAATTCTCGTTTATAAAAAGCATGAACCCAGACAGTTTAGAATCACTTTCAACAGAATTGAGATTTTTTTTACGATATTCAGTTTGCCTAATTTAACAAAAATTGCCTTAGGGATCATTTTTGGAGGCTTTATTTTGAAAAAGTGCTGAAAACAAACAAGAAAAATTTAAACGAATCACCTGTGCTTGGTTCCTATATTATGGTTCATTTCAGTATTTATCTGTTGGTTAGGGAAGGAAGAGGGTCCGGACAACGGGACAGGGGAGGGGCCTAAACGTTCTAAAAGTTAATTAAAGGAGATAGTACCAATAAATCCTCTAACGCGGCGGGTCGGCGTACCCAGGGCAATTCTGTCCACTCAGCCGTGCTACCCAACAATAAATGTTATTCTACTCATTTCGATTATAATTTAGAACTTAGTTTTTTAGTGCTGTTTTATCGGGAACGTCTGGCGCTTGTGGAGAGGTCTGTGGAAGGGGACATTTTTGAATATTGATACAAATTCATATGAAGGGCCAGGGGGGAAAAAGATTTCTTCTACTTTTTGTTTGATTTCTATTAATCCTTTAGTGATATTCTATTGTAATGCATGTAGCATCCATTTTGCCTTCTTCACCCATCTTTTCTTGCACATTTCAAACGATTCTCATCTTTTTCCCCTTGCTGTTCTACCAGAAGGATAGTACTTCTTCATAGCCCCTAGATATCCCTAATAACTCAAAATCGACGAAAAAGTGACTTTCATCTTTTTCCCCCCTTGATGTTCTACCAGATGATAGTAATCCTTCATAGACCTAATATCTCAAAATCGACGAAAAAGTGACTTTCATCTTGTTTTCCCCTTGTTGTTATAGATGATAGTACGCCTTCATAGCCCTTAGATAGACCTAATATCTCAAATCTACGAAAAAAAAAGTTACTTTGATCTTTTTTCCCCCTTTGTTGTTCTACCAGATGATAGTACGCCTTCATAGCCCTTAGATAGACCTAATATCTCAAAATCTACGAAAAAGTGACTTTCATCTTTTTTTCCCCTTGTTGTTCTACCAGATAATAATACTCCTTCATAGCCCCTAGATAGACCTAATATCTCAAAATCGACGAAAAAAGTGACTTTCATCGTTTTTCCCCCTTGTTGTTCTACCAGATAACAGTACTCCTTCATAGCCCCTAGAGAGCGCTAATATCTCAAAATTGACGAAAAAGTTACTTTCATATTTTTGCCCCCAGGACCTTCAAATGCATCCTTTAGTTTTATCCAAAAAAAGCCACGGTCCGAGACCAATAATCGTGGTCCATCGGGATGGTTAGTCTTCGAGTTGCATGCTAAACCCGCATAACAGTTCCGTTATGCTGGATATGCATCAATGGCATTTCGATACATCCGTACCTTGTAGAACAGGTAAACCTCGTGACCTGAAAAGTGAAAACACTTTCCTCCTTGGCCTTCAGATTTTATTAGGGTCTTTACAGTTGTGTTGCTTGCTAAATCCACCAGAGCAAATGACCAAGGAATCCGGTAGAATGCTAAGCCCGCCAAACATTTACGTTATGAAGGATGCTAAGTTTAAATAATTCGATCAGTTGTTAAAAATGTGATGTATATTTTGTTAAATTTAATAATTCTGTTTCTGTTCGTTGTGGTTGATGGACAACGTCGGACACCTTACATTGTCGGAGGGCGATATTCGAAAAAGGGCGAGTTTCCGTTCGCTGTCAGCCTTCAAAATATTAACTCGAGGCATTTCTGCGGGGGCGTGATTTACACTTTAAAGACTGTCGTCACAGCTTGTCATTGTTCGGGAACGTTTGTCTCCGACAGGTTTATACAAACGGATCCGAGGGAAATAAACGTTCTCGGGGGTAGCATCAATCTTACGGACAAGAGGGGGAATCAAGTGAGAAAAGTATTGCAATTAATAAGGCATCCATTGTGCCAAACGGTCGACTCGACGTGGATTTACGATTACACGATTTTAATCCTCGAAAAGGAATTCAAGGCGGGAGTCGGCTTGCAGACGATGCCCATCTTTTCACGAGATTTGGAGGAATATAAGGATTTCAGGAAGAACCTAACTGAGGGACGTCACTGCCAAGTTGTCGGTTGGGGCTTTCAAAACGCCAAAGACCACGTTTACGGCAATCCGTCAAAAATTCAAAAAGTCGCCATACTCAAAATCATAAACAAAACGTCCTGCCTGAAACGACTCTGCTCTTCGCCCAAACACGTTTGCCTTCCTAAGCTCGAGAAAAACGTCATCTGCGCCGTCCGCTTTCGAGGAGACTCATGCGCCGGAGACAGCGGAGGTCCTTTGATCTGCTCCGGATTCGTTGCAGGGATCACCTCGTGGGGAATCTACTGCGGAGAATATTTCCCATATCCGACCATCTATTCGACCATCGAAAACCTCCTCGAGTTCCCACGTCCGCAATTAAGACGCACAGAATATCATCCCTTTAAACCCACCGACAAACACAGGATGTCCGATTCAACCTCTAAAATTCAAACTTCCCTCATTCTAATTTTCATTTTAACTTTTCTCAATTAAAACACACATGGCTTTAATTCGCGTTTCTCTATATAATCTCACGAGACACGAACTCCCTAAATCACCTCGAGGTGCAAACTGAAACCTTTACCTTTTTAGAGGATAAAAGGAAGATTTATGAAGGAGTTGTGATAAAAGGTGTTTATGCCAAATTAACGCTTATGGTTTTAATCTCATTTTAAATCTTCAAGTTGAATTTTGAAGAGGGCGATCGGGGATAGTTTGGAGGCTATTAGTTCGGTCAATCTACCGCCCTCAGGAGCGGTTTTGTTTTTTCGCCAATATCTCGAAAACCGTAGGTCGTAGGCGAAATAATATTTAGTACAAAATTAAACATTATTGAATTTCCTACAATTTTAAGCTAATACGATTTTGTGTGGGACCAAACGTATCTGAGCTACGAGGTGGCAAAAAAAAGGGGTTTTCTATTTTGACCTCTGAAGGTGGGAAGACGTCAGGGGTGGGGGTAAATTTCAAAATACTTCATTCAAACATTGAAATTTCAAAAAAATATGTAAAAACAAAATTAAAGCTTATAAAATTTGCTGCAAATTTGACTTACTAAGATTTTATGTAGGAGGTGACAAAAAAGCGGGATTTTCGAGTTTTTCATATGAAAAAAGTCAGATTGTAGAAAAGTCGGAAAAAGAAGAGAAGACGTTATCTAATCAAAAAAGTGTACTAAGTAAACGTTGTAGAGAATTCAATTTCCTTTGAAAACAACTATCGAAAAGCAATTAATGATCGACAGGAAGGGGAAATTTACCTAGTAACTGAAAAGGGAGCATTTGGTGTGGGGGTGGTGTAGGCATTGGATGACGACAAGTGGATTGGGGGGGAGGAATTATTGGGAGGTCAATGGGATGGTAGTTGGGGGGTCGTGATTTGTGAGATCAATGGGAAATGCATTTGGTTCTTTTGGAGGTTACTGAGGGTTTGGAGACATGCTATACAGCGTGTACTTGGGGAGGTTCAAAGAGAAAGCGGTTCAAATGCCAGTGAGTCCACTGGTCAAGCTGGAAATCTAATTGGACTGGTTGTGATTAAAGGTATGCTTTTAGTTGGAGAGATCGAGGATTTGAATAGGCAAGCCTCGTATGGTAAATTCGATGATAATAAGGAATTAGAGAAGGGTACGTTGTCGGAAGACATAACGCCGGACTGGCTTTAGGGCTCCTGTGGGAAATCACATCCTACGCCCCCTCCACCCTCTTTTCTCTCATCACATCCACCACCTTCTCCGCTTTTCACTAATTCCCGCTACCCTCGGTGTAAATTTAACCCGGGACCCTTACTCTTAGCGGGCTCATGTATAAATCATCCCTTTCGCTCCGGGACACCCCCAAGATTGGACAACCGCGAGATTGCGTTACCCGCGGACCGAAATCCGAAAAAGGCCCTTTTACACAAATATCTTTTTAATTAAATGCCGTATAAAATTAATCTTTGAATTTAATTAGATTTGAAACGTTTCGGAATTCTGTTTGTGTAATGACTAATAGAGAATATCAAAAGTGGAGAATCCATGATGAAGCCAAACATTTATATTATGTTACAGAAGGCATAGGATATTCGTCTAAATTATATCACGCGAAACATCCAGCTAGTCACTAGTCTTCATTTGTCTTCCTCAAAATGAATTCCAGGTAATAAAACAAACAGGGAAAACAGAAATTATCATTTTGAGAGCCAAAATTTGTGTTTTTGTTAACGTTTTGAGCTCAGGGTTGGACTCATTTTTATCTTGTTTGGGCAGATGGCATCACAAATTAGGTATATTTTGGCCCTTCAATCCATAATATTAGGTATATCCGTAATCCGACCCTTCTTTCCTATAATTTGAGGGAACTGCAATAACTTTTGTTTAGGGAAGCTTCCTTTCTAGCTATCGAGCCACTAGAAACAGAGGCGGACTGGCCCGGGGTGGACAGAACCGAGAATTCATAGAGGCGGCGCCCCCCCGGGTCAGGTTTTGAGGCGCTAGGGGGCGTAAGCTGTCCCCAGGGGGGTGTGGGAAAGCTCAAGATTTTTTGAGTGTGTGCAAATATCCCCAAAAATTCATGAAAAACTTCAAAATCAACATTTGTAAAGCCTAATTTTCGTCAAAAAACCTCAAAATCAACATTTAAAAGCCAAATTTTCGTCAAAAACCTCAAAATCAACATTTATGAAGCCTAATTTTCGTCCATAAACCTCAAAATCAACATTTAAAAAGCTTAATTTTGGTCAAAAAACCTCGAAATCAACAAGCCAAATTTTCGTCAAAAACCTCAAAATCAACATTTTTAAAGCCTAATTTTCGTTAAAAAAAAACCTCAAAATCAACATTTGTAAAGCCCAATTTGGGTTTAAAAAAACCCTCGAATTCAACATTTATAAAGCCTAATTTTCGTTCAAAAACCTCATATTCAACATTTATAAAGCAAAATTTTCGTCAAAAACCTCGAAATCAACATTTGTAAAACCTAATTTTAGTCCCCCCCCCCAAAACCTTCAAAATCAACATTTATGATGCCTAATTTTCGTCAAAAAACTTCAAAATCAACATTTAAAAGCCAAATTTTCGTCAAAAACCTCAAAATCAACATTTATGATGCCTAATTTTCGACCAAAAACCTCAAAATCAACATTTAAAAAGCTTAATTTTGGTCAAAAAACCTCGAAATCAACAAGCCAAATTTTCGTCAAAAACCTCAAAATCAACATTTATAAATGCCTAATTTTGGTCAAAAAACCTCAAAATCAACTTTAAATTGGCAATTTTTTGTCAAAAACCTCCAAATCATGGTTATAAGAGCAAAATTTTTTTTTGTCAAAAAATCTCAAAATCAACGTCTTAAGTTCAATTTCTTTTATCAAAAACCTCAGAATCAACATTTTAAAACCCAAATTTCATTCAAAAACCTCAAAGTTAACATTCAAAACTTTAGGAAAAAGTTTGGGAACCTCTGTTTTTGCTGAATATATTTTTCTAAGAGCCTATTTTCTGTCATAATTTTCTGCAATCGGGTGCCCCTTAACTGAAAACCCACCCACGCCCTAAGGTCCCAGTCCGCCCCTGACTAGAAAGTACAAGTAAACAACGAAAATTTGACACATCACCCATTAATTACCCTCAAACTGTATCTAGTGAACAATAGGCTTGTGAATTTCAACCAAAGGGATGCTTATGGAAATAAACGTGTATTTAATAGACTTTGAAGTTTACAGGTGGTAAATTATGTTTATTTTGATCAGGATTGTCCATCAAACAATACCTACGTAATTATCGTAAATTCCACATGAAAATTTATCAGCTGCAGATTTAATTTTCTTTCTTCAATAAATCGCGAGCAAACATTATTTATGAGTTCCAATAAGTGCGAGCTTAATGTCATTAATAAAATGTGAGTATGAACGTTAAAGTTTGGGGATTTTCGAACAAAATGATTCTAGAACGCAGGAAAATGATATTTTATCGTGTCGATATTCGAATGACGGGAATGAGATATTCGCTGGGAGTATAAACGGCGAAATATGCCGTTACGAGTCGAGGACATTGAAGCTTCTGTCGGCGTACACGGACGAGGACATGTCAGGAAACAACAACCCGGTCACGTGCGTCTCCCCTTTCGTACAGACAAACGATAAATTTTTAACTTCTCGTAAGTACCTTAAAAGGCCTGAACATTTCAAATCCCTGGCGAACATTTTATTGAGAGGTGTTTACAGATGCGAACGGATGGGTTAAAATTTGGAACCTTCATAACGGAAGCTGCATCCTCACTATACGAGAAAGGGCCCAAATAATGGCTGTCGTTCCTCACCCTAAAAGAGACCGATTGATCACCTTAAGCGAAGATGCCAAAATCCGCCTCTACGACTCGAACACAGGACAGCTAAACATGACATTCGAAAACAGGTTTTTTCACCAAAATATTTTGTTCCTAAACCTTTTTTTAGCTACACTAAAGAAAAAATGACGGGACACGACTCGAAAATATTCGCGGCCAAGTTCCACCCGAAACAGATCAACGAGTTTATTTCGGGAGGATGGGACGATACGGTTCAATTTTGGGATATGAGGAAGCAGAATTCGATTCGATATTTTGCAGGAGCTCATATATGCGGGGATGGTCTCGACATCGATCCTGCTGGAGATATGGTAAAACTATAAAGTTGACATAAATCTAAACATTTTAGGTCTTGACATGCGCATACCAAGCTTCAAGTAGCTGCAGACTCTGGAACTACCATACAGCCAAACTCTATATGGATATAAGCACCGAAACTTCAAGAGTAATTGAATACTCTTTGATATTTTGTACTAAATTGTTTTTAGCTGTACTGTGGCAAATATCTGGGGCCTAAGTTTATAATCACTGGCGGATCAGATCCTTGCATCATGAGAGTTATCAATCTTTTTACGTTTGGGGTAACTTTGGAGAAAGTTAGACGTTTTCTGATGTTTGTTTTAGACATTGGCCACTTATAAAAGTCCTCAATTGGGAGTTTACTCTTTGGATTGTTTTAGAAGAGGCGATAAACGCGACAACGTTATTAACCATAAACTGATTATGGCTTCGGGAAATATGCTGACTGAATTGGAAGTACGATTTACCCATACGTCGGCACAATAAAAAAAACTTTTATTACCAACTTTTTTTTTTTAATATCTGCCTCTCTGGTTTCCTTATATGTGAGGTACTCTAGTGGGCAGTTTCCGAACTATTGTCCAAACTTTAACCTGTACAATAATCTAACCTATTCTAATGTTAAACTTCGACCATCCTTATCTCCTGAGCGGCTAGACCGATTTTGACTTTTGAAAGCTCATTAGAAGCAGAATTTGATACTCTTTCATTTTGTACTTCGTGGTGAAGTCGCCAGGACTCATAGTTTTAGAGGTAGAAGTCGAACAGCGAAAAAATTCCTTTGTAAGTGTGGAAAATGGGATAGAAGTAAAACAAAATGGTAATTTTTTCAATCTTTTTTTTTCTTTTGTTTTTCACTTATATTCATATAAACTATATCATACAAAAATTTACAATTTCACATGAAATATATTTTTACATATTTTTTCCTTTTTATGTTTACACATGCATACTCGACCGGTAGTCACACAGTAAAGACTAGATATACAAAGGGGTCAATTCGCAGACTCGCATTCTAGAGATTCTAAATAAATGGCAAGCCAAATGTGATGTAGAAAAAAAAAAATTAAAAAAGAGAGAAAGAGAGAGAATTAAAAGCGGCAGTGACTTGCATATAAAAATAAATCATTTTAAAAAAAGATGAGTTAAAAGAAAATATTGTCATTTTTTTTTGTTTCTTTTTTAAATGCAAAAGTTTAAGATGAACGAAGTATAAAAATGAAAAAAAGAATTTATTACAAAACAATTTAACATTTTGGTACTTATCGAGAAGGTTAAAAAGTGTGAAAATGATTTTTGGGCGGAAGACAAAAGGAATGACACATAAAAACAGTTCATCTTAAGACTTTTGAGATTACATGGTATTGTAGACAGGATTGTTGTGGCGGGTAAGCCTGGCGAGAGGGTGGGTTTTCCCTTGCTGTTGTTTTTTGTGCGCTGCTTTCGTAACGACGGTGGCGACGACGTTTCTCGACATCGGAAGAGGCTTGACGACGGGTACGAGGGGAGGACGGGAAGTACGCGGGGGTGGGACTTGAGGAGGTCGCTCGTATCGCACGACGAGCTTACGTACCGAGAGTTCTTCGAGCGAGCCGGACGGGCTCGGTCGCTCGCATCGGTCGCTAATCGGAGACGACGGGAGACTTTGAACTTCACTGTTTTCCTCACGATCACTTTTCACGACACCGCTTTTCGCTTCGAACTCCTTCTTGAGGTTTTTCACTTTTCCAACTTCGGGCGCAGACGGCGGTTTCGCTTCAATCTGACTCCGCACATCGTACGAGCCCCACGAACTATTTCGCGATGCGACCACAGATTTCGTATCTCCGGAACCCCAGCTGCTCTGCCGCGAAACACCTTCTCCGCCTGTCATTCCACTGTCAAACGAGCTCCACGAAGACTGTCTTGAAACCTACAATAAAATATCACTTTAAGTAACAATTCAAAGCTAAGTTTTAATCAACACACCAACCAAGAGTAAAGTTTCAAAAGTTTAGGGCTTTAAAAGATTTGTTATGGAACATAACCTTCCCTCACCCTGCACAACATTCCACCATCTCCCATCACCTTCCCTACCCTCCTCCCACACTCCCTGAACATTCTGCCACCTCCCACCACTCTTCTATCACCTCCCCTACCCTCCTTCACATTCTACCACCTCCCACCACTCTCCTATCGCCTCCCCTACCCTCCTCCACATTCTACCACCTCCCACCACTCTCTTATCACCTCCCCTACCCTCCTTCACATCCCCACATTCTACCACCTCCCACCACTCTCCTATCGCCTCCCCTACCCTCCTTCACATCCCCACATTCTACCACCTCCTACCACTCTCATATCGCCTCCCCTACCCTCCTCCACATTCTACCACCTCCCACCACTCTCCTATCACCTCCCACCCTCCTCCACATTCTACCACCTCCCACCACTCTCCTATAACCTCCCCTACCCTCCTCCACATCCCCCACATTCTACCACCTCCCACCACTCTCCTATCGCCTCCCCTTCCCTCCTCCACATCCCCCACATTCTACCACCTCCCACCACTCTCCTATCACCTCCCCTACCCTCCTCCACATTCTACCACCTCCCACCACTCTCCTATAGCCTCCCCTACCCTCCTCCACATCCCCCACATTCTACCACCTCCCTCCACTCTCCTAGCGCCTACCCTGCCCTCCTCCACATCCCCCACATTCTACCACCTACCACCACTCTCCTATCGCCTCCCCTGCCCTCCTCCACATTCTACCACCTCCCACCACTCTCCTATCACCTCCCCCTACCCTCCTCCACATCCCCCACATTCTACCACCTCCCACCCCTCTCCTGTCACCTCCCCTACCCTCCTGGACCCTTGCACCACCCAAGACATGATTTTCTTAGTGAAAGACTGCAATAATTTTAAACTCAATTTTCATTGAAACTTTTGTTTGCAATCGAATAGGATCAAAATGATGACACAGATGGTTTTGAAACTAATTTAAATTTACCTCATGATTCCGAACGTCATGACTTGTGGTTTCTTCTCGGTCGAAAACTCTGTCCAACTGAGACGAGAAAACATCTTTCTTTTTTTCAGTCTTTTCTTCTTCGAATTGCGAAGT
Source organism: Orius laevigatus (assembly GCA_018703685.1). Taxonomy (NCBI): domain Eukaryota; kingdom Metazoa; phylum Arthropoda; class Insecta; order Hemiptera; family Anthocoridae; genus Orius; species Orius laevigatus. Next base: position 317,912 of record JAGWEN010000057.1, on the reverse strand, counting down.
CAAATTAAGAACTAAACCTTTCCGATCGACTCGAAGTCGACCACTCTGCGACTCAAGCGTAATCACTCGATGCTTCACTGACGAAACTCCATTTTCTTGACTAAAAAAGAAATAAAATAAGAAAAGAAAATAATGCGTATACCTCAACATTTTTTTGAAATGAACATATGTTACCTTTGAGGAAGGTGGAGTATTTTATTTTGAGAGACACTATAAGCTAAACCGTTTCCACAAGGCATTCGAACGTTTATGTTGTAGTTGCGAGCCTCAGGGACGAGAAGGGGAGGTAAAGGTGGAGGAGGAGGCGGCGCAGGTGGCATATCGATTATTTCCGTCTCGTCGCTTTCTTTGCTTAAAGATAACGTACCTAAAAAAAAGTTAAGACGATTCAAAAAATTTAAACTTTTTCATACTATTAGCGGTGAGATGGTCCGGTGACCACGATTTCGGCCTGATCCCATGCAATGGAGGCAGACGTTCTTCTTCATTCTCTCTTTCGCCTTCACCTTCGCTCACACTCCGACCGGTCTCGATGTCGCATTCGATTTTGTGAACCCGCCCCGGCTTGCATTTCAGGTTCGTCTCAGATTTTGAACGTTGAAGCTTCTCTTTGTTCTTCATCGCATCCAGCATCCCCTGATATGTTTCAAGCTGAGATATAAAACTACAGTTCGGCTTTATACACTGACGTTTCGTTTGGACAAAATTGAGCGCTTTTTTAAGATCCCAACTGTACGCTTTCATCGCATATGCGATTACAACAGACGCTGAACGACTTACGCCCATTTTACAATGGACCAACACTTTCGAACCAGCTTTTCTATTTAAAAAAAATTAATATTTAAAACATTATTTAAATTTCAAACAAACTTTGCTTTGGTGATGTATTTAAAAGTATTATCCCAGTGTTTGAGCAGATCAGTTTTTTCGTCATCGTAAACTCGGACGTTGAGATAGTCAAACATTCCAGGAAAAAAGTTATCGATTTCACGCGTCACGTTGAGAATGTGACATACACTACAAAAAGATTTAAAAAATGGTTAATCTTCAAAAATGATAAAATACCCATTTTTGTTGAGTTCTTCAAGATTTGAAGCATTCCATTCGGAGCCGAGGTACACATGTGGGAAAATTTCAGTCGCTTTGTCCATCTGGCCGAGTATTATTAACATTTCTTGGTCGATAAACGATTTAAATTCGCCTAAATCGACATCGAGGGATTCTTCTAGTTTAGTCCTAACTTGTTTTGAAGTAACTTCATCGAGATCGACTGTCATCATGATTTCTTTTAAAGCTGAGCGTATCACCTTTTCTGTTTCTTCGCGTTCCGTAGGTCTGGAAAAAAAGAGAATAAATGAATTGGGGGGAAAAAAGGTAAACTTACTTGTGCCGGACTGAGTCTGGAGAAGGTGGCCTCCGAGACTCGAGGTTGTCCATCGCGTTCCACTCGTTGAGGCAGGAGCGGTCGCTTGAGATGCAGCCTTCATAATGGGCGACCCAATCGTGTGTGAGCCCGCCCAGGAAGTAATTGTGCTCGCGAGCTTGTCCGCTCACTTTGTGCAGCGTCTGCAACGCCGACCTGAAGCAGAAAAAAAAAGGAAATTTTTAAAAGTGACCATATTTAGTAAGTATGTCATTGGTGATGGACGCAACAAAAAAAATTGATTTTTCAAACAAGTTACCATAAGGAAGGAATTGCCAGACTATATTCGGAAAGATTGTATAACTGACTTTTGGGTCTTTTACCTTAAGAGGTTAATCAAAAATAGAACAATACGTATGTAATTTTCACGAAAAAAAGAGAGAGAAATTCAGGAAAGTTGCCAGATCTTCAAGAGATGAAAAAATAGTCTTAAGTAGTAGGTAATAGACCAAAATAAAGTCTTTTAAATTATTGAAAAAAATGTTAAAATCTGTTATCTCAAAAAGTTTCTTTACTAAGATATCAAAATAGTTCAAAATGTCTATAAGTAGACTCTTTTTCATTTAAAAATATTCAAAAGCTGCCTAAAAAGGATCTTTTTCATTGAAAATCTGCCTTTTTGTCGAACAAGTTCAAAAATCTACCTAAAAAGAGTCTTTAAACATACGAAATCTCACTAAAAAGTCTTATCTCATGAAAAAATGTTCCACATCTGCCTAAAAAGCGTTTTTACTATCGAATAGGTTCAGAATCTGACTAAAAAGTCTTATCTAATGAAAAAATGTTCTACGTCTGCCTAAAAAGGGTTTTTAATCATCGAAAAAGATTCATAATCTGCCTAAAAAGTGTTTTTTCTCATAGAAAAAGGTTGAAAATCTCACTAAAAAGTCTTGTATCATGAAAAAATGTTCTACGTCTGCCTAAAAAGCGTTTTTAATCATCGAAAGGTTCAGAATCTGCCTAAAAAGTGTTTTCACTAATAGAAAAATGTTTAAAAGTCGATCAAAATGTCTTTTTCATCGAACAAGGTTCAGAATCTTCATTTGAAGTATCTTCACTCTTCGATTATGGTTTGATATCTTCTAGTGAAGGTAGGCTAAGAAAAGGCCTAAAGAGTCTTAAATTAAGAAATTTGTGATAAATACAAGCTTATAACGAGGAAAACGTCCTCTTTGGGCTACCAGGATCCCTATCTAGGAGGGGGAAAGCGAAGTCTTCAACTCGAACAAAGCATTGAAATAATTTCTGTTTTGAATTTTCTGTTCAAAACGCATACTTTAACCAGTTCGTCTGCACACAAAAGCCTGTCGTCCTTCATTCATCTCCCTCTCGTTTATATTTTTCATAGTAACAATGCTTTTTCTTACATAAGAATGTTTTTAAAAACTTTTTTCTATTATTTTATGTTTGAGCGCTTTCCCTTTCGTTATTCGGTGAAGGTAGATCCTAGACGCAAGGTGACACCTATTCCTTATTTTTTGTTCGATAGAGGGTCCCAGGTCTGTAAACAAGTTTAAACTTGAACGCGGGTCCACCCTCTTCAAGGGCTGACAGTAAATCCGACACGTGCTCTGTGCTCCAGTTCATCTCGCTCGTATTTTTCCCACGGGTCCTCTTCTCTTTTTTTTGTTTCCTCCTTCCCTTCGGGCGATCCCGCTTTTCAACCCCCCCTGCTGTTTACGAGCCCTTTTGTCTCGTATGGGAAAAAATATGTCGGACGTCTTGTTAACGCTCCCAATTATTATTTTTCCACCCCTCGGCCCTTTCGATGTTTATCCAAAAACGACCGAGTGTTTTGTTCTAACCCGCCTACAACTAAATGGCTACATTTCGACTGGAGAGCAGCCAAAAAACTTTATTTCTTTTTAAATAAAAACAATTTTTTAATGGTTTCTGGCAGAGAGTGGACAAAATTCTCTAGACCCTCAAAACTTCAAAACACAAAAAGAGAACTTTTTATCATGCACAATGGCGTAATACAACGAAAAACCAGTAAAACCGAAAACTTTTGAGATCTTTTTCCAGTTTTTCGTTGAAACTGCTTGAAATTTTCGAGAAAGAATATTACAGTATTAATTGGGGGCGTTGAAAACCATGGGGAGTTTGGGGGATAATCGGTGGTTTAGGGTTTAGCACCTCGTTGCTCAGAAACCTTTGGTCCTACAAAAAATCTTAGTAAATCAAATCTGTAGCAAATTTTATAAGCTTTAATTTTGTTTTTATAGAATTTTTTGAAATTTCAATGTTTGAATGAAAGTTTTGAAATTTACCCCCACCCCTGCCTATTTATCGTTAATTGTTTTCAAAAGGTAATTAAATTCTATACAACTTTTATTAAGTACACTTCTTTGATTAGATGACGTCTTCCCTCCTTCAGAGGTCAAACTAGAAAACCCCGTTTTTTTTCCACCTCATAGCTCAGATACGTTTGGTCCTACAAAAAATTGTATTAGCTCAAAATTGTAGCAAATTCAAAAATCTATAATTTTGTACTAAAAATTATTTCGCCTACGACCTACGCTTTTCGAGATATTCGCGAAAAAACGAAAAAAAATCACCTTAAAAACGCTCCTGTTTTTAGCGCACGGGTTTCGGTTATGGACTTTTTTTGGTTAATCAGGGAACCCTACACATTTCCGTAGAGAAACAAAATACCTATTTGGCCTTTTCGGGCTTGGATTGACTGGACTTTTCTATTAGGACTCAGGTGAGTGTGAAGCCATAAAACCTTCATGGGCACTTCAGTGACATGTTGATGAAAATTCTGAATTAGATAATGAATTTTTCAATGCAGTCGAATTTAAATTTGCTCTTTCTTCCCTGATAAATAAGTCCATTAAAGCGTGAGCACGTATTCTGATTAAATCTCAAAAGCCTACTCGAACAAGAAAAGATCCATTGAATCTGTTTAAACCGGGGATGGAGATAATTTTTAAAAGGTTTGCCGAATGGAAAGAAAAGAGTCCATAGTTTGCCATCAGATTCCAGAAGAAACGTTTACCCGAGCTTATGACGACATTGGCCTTGGCATATAAAATGCAGTAGAAAATCCGGCTTCTACAAATTACGCAGATGTCAATTGAAAAGAAAAACGAAGGAAAATTCAGTATTCTTTCTTCTCCTTTATTTTGACAATGGAAATCACTTAGAATATTTTTGTTGTTTTCATCATCAAATTTAAGGATCAATAGGAAAAACGACGAAGAAACCTTGGCTCGCTTTCAGATACTTTCACGGCCACTGCCGTAAAAGGGTCCTAAAACCCGAGTTTGTCAACCCTAGACAACGGAGAACACGTTAACCCAAGAAACAGGTAGGAAGTCGAATATGGTCAACGTCCACGTGCTCAAAGCTTTCTAAATATTTTGTTAGTAAAAAATGCCATTTAGAACATTTTTTTACCTTCTAAAGACGTCGAAAAATATACTAACCGAATGTGTCTTCCCATCCGGTCACAAATTTTGAGCGAATTTCTTCCTTTATTGAAAACTTCACGCGACAAATGTCGTTTGAGGACTGGTCCACAAATTTCTAGGTAGAGCACCCGATAGAAGTGGGGGGAAGTTATCCATATTTAGATATCGCCTCGGAACTTCTTTTAGTCGGCCCCCCACCTCCTAATCCCGCCGTTTATAACGTGAATAAACACATCAAAACGACTTAATTGGTAAAGAAAAGACTCAACCATAAAAGGCAAAAGAGGGAAGCTAATCGAGGTAATAGCCCAAAAAATCCTGTAAGAGACGTCCAGTTTTTCCCAACTTTTCCGAAAAGTTTTCTAAAAATGATTTTTATAAAGAATTCTAGATGGAATGAGACCTGGAGGAAATTTTTTTTGGACCACCCGTTACCGAACTACGTGACGTTTTACCACAGGGACGTTCTTTTCGGTTAGAATCTCAAGTTTCAGATAAAAATGAAGTTATAGAAGGTCCTAAAAAGGAGGATTTACTTACAAATCCACTCTTAATTACTTTCCTCCCCTCCAACTTTTCCTAATTTTCTAATTACACCAGAGAAAAATTTGGGACAGTACAATTTCGTAAAATGTTTAACGGAAAAAGAAAAGATTGCTCACGATATTGTTGAATACTTGGCCTATTTAGAGTGCGGACCTACGAGTCGCCCACGTGAACGAATCCAGGACACGTGTAAATGTGTTGGGTACATCCTAGTCTGAGCAATGATGCGAAAAAAAGAGAAGAAAAAAATTATTCGTTTGTTTATCACAATACACAGTCGCTTATTGACGCAAAAGATTCCAGTCGGTAGCAATATCTTATCGATTATTCGCCAATGATAAATACATTGGAAGGTAAACATGACGATTTTGACGTGCACTTTTATAAAACTAACAACAGAAAGAGAAAACCACACCTTTGGTTTTCTCTAGATAAAACGCATTGTATTCCGGCATTTTTACGCCTTACGAAATTACAGGGCGAGCCTTAGAAGCAGGTAAACGGAAAACATCGAAATAGGTTAACGCATTGCGAAATATACAATTTATTTCGTGATATTATAATGAAAAATAGATTAGAATGATAGTTGAAATAAATTAAGGTGGAAAGCAATATACACGTGTAAATGTCGTATGCTGTAATAGTTTGCAACATAATGCATATTATGAGGTTTTAATGTTAATGGTTTTTTTTTAAACGACGGAAACTTTTGAAAAATTAACGTAATCGACAATAAAAATTGTAATGCAGTCATAAAAACCTCCAAATTCAAGCCAAAAACCATCCAAATTCAAGCAAAAACCTGCTCACAAAAATCAGGACAATGTTCAAGGGGAAAACGTTGAAAAACCGCCCGAAAACAACCACATTGTTTTATCTTTCCAAACCTCCGAATTTAAGCCAAAAACATCATCTTCATGCTGGACCTCGATATAAACCAAACATTTTGGTGGAATGTGGGTAGGGGCTCTTTGTTTTTGCTAAATGCTGCACCTTAAAAAGTCAATAACCCTCGGTTTGACCGAAAGGGACAAAATTATCTGTCAAAAATAAAGATAAAGTTAACGACTTATCTTTTGACGAATCTTTGTCAATTTGAGCTTTATCTGGATGGAAGAAAGACATAAATTCAAGGTTGAAAGCTATGACTTGACAATCTAAAAATAACGCGAAATCAATAAAGATAATCCGAAATGTAGGCTTTTTTATTGAATTATATTTTTTCAAAAGGAGCACAAGAGGTTGCTAGAGTAGGGCGACCCTTTTCGACGCAAGTCACGGACGGGAAAAGCCCGAATAAGGGGAGAAATAGCGAATATATCGAAAAAATTGCAAAAATCAAAGCAAAGGTACGTTTTTTTGTAATGGTGGGGGAGGTTTCGAGGTAGCCTAGGTTCCGTAAATGGACAAAGAATGTCAACAAGGCCAACGCTTGCAACCGCCCAAACTCGAAGAAGTTTTAAATGCGCGATTTTTAATGCGGAAGTTAAATTTCTTTCACGCTGTGAAAAAATTATTTTGATTCTCTTCTTTTTTATGAGAATTACAACAAAACAGGTTAGGATTGCGTGATTCTTTGAATCTCGAAACCTGTAATTAGTTTCTCGTTTAAGGTTTCAATCTTAATTGCCGGAGCTCTTAAAAAACCCTCCGCATCGAAATCGATGGCCCGGAACGTTAGAAGCTTCGAAAATACTTCCGGAGAATTTGGGCGGACTTAGACGTTTTGCGACGAGGCAGAGGCAAGGCAAAGGCGAACTTTGAACCTTCATCGATTTCGACGAGAAAGCCAAGGCGTACTTTGACCTTTTTTAGGTCATTAGTAAGTGGACTTTGACCCTTTGGCAAGGAAGACACTTTTTAAGCGAACTTTAAACCGAAAGACATTTATAGAGCGGAACCCTTTTTTCGACTTAAGTTTACGGTATAACGCCAAGATTTCATCGAAAAGTACTGATATCTGAGGTAATAAAGGCAACAAACGAGTTCTATATTCCTCTATATGGTTTTCTACGAGAATGCCCATCGGAACATATCATTAAAACGGGTAATGAGACCAGTCAAACGTTATTTTATAATTGAAACCTTCGCTATAACGGAAAATCGATGTAAAGACGCCGATTTCCGTATAATCGAAAATTTCAAAGGTCGTTGTTCGCTTCAAAAATGAGTCGCAAAAGTTTTTGGCAACTTAGAAGTTCCGGGTTTGAAATAAAACGAATTTTCGAACTGAAGGAATTTCGAACGTTTTCAATTTAAGCGAGAATTTCGATTATCTGCAATGATCCTACTTAATTTCCTTAAAGGAGCTATGTGGTATGATAATTTGATTTACATTGCGCAACCCGTGTTTGCCGCAAATGGAATATCGAGCTCCCTGGGTCAACAACCTTTGACGTGACTTATTGCTTGGAGAAAAAAATTTAAATTTAAAATTGTGACGGTTTTGGGTGACGCGATGAGAATTTGAAGCAGGATCGCCCACCGTTGGCAATGCCCTAGAAATAATCACGGTTTAAAAATAAGGGGTGATGTAACGAAATGCATACTGATACTGGGTGATTTTATTTTATTTTTGGTTTTTTTTACCTTCGTTTTCTTGTTGGCATTTTACGGCGATCTGTGACGACCATACTAGTACAAGGGACGGACTTTGACTGAATCGATTCGTCTTAAGTCCGCCGTGGCGCCCGCGGGTACACGAAATAATTCCGGACACGAACGTGCGATTAGGACGGGGTCGTCGAGACGGCGAGGCGACCGGGGTTGAAGAGGGGAAAAAGTTTCTGTCAGAGGGATGGCGATCGGGAAATTTAGACGGCGTCGAACGGACTTGTTGGCCTACTCGTTGCCACGGGAATCGACCCTTCCGATGGGTTCAATACAACTCAAATATTGACAACAATCAAACACTTTTATTAACCAATCAGTCATCACGAAATCGGGGGAAAAGTAAAACCACCGCGGAAAGTTTAGTTACTCATATAACAAACCTTAAAAAATAGCTTCCTATCCTTTGGAAATCAGCTAAAAGAATGTTTTCTTCTAGATGTGCAAAAGAGAGAATTCATTATCGGAAAAGGTTTAAAATACAGACCTCAAAAGAACAGATTTTAAAAATAGAAAAAGAAGAAAAGAAAATAAAATAATAAAAGTGACAGGATTTTAAAATAGTGACTCCAATGTTGGGGATTTCTAGGAGGAAAAAAAAAAGGTTTGATTTATTCAATCGCTCTTCTCAAAGTGGGCCTTCACTGTCCTTGGGGGCCAGTCGAAAATAAAACCGTTCTGCTAAGTTTCAAAAACGACTATTGATAAACTTTTATCAAGCAACTATCTCAAAACGGGTCAACAGAAAGCGGTTTTTTTACGATTCAAACCGTGGAAGCAGAAGCCACTCGACAAAATTTCTTCGGCACGTTTGAACTGAAGTTCACGGCATCGAGATAAAAAGTATTCGGCTTTTCGAAGCTCTTTTCTTCATTTTCTATTTTTAAAATGATAATGAACACCGTTAAAAAAATCAGCAAATATAGACTTTCCATATAGAATTTCTTGATTAGTAAGGTACATATCAGACGACAAAAGTGTTTTTTTTTTCTTCATTATTCGTAATAAATTTATTATTAAACATGCTGACTCGACGTTTGACTATATTGGAACAATGTTTGACATACATCGAAGGGCGGGTTTTGTTTATTGAAAACAACCCAACAATTTAAACAAAAACGAAATTGTTGCAAAATACGAACTAGGTCAAGGTGGTCAAAAGATAAAGGTGGGAGTATGAACATTATCGTACGAAATACGAGACAGCGGCTGGAAATGCAGATATGGGAGGAGAGGGATCGTGTTTGAAAACTGGAGGGTGGAAAACATTGACGGGGAGTTCTCTGATAAGATAGCAAGGTCATGGGCAGTGTCAGGCACCGTCCGATCCTCAAACAGAAGCGTGAAATTCTGCAAAACGTTTACTAGTTTCCATGGAAAAGAGTTTTTTATTTAAAACTTGGAGTCTTTTTCTAAGAATCTTTTCTGTCTCAAACAAAGGTTGCTTTATAAAAAAGCAAATATTGAGAAAGCGACGTTTTGAATATAAAATGATTTGTTTATGTAGGAAAATTGTGAAATCAAAGAAAAAAATTAGTAATGAGCGTGTGAATCGAAAATTTCCTTTTGATTCGTGTCCGCGAGACAAGTAAGGCAATTTTCTTTTGGCAAACAATGGGACATTTAACGGAACTCGAAATACAGTTGTCTCCTATTGTCTGTGTCCTTGGTCATAGAGCATTTTGCGACCGTTAACCTGCCCATATGGCCGCCGCAGATCGGGTCGTCTCGAAAACCGTAAACGTGAGATTTAATAGGCGGTCAATGTTAAATAAGGTCGCGTTTTAATATCGCACCTATAAACCTTCGAAGGCGTTATTTATAGGAGAAAAGGAAATTTTTCAATGTGGCATTTAAGATCTTCGTTTTCTCGAGTTTTCAAGTCAAAATGTCACTTGTCGATGATCAGGGACCTTTTCCTCTAGTTGCTTGAGCGATTCTCATGTAGCTAGTGAGAAATGAGAATCCCACTGTTCACCAACATTCTAACACCTATCACCTCCACTACTCTCCTAAAGACCTTACCACTCCCAACCTTCCCACAACATACACCACCTCTTATCACCTCCACAACTCTCCTCGACCCCCCACCAAGACAAATAAGGTTTTAGTCTATTCTTATCATGTATGCACTTGATTTGGCTAGATTTTGCATCATTCTTCTTTAGATAGTGCCTTTGGCTAAATTTTGAGCTTTTTTATCCAGAAACTTCCCTTTGCCAGATTTTGTTCCATTCTCAGCTACTGATTGCGCCGGTGCATTTTTATCTTCGTTGTCTCAAGATTTCACTCAAAATCGAGCGATAAGGTAGGATAATGACGTCAATGTCAAGAATTCAACGACCCAAAATGATCCAAAACAAACTAGGTCGAAAATTTGTTTCTAGATACCCAAATAACTATAAACCTCAAAAAATATATTTTATGCTAAACTCGTAACCTAGAAACGAGAAATTCGTTTACGAGAGCAAATAAAATTCGGATTGCATACCCGATCCTATCTCCTGGTAAAGTTAACTAAAAATTACTTTCACTCTAAACAGTTTGATTTTGCCTCGAAAGCATGTAAGAAGGGTCGTGTTACGGATTTTTTCGTGATCTAGTTTGCAGCTTTAAAAATAAAAACTTTTCCCTTCTTGCATAAGTCGTGAATAAAGCGTTTATTTTTTTTATAAATAAATTAACTTGCCCTTGACTTACCACATTGCCTGCACTGAGACCGGTTTAAATATGTGCTGTTTCCCGCAGACGCTCACAGAAAAGCCACTGGAAAAAGACAATTCGAAAATAAGAACTCGAAAGCATGGATCGCGTTCCTTTTTGACAGGATTAACAAACATGCCAAGTCAAAATGAAAACAAACTTTTAAGAATACTTCACGCGATGAGTTCAAACAGGATTTTTCGAGGTCAAGAGGAAGGAAATTCTTTTTTTAAAAGTTCTTTTTCTTGCAATAAAGAACGATCGAAATCGTGACGAACATGTAAACATATTCACACTTTAAAGATAGATCTTAATTCCAAGATAATACGCGCAAAAGCGATTATTGTTTATTATTTTCAACCTTGAAAACTATTACTTGTTTAGCAAATGACGTCAAAATATGAATGTTTCTATGGAAAATCATTCAGAGGTGAGAAATAGAGAAAAAATTTCTTTTAAAAAATTTGTAGCGAAAATCGTACCCATCTCCGTCGAGCGTGATAGCAGTGTCGGCGAGGACCCTCAGAACGAGTCCGACGGTCGTCTTGTGATTGCAGTCGATGCCCAGAAGGCATGATTCTTCAGTCCTTTGCCGGCCAAGCCGAGACACGACGACCAGGTAACGCGTCCTTCCAGGATGGACAGACTCGAGCTTCACAGCCTGCAAAACAGCGGAAACATCAAATCGTGTTACACAATTCAAATTATCAAATCATCAAAAGGACAACTCGGACAAATTGACTATTAATTAAACCTCAAATTTAACAATTTAAGACGTAATACTCAAGGGGGAGCATATTTATCCCATAGAACGTGACAAGAATAAAATTTATCCCTTTACAAAATTCTTGAACCTTCAATTCATAATTTATATAAAAACGAAAGGATTTCTAAAGAAAAATTTTTTTTCCATGGATAAAAAAATTAATATGGAAACCTTTATGTGGACAAAATGAAGCGTGAAGGTGAAAGTTTTTTTTGTCGCTTAGTCTAATATCCGTGAATCACTGAGGACGTCGATAAAATATCTAAATCGACAGGAAACTTTCTTTCCTATGATATTCTTTAAAAAATTATGAAATACGCATATAGAAAGTGAAGAACCACGATGTCACTGTTACATTTTAAAAAATCCAAAGATTCAATAATGAGCAGGTACAAAACGTGACCTAAACATGATCATGAAGGACGTGGTTTTCGCTAATTACAACCAACTCCGTTTTTTTTTCCCTGAAACTAATTTTTATTCAAAATCTTGAAAACAATTGAATTCTCCCATTGTTCACGAGGAAGAAAGGACGTCTCATTATACGGAAAAGTAAAATTCAGAAGGCATTAGGGCTAAGGTCAGCTTCCTTTCTGCGATTCAAGGTCGACTTTTTTTTGTCTGTGTATTGAGTTTTTCATTTGATACCTGGGAATCCAATTTCATATAATTATCACTTTACCCCAATGATTGTGGTTAAGGAAAATTAGTTTTTTACTTATATTTTTGCTGTTTTTAAATGACTTTAGTGATTAGAGCCTTTTTGCTTGAAGGTTTAATGTCCTGACGATGGGATGAATCCATTTAGGGTCAATGAATTACTGACCTAGGCGTTTAAGGAAACTCGATTATCGTCAGACCGTAGATAATATGGTTTAAAACATGGATCAGCGGCGATTATAAGCCTGAGGGATAAAAATAGCAAAATATGACATTCATCTTCAATGAATGGTTCGAAATATGAATGATTTTTGTCGAAAACTAGAAGGATAAAACTGGAATTTCCTGTTGATCGGGACAACTCGTTTAGATTTATGAGTTTCTCAAAAAACAACTTCGGGATTTCTTCGAACTGATAACATTTTATGGTCGCTTTTTATTTTTCTAGTTTGTTGTATTTAGACGTAAAATGAGAGGAAGATCGAAAATGATAGATAATGACGTATGATTGTATAGGAAGGTGGCATTGTGTTGTCTGACAATAGGCTGGGTTTTATTATCCTAGACTTTCTTCCTTCATGGAGATGCACCCCCGACCTATGACTTCCCGTAGGTGAAAGTTTGCCCAACCTTTATCATCCTGACATCACGTTCTTTTCTAATGAAAAATTACATACTATTTTGTATATCGTCGAATTGGAAGCCTGAACGTGAGATTTCCAGATGACGAAAGGGGGTCTTCAAACATAACGGAAAAGTTGGCGAACGGGTTTGAATTTGATTGTAGTGATAGGTCTTTTTTTGATGTCTTTTTTTGTGTTTGGACACGGAAATTTAAATATAAACGCCTCTATTGCTAAACAGTTTTAAAAGGTCCTGTTCCGCATACGTTTGGAAGACGTCCAGGCCTAAATGTCACCCAGAGCGATTTTTATATCGAAAAATAATCGTTTTGATTAACTTCGAAAGTGGGTTAATGCGTTTTTTTGGCAAAACTGCAAGGACGAAAGTGTTTTGAAACTAAAATTTTTTTAAAGAGTGTAGAGAAATTAGATGGTCGAAGTAAACGAGCCTTTTTCTTGCAGCTACCTAGATTTTGAACCATTTTAGCAACTGTTTTAAGTAGATTATGGTGCTTTATCCTCCAGCTACAGCTATTGCTCGTCATTCCTCTACCTAATGATTTGGCTAGATTGTGAGCCTTTCTTCTATAGCAACTGTTTTAGCTAGATTCTGATGCTCCACCCTCAAGCTGCATTATTGATAGCCACGCCTTTAGCTAAGGATTTGGCTAGATTTTGAGCCTTTCTTCTTTAGCAACTTTTTTGGCTAGATTCTATGCTGCCCCCCAGCTGCATATTGATCCACGCTTAGCTAAGATTTGCTAGATTTTGAGCCTTTCTTCTTTAGCAACTTTTTTGGCTAGATTCTGATGCTTTATCCTCCAGCTACAGGTATTGATCGACATGCCTGTAGCTAATGATTTGGCTAGATTTTGAGCCTTTCTTCTATAGTAACTTTTTTGGCTAGATTTTGATGCTTTATCCTCCAGCTATAGGTATTGATCGACGTGCCTCTAGCTAATGATTTGGCTAGATTTTGATCCTTTATTGTTCAACTACAACATATACACATATTTTGGGCATTTTCCACCCAGTTACCGGACTTATCTACGATAATCGACACAAGGTAAGATTGAAGTTACTCTATTACGTAAGGAGAGAAAAAATCAAAAAAACTTCAGCTTTCTTGATTGCCACGTTGAACCGATCAAGGTGAAAGTCATATTATTTTTAACACAAACCCTTATTTGCGATCTAAGCCCGGTGCACCATCGTGATATAATGATTTAATGATAATGAATTGATTGTGAAGTTTAGAAAGTCAGGGATGCAAGATTTTTTTTTTAAACTGTTTAATCTGATATTGAAAGTAGCGGGAGTGCTAAATTTGAACGCAAAAAAAAAACTGGTTTGCTCTTTTAATTTTCAATTCTTAATAACAAACATAAGAGAGAGTAATGCCTAGAAATTCGAAAAGGGAGAGTTTTTATTGTGTAATTTTAAAAATAACGTGGAGGTAATTTGTAAGAAAGTTTGTTTTAAATATAAATACCATTTTGAGAGTCTCTTCCGGAGTAAGGAGGTAAAACATTGACTGTAGGTGGCACTGGATGTCGGAACCTGAGGTCGGTGCTGTAGGGGCGGCAGTGGCATGAGGCGAAGGAAGTAAACGATCGTTCGGAGGAAGAACCACTGCCGCCCCTTTACCAGCGAAGTAACACTCGCTCAAACTGTAAGAGAAATAAATAATTAGTAAATGTTACGAGCTATTTAAAAATATTGGGTTCTAGCCAAAACGTTCATATTTATAGTGAGTTTGTTTCAAGTATAAGACCTTCTATAGGCTTCTCGTAATAAATCGGAACGAAGGCCAAAATTTGTTTACTTATAATATAGGTCTCGTGCATTCACAGTTTTCAAGAGTAAACCCCCACGGTTTGGCAAAGAAACATTTACGTCAGAAGGAATGGAGCCAAAAAAAGGAAAAATCACGCATTATGGAGGATTTGTGATCAAAAAGGGAAGGGGATACGTGACGAACCTTCTTCACGGAGGAAGGGTCAAGGCGGGTTCAGACAATCTATTTTATACTCGCGAGTACAAATTACCCCATCCAGCCTTCGAATCTTTTGTTCACTTTAAGCTCTTATTATATAGGCCAAAACAAAAGAATCAAGGTTTTGACCATTTCTTCACCTGTAACTGTTTTGGGCTATTAACTAGGTTTCGGAAGGTTGAAATGCAAGTGCGCTGAACTGGAATTGGAGCATAATAGCCATGTATTAGCGAGCTACTAATTATGAACGATGAAAGAATGAGCAAAAAAACGTCATTCGGAGAAAAAAATATTTTTAGCCCAGTTACTGAGGTTCGTAACTTCTTGAAAGTTAGTTTTATTTCCTCTAAGGGCGTCGCTAAGTTTTCCCACTCCGACCTACATTTCTCGCTTATGTCACCCACGGCTTTGAGGTGCTTCCTGTTTTATTTCCTTTTAAAAAGCCGACAGTAATTAGGACCATGGTAAATTACAATCATTTATAACCCTTTTGACATTTTCACCATCAATCTTCCGGCATCATTTTACCAAGAAAGGGAGTTCTTGAAAGGAAAAGTGGTCCAGATTTACACGGTCTCCCTTTGAACCCCAACTCTTTACTTTGTTTGGTATCAGCGACTAGGGAGTCTAAAAACAGTCCGACCTTCCTTGGCCTAATGCCATTGCTCGATCTCAAAAGGTGTGCCACAGTCTGAGGCCAATATAGCTAATTAATAAGTCATTTACTTATTTATATCATTTGCACATTGAACTCGCGATTGTTGAACTTAAAATTCGAAAATAAACCCTCTTTATAATTGGAATTTCCAAGAAGGGTCTTCGTTTTTTAATTAGTTCTTCGAGACATTTCTCGATTTACGCAACCCGTTTTTTTTAGATAACAGCCTTTTTTTCGGCTCCGTGACGCATTGGGAGATTTTCTAATGTCTAACCGTACGGAACATTGTTACAACTTTAGATTTCTGCTCCATTTTGTCCAACTGGAAAATCATTCGTTCTGTAAAAAACCGATTTGTGACGTTTTGTTTCAATTTGTGAATAGGAAGCCAAATCGTTTTTAACACTGTCAAAGCAAGGCCAAAGGACTTTCACCACTCCGGTAGCCACTCAAGATAAAAAAATTTTCTTTTAAAATTCAAAACATCAAAAATAAACAAGAGAAAGTCTTAAGTTTTTATTCTAAAGACAAAAAGTTTCACCAAATAAGAAATTTCGTGACTTTTTTAAGGAAAGAGGTAATCTCAGAGTAAATGTTTTGTTGTTAACAATATGATAAATTGTCCAAATAGAAAGTCCAAGAACAAGTTGTGGTTGTAATAATCGTTCCTGATTTAAAAAACAAAAAAAGCTTTTCCATGTGGTTGTACTTGTGTAGTAAGGGAGAAACCCCGTAGCACAATACCGCCCCTATTATCTGAAGTTGTCTGTGGGTAATTAGCTAAAAGCCAATGAAATGGCTTCATGCTGAGGACACTTGTGCTTTTAAGGCTCCACATCTGGCAGGGGGACATATAAAGATGGAAATATCATAACTAAACCAGGAAACTAATCTCTGGTATTACGAAGCAGGAATTAAATGAAAATTTTTCTCTAGTTAAAACTTCATTAAGGCCCTCTTTTTAATTACACTCCGTAAGAACACGCTGATTAGAAAGACTCACGGATACGAGGACGTTCCGAGGACGATTTTGGACACTTTTTTTCTGCTCACGTTATTCAAGTTTGGATTGTTTTCGTCGTTCCAGAATTTTTTACGGATTTTCCAGAGAATTTTACGCGAGGACATTACAAGGGGAAGCTCATCGGTGGACTGAAGGAGGATTATTGCCCCTAAATACTAAAAATAAAACGCTTTAGATCCCCACTAGTTTGGTGGCTCGTTGCCCGTTTTGATCGTAACGTTTTTGTACACGATAAATTAACACGAAAAACACATTTTCCTGTCTGGGGAAATCCGCTTGAGGACAACGTTAAAAATACACAAAACGCAGAAAGTAAAGGGGACAAAAAGGATAAAAAACATCAAGGTTAGCATCATTTCCTTGGTCGAGTTAAGAAAAGATTTACGGCCTTTTTTTTTTGTCCGTATGGTCCTTAGGATGTAATCTGAGGTCAATTGGCGATGTCCACGGTTCTACAAAAAAGACGACATTTTCTGCAATGCTCCTTTGTTGGACAAACGAAAAAATTGTAGGTTTTTTAAAACTGCGCGTTTAATCAGTGAAGGCAGGAAAGATGATTTTTAAAAGGATAAGTCACGCGAATCATAGATGAATGAGCACGCAATCAGTTGGATGGGTTTTAATTTGGAAATCCATTTTTCCAGAATGGACGATTAGGAAAACTTGTGTTTTGGTGTTGACTTCGATCCTGCTAAGTCGGTCATCGGTTCCTGTCTAGTCACGTCTTCGGTTATTACTCACGATATCACCATTTAAATATAAAGATAGTTAACGGTAAATCTCCTTCTATAGTGCCAATCAATCACCATCCGACCTTTTCCTGAATTGGACAATTTTGATCCATTAAAATATGGAGAGCATGTGAAGATTTCGCAAGTTGATGGAATTTCGAAGGGACGCATATCGAATATCAATCGGAAATTAAAAAGGAGGCGGCCGACAACCTTGAAAGACAAAGGACATACCATCACATCCGATGGTGAAATGAAATAAGACCGAATGGGATGAGACATTCTAAATCGAGAATTTTGAATTATCACGATGCCCTTTTTTTATGCTTCTTTCAAAAGTTTTCGATTAAGGCGAAGTGCGAGGTGGAAGAAGACTACAAAGCATTCGTGAGAGCTAATAGCCCGAAGAACCTCGCAAACAAGGAGTACCTCGTCACTACGAATTGAATTCCTAATCACGAAGAAATCACAAGAGAAACTTTTCTATCAAATGCACGAGTTTACATTCACGTAAAGACAATACTTCCCGTTTTATCTCCCGTGCGTCTTCACGAGTTGACGAAAGCATAGAAAACTTTTTTTTGAAATCACGGATTTTTCTTATGGGTTAATTATGAAATTTTATTGAAGCCCATTGTAAGGCAACGGTGAGGTCGAGGATTGAGCAACGTTTGCACAACCTCGAAGGGCCGTGGGACTCATTGAAAAAATATATTTATTCCTCGACGACCCATTAAGTAACTGCTAATTAAATAATAAAAGATGCGAAAAAAGTATAACGGTTTGTTGCATCACGCTATGCTCTATATCGTTGCTCTCGCTTGGCCCATTCCAGAATTTCTTAACCGCACGACACTATCAGCAACTCCCAGCCTTCTTTACATAAAATAAGGGGCACGCTAACTCCTTGTGTTTGTTTATCCTTTATTGTTGTTTATTTTAAAAATAAAAACCAGAATGCACTAAGGTCGTTATAGAAAGTACAACGAAAAAATTTTTAAGTCGGATAAAAATAATACTTGAAGCAATCAAGTAATGGAGTTAACCTTTTAGGAAGGACACAATTAGCTAAATTAAAAATATTATTGATACGTTAAAATGGCAACTATCAGTCATGGACGGCTAGCGAGGGCGATTAAAACTGAGCGAAATGGTCACGAACGAATGGCTTCTTTTGTCTTTCCTATTATGATTACGACATAATCGAAAATTGTATTTTACAAAGTAATTAAGGTCAAAAGAAATATGAATTTTCATCACGGTCAATTTTTAAGCCGGTTCCCATACTTCAGGACTTGTAATCGGACAGGAAACGGAAATCGATTACGAAAAGGAGGACAGAAATCAGGCCATGACGATTTACGTCGAATCTTTTTTAAAAATTGGTAGGACAAAAAAACTGGGAGTTGACAAGAGAAAGTTTCTCTGGCCGCGCCGGTGTAATTGCTACTGAGGGTTCGCGAGTATAACGTGCCCATTACCTTTAAGAGCGAAAACTAGGAAATGAGAAAAGAAAAAAAAACGTGAGAAATATGAGCAATGTGGGTCATTTATCCTAAAAATCAATTAACGAACTTAAGAAAATGACGCAAAACAATGGAACGTCATGATGACAAAAGTTGGGCAAAGAGAAACATGAAAGTAACGGCTAAATGAGGTCTAACGTTTCCTCCTAAAGAAACCAGGGATGTCGTCACAGGGCATAAAACGTGATCGCGTGTCGTTAAAAAAGTTGGCGACTTTGAAGAAAGATTGCAAGAGGATAGAAAAGGTGATCCCGAAAAGGTCGGAATAGACAAAAGGGTGAAGAAATTTCGAATTGAATTTACCTTCTTCCATTTTTGGTTGTTTCTTCATCGTCTAGAGATCCACCGGCTCCGGAGTCCTGGAAAAAAAAATTAAAACTTAATAGCATCGAAATCGAAAAGGAAACGATGGAGCGCGAGGTCTTATTTGGTCAAGTCCTTGCCTCCACATCTCCTTATTTAGCAAAATGAAGAATATTTTTACTGTCAACCGCCAATAAAATTAAAACCTATTTCCGAGTCTAGCTACAAAATAATCATAAATTCGAGGCGTATTCTTATATAAATAGGAAATTTCTGAAGCTAAGGATGTGAAATTATTGGCTGATGACTACCTACTTCTTTTACTCATTTCAGTAAATTTAAAAATGGATTTGTGTTCAGCAAAACGATCTTTTTTTATGGACGTTTCAACCCTAAACTTAATGTAAACGTGAAAAAATAATTTAATTTCGCAAAAAAACTAATCGTAGCGACATTCCCGCATTTCTCCTGATTACAAAACTATTTAAAAATCTAAAATCGGTTGAAGCGTTTTGAAATGGCGTGCTTAATTCAATTTTCTGCAGATGTGCTGCCATCTTTTGACTCTAAATCACACTAGTTATTGAAAAGATGGACCTTAAGGGCCATAAGTCACTAAAATTGTAAAACGAAAATCCACCTTTCAAAATTCACGGTCTACCTCATCCTTTCCTCATATTTTATAAATTACTGTCATAAAGCGTATTTCGTAATTTTTTCATAATACTAAAAATCTTGGTGATAAAACATCCTGCAATATTTATTTTAATTTTTTTTTAAATTAAATAATTAAAATAAAACTAAAAAGAATGTCCATTGTGGTGTGTTTCCTGTGCTTTTGTTGTGAAGCACGGTCCAATAACCTTTGTTCTATCAACTTTCAATTATTGTGAAACGCGGTTTGAAGTTTTTCACAAAAAAACTTCTTTTCTGGAGATGAGGTTGTAAATCTGTTACCGAAGATATAGGTTTGCCTTTTTAAGGCATCTTTGAACGTATCGCGGTAGCTGACCTAGACTTGCATCACTGGACTTTCACCTTAGATGACGCATTGTAAAAAACAATAGGAAAAAATATTTTTTTCGTTATAATTAGAAAGATTCCGAAGTTTTAAAATAGGGATTACGTAAAAATAAGGAAGTTTATAGGGAATTTTCTTGACTTTACCGTAAAAGGTTATCTTTGCGTTTGGCTAAAATAGCGATTGGACGTTTTCACAAGTGATTTTTGCTAAAATTTTAGAAATTTCACACTTTCTCTATTTTTCTTGAGATAAAAACCTGTTTTGAAGGATGAAGACTTTTCTAATTCAGTCCTTTTTGGTAGGAAAAAATGAGATTTTTAGGAAGAGCTCATTGAAACTTGAAAGAGCTATTATTTATATAGAAACGGTTTTAACAGGTCTTTTCAAGAAAGGAAGTCAAGATTTAGCACGGATCTCGCTTTTTTTCTTTTTGTTTTCTAGGTTTACTCATCCAAAACGACCTTTCCGCTACCTTTTCGGTATGAGTTTCAAGCAATGGAGCAGAGAAATGTTTCGCGCAGATCAGGCGAAGGAAGAAAAAACGTCATTTAAAATCTTACTTGTCTGACCCTTGCCCCTGATGACCCTTCACGCTTTCCGTTAAATGGGGTCGTATTTGTCTTGAATTTTTTAAAAACCCGCGCATAAAACACGATTTTTTGAAGGAAAAAAGATATAACGTTTAATTTCGTAAATGGCCGGTGGAATAAATAGGGCGAATTGAAGGGTCACGACCCACTGATTTTCGCTCCTATCAAGATCGGGTCAACACATTCACGATTTGAAATATGAAGTTTAAGTCACATTCAAGCCCTAGGCGGTTATATTTTTAAATTCGATGCTAATATATTAATAAATACGGTCAAGGACATTTTGTTTCCAATACATCCAACAGAGCTATTGCAGCAGTTAACAAAAGAACTTTTCTGGAGCCAACAAGAAAGAAAAACTATCACAATACATACAAGGTGTCAGCACTATTGGAAGATTTGCCTCTGGGGTAAGTTGTGGGTAGGTAGAGCGAGTTTTGAAGGGTAATGTTGGGAGAATTTTTGAGGAAGTTTTTATCAGGTTTTAGGTTAAGCATGCTATTTTTTCTTTTCAAGAAGAATCACCACTTTTCCCACAGAGCGCTCTGCTATTAACAAGGTATACTATATACTCAAAGGTCAATAATGATAAGCCATTGAAAAAAAAATTTTTTTGCATAATTTTAATGGAAAAGTGCTTCAAAATATATAATAAAAAAGTTAACAGGAATTATTATGTACAGCCAAAGTAAGGATTACTACCATCGAAACACGCAACGACAATTTCGTAACGCAATTACCTATATTAAGGAAAAATAAAACGAGGAAGACAAAATTACAACCTGTCGAAACCAGGACAATTTTTGAAAAAAAGGAATTAATTTTTAGACTGCCACTTTTTATATTTAAAAAAAACTTAATTGTTTTATGCTAATTGTTTTGTCCATGATAAGGATGATCGTGTAGATACTGTCCAATAAAAAAAAAGTTTTTTATGAGAAGGAAACTAGTCCGAAACCTGTTTGTAACGCCCTCGTTTGACTAATTCGCTGTGCCCTTATTTTTTTCCCTTCGTTTTTAATTAAGGATGATTTTTTTAAACTTAAAAGGAAAGTTATTGACTAGGTTTTTGTTAGGTCCAACATATCCCGGATACGCGTTGGAAAGCGATAAAATGCTCTATTCAATTCATAAACAATAGACGCTCTCTATTAACTGTTACATGACTTTTTGTCGTTATTGTCTTTATTGATATTGTAGGGGGTCCTATATTCCGCCACTTTTACCCATTCAAAGATTTGAATGGGCGTTGCATGAAAAAGATCTTCGTGAACCTCACAACAAGAGATTTAATGCATGAAAGATTGAGTAATCCACGCTAAATCAAATACATTATGCAAACCATCGTGTTGCTTGACAAAAGCATACTGGAATTTCAGAAAGTATAAACTAAGGAAAGCTCCTTATCTGGGGAACGTTTCAATAGGTACCAATAATTTATAAACTTCCCGTTTTGCCGTTAGATAATGTTTTCTATATAATGATTCTAGTATTGACCTTTAATTTAATATTCTCAGAGATGCAGTCTTGTATCTTTCGCCTAAGGCGTTTAAGAACAATGGATGACCTTATAAAAGTCAAAGGAGTCAGGTCACTAAATTCCTGTACGTTTTACAATCGCAAAATCATTTCTTCCCTTTTTCGATTGTTTGAGGCTTTCCATTGTGAACGTTCGAATATAAATCGTTAGTCATAATTAAATATTTGTTTAAAAGATAACTTTATACGAGGTCCTTATTCATTCATGAGGAGCCCAAATTCGCATAAAATATCTTGAAATGTTTCCTTGAAATTCGTTATCGTATTTGGCAGATTGTCAATAACGGAAGTGTCAAAACTATCACTTTCTGAAGATTTGGAAACGCAAATAAGGTTTTCATTTTGTTTAATCAAATAATTTCTTGGAAGACTTTTTATAGATAAGGCCATTCATCAGTTCCATCAAAGAACACGAAAGAAAAAAGCTCCAGAGCGACGTATTAATTCATTTGTAGGGATCAGTACAAAACCAAAAACTGTTGGTCCTAGCGCAAGTATGTATATGAGAAAGTTCTATCAGAAAGCTCCAGACAAGTTCATTTCAACGTGTAATTTCGAGCTATATATTTTCATTTTCCGGGTTTTTTATGACGAGCATTCAAACGTCGGGACAACAATACAAAGAACCATTTTTTCTTTCTTATTTTGTGTTCCAGTCGTTAATAACTTGACCGCTATGAACCGTATGTTAACTGGACTATAAAAATTTAAAACCCGGTAGTGTTTAAAAAAGATAAACTTCGGGAAAAAACAGACATGAAAAAAGACCAAACTTTCTATTTGTTTGGTAAATAATGAGGTACTTCCGAACCCTTCAGTCTCTTCGTGTCTTCGTGGGAACTCGTCCGGAGCAGAAAAACAGCTGGTAAGCGGACCGATAAAGTGTTATCCGGTTTTTTGTGGCCACTTTGTTTCGAAGATAAAAGATTTTTTTTTATTGGAGACATTTAAAAGATGAAATGCTATTGAACTTGTTTGGCTCCAGAAGAACGCCAAGAAAATAGGGTAAAGATCAACTATGCCTAGGAGGGGGAGAACGCGGAACAAAATAACAAGGAAGAATCATCTGCCAAGAAAAATCCGTTCCAATTATCAATTGAACCTCGATCGCCTCTATCTATAAATAACGATTGACTCTAATTAAAACTTACATTTTGGAAGAACGGATCACTTACCTGAAACAAACAAATAAAAGTTTGGTTAATTTTAAATAATTTTAAAAAATCAACAGGTGTGTTACAGAGCCGTGTAAAATATTCTTTTTTTCGATTTGAAAAAAGGTAGCAAGTATAGAAAACCTTGGTACTAAAACCATTCGCGAGACAGATGCGCGTCTAATTACTAGAAGGGCTTTAACCCCAGTTTCCTCCATAGAAGGAGACCGGGAGCAGGAAAAAAAGGGGGCTAGCGGGAAATGTACAGGACCTTGTCTGTCCCCGATGTCAACTGTCACACGTCTTTACGCACGATCGACGTCAAAACGATGTTACTCGAGAGGAGAAAACAAAAGTTTAATATTTGACATCCGTCGCAAATCGGTTCTTTTCCTTTCTTTTCAGGTACGAAATTTTTTTCCAGAAGTCAAAGGGAAGAACAATGGGAAATATACTTCTGCTCTGCTACCATTACTTTAAATATCGACAGAGGACAATGCACTTGGCTAACGGAGCGTCTACAACTGTGAGAACATCCTTCACCTGATCTCAGATTAAATATTTTTAGAATTTTAAATCAAAATTCCAGACAGGAACAAAACATTAATTGAAAATTGAATCCATGACCTTTCGAGGTCTATGACACAACCTGCATTGATAAAGATAAGGTAGGAAATTACGGTCAACCTTATCGGAAGAAGGTATTGGGAAATTTGAGACTTCCCTTATGCAAGAAAGAAACCTTTTAAGTTAAGATACTTTAGGTTTAAATCTCAAAAGAATGGATTTCAATGTGGGACCCTAAGGTCGTCTAAAATTGAATTTTGAAAGACTTTTTGAAAGAAACAGTGGCGAGAAAATGGGATCGGAGGCACCTTGAAAGTTCGTTTTTCAATTATTTCAGGTTCGAGTTTCATTGGTTTGCGACAGAGGCCTTTTCTGGGCCAGACGCTTGTGATTGCATCAAGGACATGCGAAAATCTAAGGAATTTGCCCCACAAAAAGTTTAAAAATGAAAGAATAACTGACCCACAGGGGTCGTCGATCCTTAAAGAATATGAATCATCTCGGCACTTCCTTCTGGCCTCAATTAGATCCTCATTAAAGTCGCGATCCCTCAGACCAAAAATGCATTGACTTGAATGATAGAGCAAAAGAGAACAAAATTATGAAGCGATTACAAAGCCAGTGTAATGACTTTTTTTCCGTAATCGATATGACAAGGCAGGAAAATTACCCAAAAGGATGAATCGCTGTTTCAATACTGAGTGGACAAAATTACGAAACAGTAAAATTAATTTTCTGGGACATTTCCGCTTCCTGTCACCCACAGCTCATCCTCAACTTTCTAAGACATAATTTTTTGTTAAACTACCTTTATTTTATATTTCGCACGTTTATTTTTCTGAGGAAAACGGTAAAAGTCAATTAATGAAAAACCTCAAACCAAAATTAAGCCTGAAGAAATTTTAGA
Source organism: Orius laevigatus (assembly GCA_018703685.1). NCBI lineage: Eukaryota > Metazoa > Arthropoda > Insecta > Hemiptera > Anthocoridae > Orius > Orius laevigatus. The sequence continues at coordinate 293,146 of JAGWEN010000057.1, read as the reverse complement.
AAGTCACCTCTTTTATGAGAAGCATAAAATTTAAGGTTTTTAACAATGACCCAGAGAAGGCAGACAAATTTTTTTTCGGGGGAGGGCCTCTTACGCAAGTCTCGTCGTCGAGGACTGTTTTGCCAATAAACCCATTTGATTTATCGGTAACCATGGGGTAACGGAACTTTAAAAAGGACATCAAGAAAAATAAAAACCTCCAGAATATCGTAAAAACCACTCAACCGATTTTAACGGCTTATTGATAAAAATAAAATAAAAAAATTTATCTTTAGATTTCTAATTGAATTTCAGCTTGATTGGACGACCATACAAAAAATCGACTTTTTCACTCCAGTAGTCGATTTCTAATTTTTTTTCCTTTTCTAACTTTAAAATGGTTTTCCCCTAAACTACCCATAACTAACGAGTCTTTATAAAAACAAAATCCGCAATCGTGTCAAACTACCTTGACATTGTTCGATGAACTCGGTGAATCGGGTGGTTTCCCAACCGCGTGACGACCCGAAAACAGAAGCCGGTGGACAATTAACCGCCTTGTGACAACAATAGGTGAAAGTTGGGGTCCTTTGGTGTCAAAATCTGGAGTTCATTACGTCATAAAGAACAAAAACGAGGTAATTACTCCTCGTTAATATTGCACATAAATATTTGAGAAACTGTAGCTGTAGTGTCCAATTTTTAGGTGTAATTCAGAATATAGGTCAAAATGAGTGAAACGCCACAAGTTGCACTGTCCAGATATAACTAACTGCGAATTGCTTAATTCAACGAGCTTTGATACAAATATTGACAACAAAATGGGAAAATCCGTGGAATGGAAGTGATTGAGGTTGACATCACTCCAAGCAAAGCTTCTGGATTGAGCCAGTAGTGAAAAACACGCAAGAAAATAAAGAAAAATCAGATTAACCTACGTAAAAACTCACGATTTCTTCATAATCCCAAACAGGGAAGTAAACAAAAGGCGAAATAAGGCTGTGAGAGCCCCAAACATGGAAGATCGCTTAAGATGGGAAATTGGAGCACGAGATCCTCTATTGTCTATTATTGACTAAATTCCCCAACGTTTCTCGGTGCGGACTATTTTGCACCTGATAATCTCTTTCGAACGAGAAAATCAAAATATTATAATACTTTCTATTTTTATAAGAAGTAATGATCCAAACTCTCAATTTCTCTCTGCTTAATATTCTGACTGGAATACAACCTACGTGATCTTTCGGCCCAACGTCTCCGCTACTTCCGCCACCATGGAATGACTAGTAATTGACCCAGAGTGCGCAAAAAAATAAAAACACGGTCTCGAATTAAAAAAAAAGGTAAGAAAATTGCTCTTTTCTGTCGATAAACCACAAAATAGAGGTCGAGGTTTTTTCTTCATTGCGGTTGAACATGAACAAATATTAAAGTTTTGTTAAAATACTAGAAAACTTGAAGCTGAAAAAAGAAAATTGTGGGTAAGATCTTCAAAAAGAACAATACAGAAATAAAACAGCGTAGACAAGGTCTGATACCTATAATTTCTTTTTTAAAAAGTAACCACAAAGGACAGCAGACGTCCATTGTACACCAAACAAAGACACTTTAAGTCATTTTTTTCTTCTCCAAAGAGAAAATCCACTAAAAAAAGGGTAGTGAATGTTAAAAAGAAAGTGAAACTGGACGAATTGACAAAAGGTCCGGCAGCGTCCGCGTCGTTTAGGACGCCACGCGGTGAAAACCTTATGAATAATGGAGTCCGCTCATAAAGAAAGCGTAGTTGCGAGAGGCACGGGTAAGGTCAGTGGGTAGCCCTTAAAAGGCCAAATACTCCATTGAGACCACCAGGAAACAGGAATAGTCAAGTCGTTTGAAATCAGATCCCATATATGTCATCGAATCATAAGCCTTGAAAAAGTTTAATTGAATCCACTATGAGCATGTTGAATACAAATAAATGCTGAAGCAACGACAGTTCTAATTGGTAAGGGTTCTTCTTCCATGTCCTACTGAAGCAGAGGACCCGACACATCAAGGAACCTCGACCTACGTCTAAGCCAATCCCTAGAGGATCAAGGCAAAGCAAGCAAAAATGTGAAAAGGAGCACAAAAAACGGCAAATCATGCAGTCAGGTATCAGCACCACCCAAGTTTTCAATGCACCAACTGCAATGGTAGGGATTGCTATAGGCAAGGATTGAGACTTAACGAAAGTGGGTCTTCTTCTAAAGAGGGTCAGTCCTTCTTGATGCCTTGTTCACCAACCAGCCAGCTGAGGTGTTAGCTACCTTTGCAAGCGTGTAACATCACTAAATTCTTCATTTTTTTTCAATGCACCAAAATTACGGTAGTTAGAGAAGAATAGAGATGGCTATGGTTAGGGTTGATGGTTAAAATGTTAATGTGTAGCCTGGATCTCAACGAATATGGGTCTGTTTTTGAATAAGATGTCCATTTTTCCATTTTGAGGCCAACAAATGAAATAAATCCCTCATCCAACAAACAACATTATGCACATTGAATAAAATTCCTTTTTTTACTCAACCGTATAAACTAACGCTCCTTTCATACATTCTTTGCACAAGAAGAATTTCATATAAAAAGTTGTGCAAATGTCCAAGGATTTTTATTTAGAGTCTCAACCAGTTTCCTGTTGGCTGCTCCACATCTTGAATCTGTGGACTTAATCATTTGACCTGTCTCTGAATATAGGTATTTTCTCGTTGGAACCTTTGAAGGGGCCTCCGAAAAATTATTCATCTTTTGCAATCTACCCTTGTCTCCGAGGTAAATCCAAGGAGATCCCGGAGTCGATCGGCAACGTGATCGGTTTCGGTGGAAAGGAAAGAAAAATGTAAATGTCAAGAATGACGTATCGTCTCGATTTCGAAACGGTGACTTTTTGAGAGAAAAAAATCTACGATGGAAAAACAAACCAGTCCAACAGGTTTTTCTGATTTTTTTAAACTTCTTTTTTACTGCAGCAAAGATATAATATCAAAAGGCGTGAAGAAAATAGGTTATCAGACTGATACAGTTCAAAGCACGATGCAAATTTCAGACCAAAATTATAACTTCAAATTTTGGTATCTAAAAACTTTTGCGAATCTTCAGCAGAGCTGATCATGTAATACATTTGTACTATTTGAAGACGATTATGTCTTATCTGAACACTAAAAAACGTTATCCAGCGTCTCATTCGAGGTAGCGTCAACTTGCATTCGAGTTAAAATTGACACCTACTTGTTTCTGGTTATTCCTGAGCCTTGGCCCGGCTTTTGCGATCCATTTGTGATTGTTCGACGAGCACCAAATCCCAGGAACGGGGGGAGGCGGAGGCAAAACGTATAACATGACACGAACAGGGGGGGACGAAAAAACGAGGAACCGACAGGGGTGCACGAAGGCAGGAAGCCTGCCAGCCGACTGAGGCCGAGGGTTTCGCTCCTTGGATACCGTACGAACGAGGGGTCCCTCTCTCTCGCCGTACCGTCCGACAACGCCGTCCCCCACCCACGACAATATTTTTTAACGACGAAAAAACGAAATTTTATTACCTCCAATTCTTACTCACAAAATAATCAACAATAAGATCGATTAACAGAACTTCGGTAATCATAACCCTGAGGGTTGACCTTATCATACGCATGAATTCACTAAATTCGAATCGAGGGATAGATCCAAGGACCTCGAGTCATGAGTTTATAGCCGATTAAATTGACTTCGGTTGATTTCAAGCTGCTTTTTTGCAATAATAAATCGATTGCATAAGTGAAGTCAGTGAAAAACTCAATGAAGACTCGAATAAAAGGTTTTCTCAGCTATATGCGGACCGATTGGCTTAAAGTTTAGCAGAGCTGAGAAGAAAAAGGCCTCAAAAGTTCAAGAGGTTTGGAAAAACCGTGATGCCCTTTATTGTTAGATGAAGGTGGTCTCTCACTGAGAGACCACTTCTCTCACTAAAAAATGACTTGTCTGGAATCACTAACACCATGACTCCCTCATATATTATCTCCCAACACAAGACACACCAACTCTTAACAGTAAAACCCCCTTCCTAGTCTTACTATGTACCTCCAATTCAGGAGGGCTATTTATACGTCTCAAGGCGTTCACTTTTTTGGAAATTAAGAAATAACAATTTTTTTTTATCTTGTTCACTGCTTTGCTGGCAGTGGCGACGCTACAGTTCCGGTGCCCTTCTCAATTCTTGTCGAGTGTATCTATAATCTACACCAAAAAGTTGAAAGGGGCTTAAAAATAAAGAATTCATGCTCACCATTAAGCAACCTTTATAACGCACAAGATAGACCCTAAACCCCCTAATTCCTCCCTCTATGATTCTTCCATTTACCATACCGCCACTATTACTAACCTACTAACCCTAGACCCCTAATTTCTACCACAATAATCCAGGGATGTATCCAAAACTGTTACCCCACTGTCCCATCTATAATCTCACTCTCCACCCCCAAACACGCCATTTGTACATCCAACAATCCTATCCCACTAGACCCCAAACCCCTTTAGCTTCCTCACAAATTCCCCCATTTATCTCCCCCCCCCCATCCAATTACCCCTTCCCATGATCCAGAACTAACCCTAATTACCTACCCTACCCTGATTCCCCAATGTTCCTAAAAGTTCCCCTCGCTGAAACCTCTCGAAAGGCCATGGTTTCAGTGGACTAAAAACCCGGTAGCCACTCCACTGGTATACAGTACAGACGAGTTAAAAAATAAAGATTTCAAGCTAATCTCCTCAATGGAACTTTTTGGGTGCAGTGCGTCGACAAGAATTTGCGCATTTTGACGCATTTTTTCAGGCGACAGTTCTCAGTTATTCGCACCACAAATGAAGCTTAAAGTTCCGGAAACAGACTCTGGACCGAAACAAAATCGAAATTTGTAAAAGGCCGCCTTTCGTGACGGAACGTAGCGATCATCTTAGCGAAACAAAGGCCTTCTTCTTCCTACTTGGACCATGACGTCATGCTTCCTTATTTCATTAAAAACAAACCGTGCACATTTAAGTCTCCATAAAACTATTTTATTTACATAAATCACGAACAAACAAAAATTGAAAACCTCGTTAATAAGAATACAGAAATCTAAAAGAGTTCAACACCTTTGATTGTAAACACGTCAAAAACGTAACAAGTTCAAATTTCAAATAAAAGCAAAACATTAACGTTTTTCATCAAAACATCATTATCAAAATTATCAAAAAACAAAAACCTTATCACCAACATAAACAAGTTCATCTCGATTCTCGAACGTATGTTCTACAGTTCACAAACATTTTGATTCTGATAATTTATTAATCTGATTAATTTTATAACTCCGATAAGTGATAAGCTTAGGAAAATGAAAATGTACAAACGTGATCTACTTACAGAACTTTGTGGAGAATTGGCAATGCTTGGAGATCTCTGAACAGTCACTAAGGCCATTCCCTCTTTATAGAATCGAAGGGGAAAACGCCTCCGCTAAACAAGCGATTTTGAATTCGTCCGACGACGGGAATGGCATGGATTCCGAGAAAAACGCACACTTCACATGTTAAAAAAACGAAAATAAATAAATAGACAATAACAACCTTTTGATCATTGAGCCATGTTTTTAATCACTGCCTTTCGAATCGTTAAGAGAAACGTGATTGGGGAATATTTCCATAAATATTGCGTTTATCAACGTAAAAGTTGTTAAATTTTAAAACTTTTAAGTTCTTCTTAAGATAATTTTAGATTTATTCAAGTTAAAAGAGGAAAACGATGAAATGAAAATGTTGGATCAAGTAGGCATTGAAACGTTAAAGATTTAAAGTCTTTCCCGCTTTAAAAGTCACTAGATTTGAAGGAGCTTTCGTTATATTTTCAGCAATTTAAAAGGGTCATCGTAGTGATTTGATGGGTCATTATGTAACTCCTTTTCAAGTTCTCACCAAAGGGGTCATGAAGAGATTTTCACTGACATGACATGCAGAGGCGGATCCAGAAGTTTGTCCAGAGGGGGCGGACCAAAAAAAAATCAAAGGCACCCCCCTCTTTTTTTAAAGTTTTAAACTTAATATTTAAAAGGCAAAACGTTGATTTTGAGGTTTTTAATGAAAGATTGGTTCTCAAATAATTTAAATTTTAAGGTTTTGGACGAAAGAGAGCCTTAAAACGATGATGAAAGGATCATCATGATATCTTAATGTTGAGGGGTCATTTGCAGGATTCAACAAGCAATTTGGTAGTAATTTGAAGGGGCCATCAAGAAAATAACTTCAACTTATTCATGCAAAAGGGGTCACCACAATATTTTCAGCGATTTGAAAGGATAATCACACATTCAGGTCATTAGAAGGGGACATCGCGATATTCTTTTTATAATATTGAGGGAACATCACGTGATCTTCAGTAATTTGAAGGGATTATCAGTAAAATTTTTAGGTGAAAGAAACAAGACGAACTTGTTTGTTTTGGTTTATTTATAAAACAAAATACATCATAGATTAATCTTCATCTTCGTCGGCAGCGGCAGCGGTAGTTCCCTTACGGGCGTTCTTCCTCTTAACACGACCAGGACGGCCAGCACCGAAGGCAGATTTCAACGAGAAGTCGATGTGTTTCTGCGAGTCCAAACGGACGATGAAGCTCGGGATGTTCACGACTTGTTTCCTCACTCTGAAATCGTACAAAACAAGGTCAAAAATGAAAAAATGACGCTTAAAAATGAAAACAAATACCTCAAAATCCTTAAAACAAAGTGCAAACATCAGGCTGTACCTGAGTGGTTTGCCAGAACTTACAGGATTCGTAATTTTGGCATAAGGCGCAGCCTCATTGGCCAGAACGAAATAAGCCGATTAATAGCAAACGTCAGATTTTCTGATTGGTTTGCATGAAAATGATTCACTTAAAGGCATAAGACAGAAGCCTCATTGGCCTTAACGAATCAACTATTTTAACAAAATTACTATTAAAATAGAAGCTCATTTTTATATCATTTCTCACAATTTTTCAAAGAAAATTTAAAATTTTTACCTGATGTGTCTTTGCCTGATGAGAACTCGAGCATGATGGATCGACTTAGCCAAACCAAGCTTGAAAACCTAAAATAAAAAGAAGTTAAATTTTTGCCAAGGTGGTTTAGATTATTTTTGTAGCCGTACGAGTTTCCGGAAAATTATAATAAAATAAAGTCCAGAACAATAATACAGCTTTTGATTTCAGTCACAGAATGGAATTACAGTATATAAAATACCTAAACTCTATATTGCATTGTGACTATAATAACAAGTTGTAAAATAATTAGTCATGTTTTGGCCATAAGCTTAAACACCAGAGATATTGGAATAAGTTACAGATGCTGCAGAAGGTTTGATGGTGCTGCAAAATGGCGAAAACATGACTGTGTGAATATCGGCATTATTGTTAAACTCTTTGAAACAGATTGGTCATTATGAAGCCAAATCTGGGATTAACAGAGCTTCTTAATTTAGCCTTGCTGATTGGAGCATCAATCTTAACTGATTTGACCTCGTGCCCAGACTAGGCATTGAGCATCTTCGAGAGAATTTTGACAAATGTTAAACTCTTTGAAACAGATTGCTTATTTGGAAGCCAAATCTGGGATTAACAGAGCTTCTTGCTATAGCCTCGCTGATTGGAGCATCAATCTTTACTGATTTGACCTCGTGCCCAGACTAGGCATTGACCATCTTTAAGCGTACTTTGACAAATGTTAAACTCTTTGAAACAGATTACTTATTTGGAAGCTAAATCTGGGATTAACAGAGCTTCTTGCTATAGCCTCGCTGATTGGAGCATCAATCTTAACTGATTTGACCTCGTGCCCAGACTAGGCATTGCGCATCTTCGAGTGTATTTTGACAAATGTTAAACTCTTTGAAACAGATTGCTTATTTGGAAGCCAAATCTGGGATTAACAGAGCTTCTTAATTTAGCCTCGCTGATTGGAGCATCAATCTATAACGATTCGACCTCGTGCCCAGACAAGGCAATGAACAGAAAAAACTTTGAGGATACTTCAACAAATGTTAAACTCTTTGAAACAGATTGCTTATTTGGAAGCCAAATCTGGGATTAACAGAGCTTCTTAATTTGGCCTTGCTGATTAGAGCATCAATCTTTAATGATTCGACCTCGTGCCCAGACTAGGCAGAACTTCTACATGTCAATAACCGCTTGACAGGGTTGCCACAAGAGGCGATCTGGGAATTTCAAGTTACGCTTTTTTAATTTTTGCCTCAAGTTATTCAAACACTGTAAAACATAGGCAAGATATCAAAAATTACAAATGTCACAATGACGAGATACACATGATGTTACTAAACATCACATGTAGCAATGCCACGTTTTAATTTGGCCGGTCGATTTAACCAACGATTGCAGAATTGAACCGCTGGATGGAAAAATCGACGGCAGAACATGAAAAAGTTGATCAGTTTTGGTTGGCGTTATACCTGAGTTTGGAGCCTGCGTTCCAAGAAATCTTCGATTTTGAGACCCAAAACGTAATCGAGTTTCATCTTAGCTTCTTCGAGCACACCGATCCTGACGAGCCTCCTGAGAAGAGCGTTACCTGAAGAATAAAATGAATAAAAGAAAGGAATAGGTTAGGGTCTGGGTACCTTCGAAAAGCCTTTTCGGCTCTTTCTCGTCGAGGGTCAAAAGCTCTCTGGCGGCTTTACGGATTTTGGCCAAAGTGTATTTCACTCTCCAGACTTCACGTTTGTTCCTCAAACCGTACTCGCCGATGATTTTCAATTCTTGGTCGAGACGGGCCTTTTCATACGGACGCCTGGGGGTCACGTACGTTTTCGAGTGAACGGACGGTACTCGTCTGTTCACCATTTTCTAATAAGAAAACAATGTAACATTAGAAAGCGTTCAATAAAAGCTAAGATTTAAAAACAAAGGAAACTTAAAACGTGAAAGGCCACGTGGCGGCACATTTTTTGAAACAAAAAAATAACTCTTTTGATGATAAAAATGGATAATAAACTATCAAAAAGAGTAAAATAAAGCAAAAATAGACAGTTAACATAAGTAGAATATGGATAAACATCTATAATAATCAACTTTAAAACTTACGGTCACGTGTGTTCGTCAATCTTCTTTTCCGAAAGAATGAGAGAACAAAATGGCCGAAAACCAGATTTGGAGAGCTAAAGGAGTGGCGTCAGAATAGCCAACTGTAATTTTTTAAAATTAGCAATGATTTCAATTCATAGATTTTCAGGTAAAACATTAAAATCGTTTTATACGTAAATTAAAACTTCTGATAATTCATTGAATATAGAACCTAAGGAGAGGGTTGATTAGGGTGGCCCCTCCGAAAATTTAAAGGAAACCGTTTTTTGAAGTTGTGGGTCTTTTACACAACTTCTCTTGTATGTACTTTGTAGTCCTGTATAAAAGAGCACTATTTATACGTACTGTTTGATTTATATGTAGGTTCACAAAAAGCCCACAGCATCCATGGACGAAAAATTCTCGCTATGTTATGTCCAAGAGGGATTGTTCGCTAAGCTTTGTCCAATCTGTAATCTGTATAGAGCATAGACCAAGAGATCCTTGGCAAGGCTTATTTTGATTAATTGGCCACTTTTTAAAATTTCGAATGGCAATATTGACGCTTTAATGAAAATAGCTCTTTTTGATCCTATTCCAATGACGTTTTTCTTTGTCAAGGATACAAGGTGGGAATTACACCTTGGGGGTGGCAACTGTCATCCCTTGGCAACATGTACGTCATTGGAGTTTCCCGATTCCTCCTTTGGCAACAAACCACGTTTACTACATCATTTCTAATCTCAACAACCGACTTACCTCCTTTTGTGCACGTTTTCATATTATTTTAAATAAATTTTAAAAGGTGTACATAAATAAAATGCAAGAAAAAATATTTATTGCACAAAATATGTCATAAAGGCTAAAAAAAAATATATTTTCTTCAAAAGCAGAAATATTCAAGTTGCGAGATCTCATCAAGTTTATTTCATAATTTTTCAATATCCTCGAGTCCAGTAAAATTCAACAGCTCCAGGTTCTCAACTTAGAATTTTTGAAAAACTGAAAAATTTTTAATGTTTCTCAATTGATTTTTCATTGTTGTCTAGATAGCCTGTACTCAAATGCATAGCAGTGACAAACTAAAATTGTGTCAAAATCTCAGATTTTCACAAAAAAAAGCAATAGTGCTCCTAAAAGGGTGAACCAAGTGAAAGAATTATTTTCGATAAAACTTTATTTCCATAAAATGCACAAATATACATAAAACTTACGTAAATAACTATTAAACATTAAAAAATAATAAGTATATTTTTCATACAGTAACATTTTTGGGAGATCAGTCTTTAAAAAATTTTTATCCGCCTATTTCTAGAACAAGATCTTCTTTAGTTCACTGGAGATCTTAAGTACAAAAAAACAGGTAATTAGTGCAGACTGATATTCATTTGACATGAAGGTGTAAATTTACAACTTTATGTCCCCCTTAATACTGAAATATCACAATAAACTAAATAACTAAATTGCACTACAGTGCATAAAATAAAAATGCGAAAAAGAGTTGTGTGAAAAAATGCGACCAAATGCATAAGTTTCTCCACAGCCAAAAAATTATAACTTAAGCTATTCAGATCACAAAACTGTGACTGTTCAGACCATTGAGATCTCGAAGGATCAGACGATCCAGGATAAATCTAATAACCCTTTAGCCTTTAGAATCACAGCCAAAGCGTTTTCAGGTTAGATTTGTTTCCCTACCTCTAAAACGATTAATCGATTACCTTTCTTTTGATCGACAAATTTTCCTTCGAGGAGATCAACTGGTTTTTAAGTTTTTTGTAGGAAGAGTACCTTTCGTGCGCATATTCCTGAAATTTTTGTTCCATTATATGGCCCAATTTTTTTTTTCTATAACTTACCCAATATCCAAAGGGAATAGAAGAAGTCCTGGCGTTTACGACAGACCAGAGACACCAGAGCAAATGCGAAGCAAGCGTATAATGTTTCACTTCGCATATAATGGACTCGACATTATTTATTTCGGGTTTTATCACTTTTCCATCAGGGAACATAGTTGCGAGATACTTCTCTATAAATAATCGCTGTTAAACAAAAATTAAAGTCCTATTAAAAACTCGAATTGATTTCTCTCTTCTTAAATATTCAAAAAGACAAAAAAAATACAAAGGGTTTTTCAAAATCCTAAATTTGTTCCCTTGAATTTTATGAGAAGCAATGTTAACAAAATTTAAATGAAATTTCTAAGTTTTAAAAATGAAAATTACAATTTTTAAAATGAGATTTTTAAAAAAGGACAACGTACGTAGTGAAGAAAAATTTTTATTATTTAAAAAAAAATTTTTTTAATTGAAATAATTTTTCTTCACTTGATGAGTACGTCGGGTTTTTCTTTTGAAAGCCAATGAAATTTACCGTTGACACTCAACGTCTTATCACTAGGTCACATGTTTGTCGTCTAAAGTTGAAGTCGCCACTCTTGTCTTCAAGTGGTCGATGGGAGACCATGGTCCTCCACAGGTAACCGATAAAAAAAAAACAACACACAAACGCAAACAAACAGCGGTTTCGCTCCTTACGACCCATAGCACCAGACAAAAAAAATTCTAACAATTTTTTTGCTTTTTTATTGAATTTTCGGGACAGTTTAAATTTAGAATACGGGAACTGCTTCAGTTCAATAAAACACTTTAATACTGCATTTTAAGCGTATTCAGGACAAACCATGGCTTGTTTAATAGACGCTTTTGGAATTGAAAAATGAATAATGAGCTATCAAGAATGTACTGAAATGAGCCCAAAAGCATATAAAGAAGCCATGATTGCACCTTGTTTAGTAATAATCTATTACGCACTAAAATTGTGCGAGAAAAACATTATACTTACTTAGTTGTCTGTTAAAAGGTTTGTAAGTCTTTTTGTATTTTAATGGACAAAATTAAGTCAAAATTTAATTTTTAACTTGCAAACCTTAAAATGGATTTCTCGCAAAATCTTAGAAGAAATGCAGTATTAAATATAAAATTTAAAATTAATCAGAAGCAGTTTGATGTCGCGGAAAAAAAAAATTAAATAAACAAAAAAAACTTACCAACGGGGATTATTTCTGTGAACAGTATTAATAAAAGTGAAAGAAAAAAAAATCGACGAATGGGAGGAAAAAAATAGGAAAAGCGTTGTACTTACGACGTATACAGGAAGTATACGGCCGATATTGGTTTTTGTTAATGAAAAAAGTTGAAAATAAAACGTAACATACCATTGATTCCTCTGATGGATATTTGTCGCTCTGGGCTGTATAATGTGGGTATTCCTTGTTTGTGTAGTCGTAGGTCCATTCGATGAAGTGATTAGCGAGGTCGAATCCTCTGTAGTTGTATGCGCAATATTCAAAATCGATGAAGACAAGGTTAACAGTTCCGTTTTTCTTATTTTGAAACAAAATGTTTCCTTCTTGTAAATCGTTATGACAGAATACAGCAGGCGAGGCGATTTTGCTCAAATGATTTCTATCAAAGAATTTACAAACATGATTTAAAACTTAAAATTGACATACTTTAACCATTGGACTTCAGCTTTGAAGTTCATATTGTTGAAAAATTTAGCAGGTCCTTCATTAATTGGTTGAGATTGTTCGATTGTAGTTAGCCACCTGAATAAAAGTTAGTTGGGTTCGAAATGGATATTTTTTTATTACCTCGCCATTGTATCCCAGATCCATCTTGGTTCTTTATTGATAGGAATGTTCATTAAATGAACAGCAGCTAATTTTTCTGCGATGGCGATCGAAATGTCGGGATCGCTTAATTGCTCGCTTGTTAATGAATTAGACTAAAATAAAAATTAGAAAAAAATAAATTATCATACTGGAATGAACTCTTCGATTCTTCCACCGGGGAAAACTCCATAGAGTTTAGGACCAATTTTTCTTTCAGAAAGCAAAGTAAAAATGACTGATTCGGTGATGAGGCTTTCGATCGCTCCTTCGCCGTGGGTCTGGCCATAAACTCGAAGAAGAACTTGCTCAGGTTTGGCTCCCTCAAAACCGTCAAGCTTAACATGGTAAAGAAAGTTGCTCAAACCACCACTAAAATTCAATAATTAATTTTCCATAAAATCAACACGTGGCATTTGATAGTCTATCTATAAAATCCAAAGGTCTGCACTTATCGAAGGTATTCCCCAGGTCAGACATTCGGTCTCAAAGAATTCGCAGATTACATCAAGGTCTCGAGATAAAACGGATTTTCGAGTAAAAAAACTTTTTATCTCATATTCAACCTTTCATGAATGGGAAAAAACGTAAAACAGGCCAAAGATTTGCAGAGACTTAGAAAAAACCTTGAGGAACGGTGAACAATAAAAAAATGGAAGTAATAAAAAAAATAATCTTGTTTTCATAAACATTTAAGGTATTTGTCCAAGAGTCAAAAACACATAAACAGATAAATAAAAAATTTATTTCCTTGAAACGACTCATTCCGGTTTTTTTTGAAATCTGCGTTGAATCTTCAGAAAAGATTAGAACAACAGCCACACCCATCGATGGGAGAGCAAGAATGACGTTTTTATTATTTTATCTCAACGAAGGCGTCATTTGGTTCAAGGTGGTTGCCAATTTCTTATTTTGAAGAAAAAGTTGCAAACATTTCTGCAGAATCTCGTGGTTGATTGCAACGACTACTTGAAGTAGTGGCTTGGCACCCTGTGGACCAATCGACTTGAAATTTTCAGGGCTTCCTATTTTCCAAGATATTTTTGATTGATGAATAAAGAAAAACGAAAAGTTTCCGAGACATAATTTACGTCAAAGGAATTTTTTAATAACGAAACAACCACTCTGGATTGATTTGTCAACAAAAAAATCATGTCGTTTTATCTCGTAAAATTAAATTTAATAAAAACAGATTTTTTCCTCAATATGGCTTTCACAGGCGTCATAGGTGTTTATCTTCTCGTTAACCAAATAGATCGATTATAGCTAAATGCTTTCTATAAGCACTGTTCTCGATGAGTCATTAAAAAAAAACAACGTAAATATGAGTTAATTTTTTCCACCAGGAAAGAATGGAAAAAAACTCATTGAAGTCTCTGTTTGCGAATAGAATATTGATCGTCTGGGTGGTGTGATCGTGACATTACCGGGCCTGAGTCAAAACGTTATTTTTAAACTTTGGCGAGTCTAGTTTATAAATTCTTAGCATTCCGAATAAATTATTATAAACCGAAGAAAAACCGCTTTGAAATCTTTATAAGGAAATATTTTGTTTAAAACGGAAGACAAACATAATAAAAACGTAAAATTTAACTTTGAAAGGTCGATTTTATAATTTCAAGGTTATAGGGGCGACATTTTATTGCGGACTTATGAATCTTTAGGTTATGCGCTGTTTTGTTCGAAATTTGTATATTTGATGAAGAAAGCCAGAAAAACAAATCTGATCTTTGACCTCAATAATAAAAGAAAAACAAACAAAACATTATTTGGATAACTGGCCGGAAAACTAATAAATAAAAACACCTGTCACAATATTGAGCCAATTTACTGAGAATGGCACAATTTAGTTGTGGAGTCATAAGCTTCAAGGCTTCCAAGGAAAGTAAGAAATATCAAGGTTTGATTTTCTAATTTTCTGGTGGGTCACTACATGGTACCTGCGTAAAAACTATTTCGGGAAAACCCACAAAAACTTGAAAGGGATTTATGGCGTTATAGACGTCGAAATGCGTTTCAAACTTGGGGATATTTAGAGAAAAAATTTGAGTATGAGTGGAGACTCAACGCTAACTCCAATTTTGTGTTTGAATGCTTATTCCATCTCCTTTGTAAGGAAAAAAATTCAAAAAAACCCAGCTAGCCAATTTTTAACCCATTTTCTTGCCCAATCATAGAATAACTTCCAAATTTGTATACAGCTAGGCAGCCTCAAAAACGAGCATGAGGTTTTTAATTTCTAAAAGCTTCTTTCCAAAGGAATTCCGGTAAAAATTGCCAAATAGGATTTTCATTTTCTTTTCTTTTTCTGATAATTGATACCGTGAATACATAGTAAGGCACGAGCTGATCTCAATGGAGCTGATCAGCGAACCAGCGATCTTCGCTCATCAAGTGTTACCAACCTAAGCAATTTATTTCCCCACTTAATTCGACAAATAAATAAAAAATACAAATTAACGCAGTTGATTGAAGTTATTTTGCATTCATTAATATGCATGAAGTTTAGTCGGCATCCCGGCAATTTAGTGCATCGCAGGGCAATTACAATTTTTTATTACGACAATTTAATTGAGCCAATTGAAAATTTAAAGGGAAATAATTACGAATAATTGTTGATAAATATCATGGATAATTTAATAATATAATTTTGTGTAATTTTGAGTAGTCAGGAGGGAAAAAAGTGGGTCAGGACTCGAGGGGAGAGACCGAGTATCGATCGGCCATCGGGTTGCACAATCCATGGGAAGGAAACACGTCCTCTTCTGAAAGAAAAAAAATTTTTTCCCTTACCTTAGGCGTTTAACTTTGATGTCGTCTTCTGTAATTTTTTTCCAAGGGCCATTCAAATATCCACGGCAAATACGAAAAGCAGCATCGAAAACTTCTTTATCGCCACCACTGATCATCTAAAAAAAGAGAAATTTTTAGATAATTTTTTTCCAGGCTCCTTGTACGGAGTGAAGAGTGAAGACGTGGCCCGGGTTGGATTCCAGAAATAGTTTAAGGGGCTCAACTTTACGACCTTTTCTCATTACAAATGTAATTTTAACAAAACTTTTGAAATAAAAAAGAGAAAGTAGACAAAATACTTACTTTTTCTTTTAGACCCATGTTTCAGTAAAATTTTCCAAAATTTTTTTTCCAATAAATAAAACCAAATAAAATATGGAAAATAAAAAAAACTGTTCAAAAAAATTTGATTTTTAATAAAAATTTAAATAACGTGTTGTGCGTTTGAGTAACGGACGATAAATGAGCGAACTGGAAACTCCCCAAACTATTTAACCGATGCGCCGCGTGAAATCGGGTGACGTTCGTGACGTCATCGGTGTTTTACCCCCACCACCAAAACGGGAGGCACGGCAAAAATGCACTTGCCAACATCGATGTCAAGAGTAGGAAATAGGAATCGATTCTTAAAAATGTCAAAGTGAAGGCGGTGTTCACTTAAGTATCGGTTCTTAGTAACCGGAAAACAAAGAACTAAATTAAATTTGAAAATCGGATTTTGGTGCGTTTTTTATGAAAAAAAGAGCAAATTAGTTTCTTTTTTTACCAAAATGAGCCGGTATTTTGTCTCCAGTTCTAAAAAACGTTCCTCCAAAATATAATGAGCGGTAACCGTAACCGGTTAAAGCCGGTTAGTTTTTCGGTTGTTGCGACCCCTAAAGTGTCCACGAGGTTATGTTTTTCTGAGGTTATAAATGTCGCACAAATGTGTAATTTTCAAAATAATTTAAGTTTTTAAACTCAAATGGCGAAAATATTCACACCCGTGAACCAGATTAGGCTCACGAATGTGGCCGTAGTCCGGATGAAAAAGGCTGGTAAACGTTTTGAAATTGCTTGCTATAAAAATAAAGTTATTTCATGGAGAGACAACGTGTAAGTTCCTGTTTGCAAAGAGCCATTTTCATGCTTATTTCCCACCGTTTTTCAGAGAGAAAGATATCGATGAGGTCCTACAGACGCATACCGTGTTCGCAAACGTTTCGAAAGGTCAGGTCGCCAAAAAAGAAGATTTGTTGAAAGCTTTCGGAACCGAAGATCAAACCGAAATCTGCAAAACGATCCTCATGAAAGGCGAACTTCAAGTTTCCGACAAAGAGCGACAAACGCACCTAGACTCGCTATTCAAAGACATAGCGACCAATGTTGCCGGTAAAGTTAACTTAAAAATATCAAATTTAAATCTTTATTTTCAGAAAAATGCGTCAATCCGGAATCTAAGCGTCCTTATCCAGTTTCAATGATAGAGAAGGCGATGAAAGATATTCACTTTTCGATCAAACCTAACAGAAATGCCAAGCAACAAGTATGTCATTGGATCTATGTGGAGCCTATGTTCAATCTTTTGTCCAATTATTTGCAGACTTTAGACGTCATTCCTCAATTGAAAGAAGTGATGCCGTTGGAAAGGGCGCTGATGCGACTCAGGGTCGCCTTTTCAGGCAAAGAAGCCCGAAAACTGAAAACGCAGTTAGTAAAACTCACGACATCGGTTGAATCGGAAAATTGGAATTCTGAAGGTGAACTCGAACTGGTAATTATCACATTGGGTTTTTAAAAAAATTAAATTTTATTATTTTATACTTTATTGCCAAGAGGGGCTTGATCCTCTCCTTTTAGGCATAACCTCTTGAACCATTCTCTAAAAATAAACATTTTATTTTAGATATGTTTAATCGATCCTGGTAAATACAGAGAGGTCGACGAATTGGTCCATTCAGTCAAAACTTCGAATGGTTTGTTAGAACTTCTAAGTTTAAAAGAAGTCACCGAAGGTGACGAATTGTTGGAATAAAATATTTATATTTTGCATTATTTTTTATTACCCCTTTTTAAATACCTAAAAATTGCTAAAATATTATGGTATAAAATTTCCTAGACAAAGTGAAGCATTTGTTCCTCCAAAACCGAATGAGTTTTTTAATGCTATTCGTTTGTCTGAAGTCCAGTCTTGCTTTGTGTTTGGTACACAGTTGATGTTTTCGGCTTCAATGCATTTCTTGTGGAGGTTTAAGGTTGGTGGGACTGTTTTATGATGGCAGGCTAGTAAAGTGAAAAGAGTTTCTAAGTTTCCGGCAGCTCCAAGGAGATGGCCATGAGCGCCTTTTGTTGATGAGACTTTGAGGTCTGAGTTATGGCCGAATATTTTGGAAATCGCTTTTAATTCGATGGCATCACCTAAAGGAGTTGAAGTCGCATGGGCGTTGATGTATGATATGTCGCTAGCAGAAATGTGTGCGTCGTTGAGTGCTCTGGTCATAGCTAGGATGGCTCCTTCGCCATCTTCATGCGGTGCTGTCATATGCGATGCATCTCCTGATAACCCGTAGCCGAAAATTTCTCCATAAATGGAAGCGTTTCTGTTCAAAGCATGGTTGAGTTCTTCTAAAATTAGGATGGCAGATCCTTCCCCCATGACGAAGCCTTCTCGCTGGGAATCAAAAGGTCGAGAGGCTTCTTGAGGTTTGTCGTTGAATGACGTTGAAAGAGCACGTAGTCGGCAGAATCCGGCCATTGCTAGTGGATTGACGCTTGCTTCTGCACCTCCGCAGACCATGACGTCTGCTTGGTTGTTCTGTATGAACCTGAATGCGTCACCGATGGCATGGCAACCGGTCGCACATGCTGTTGAAACCGTGTGGTTGGGACCTTGAAAGCCGTATTTCATGCTAACATGCCCGGAAGCCATGTTGGGCAATATTTTGGGAACAAAAAACGGGCTTACTTTGCTATAGCCTGATTGAAGGGCTATAACCGTTTCGGAAATGGCTGACAAATCGGCCATACCTACTCCAATACAGACACCAGTTCTTTCCTTTTCTTTTTTCTCTTGAGGCGCCCATTTGGAATCGTCGAGTGCCTCCTCGCTGCTCGCCAAAGCGTAGATTGTTGACATCGACATCGTCCTCAGTTCGGACTTGCTCACGAATTTTGTCGCCTCGAAACCTTCGACCGTCGCTGCGATTTTGCACGGAATTTTCTCGTATTCGGACCCGGTGAGTTTTTTTATGCCGGACCCGCTCGAAATCAATTTCGCCCACGATGTTTTCACCGAAACCCCTAACGGAGAAATCGTCCCTAAACCGGTGACAACGACTCTCCTAGACATAATTAATAGTAATTATTTACAATAGAAGCAATACTCAAACGTTATCAATCAACTTTTGATAAGTGATACCTCTTATCACTGCTATCATTATCAATTTCGTTATCACAGCCACGCGTTGCGTATGTAGCAGTGTTGACAGTTTGGGCGATTTATCGCAAATTGTGCTACTTTTATAAGGCCCAATCTGACAACCTTGTAATCTGACCAAGTTTGGATTTTGACAGGGTTGCCATTTTGGGCGATTTATCGCAAATTGGGCTACTTTTAAAAGGCCCAATCTGGCAACCCTGTTATCTGACCAAGTTGGGATTTTGACATGGTTGCCATTTTGGGCGATTATCGCAAATTGGGCTGCTTTTAAAAGGCCCAATCTGGCAACCCTGTTATCTGACCAAGTTGGGCTTTTGACAGGGTTGCCATTTTGGGCGATTTATCGCAAATTGGGCTACTTTTAAAAGGCCCAATCTGACAACCCTGTTATCCGACCAAGTTGGGATTTTGACAGGGTTGCCATTTTGGGCGATTTATCGCAAATTGGGCTACTTTTAAAAGGCCCAATCTGGCAACCCTGTTATCTGACCAAGTTGGGATTTTGACAGGTTGCCATTTTGGGCGATTATCGTAAATTGGGCTGCTTTTAAAAGGCCCAATCTGGCAACCCTGTAATCTGACCAAATTGGGATTTTGACAGGGTTGCCATTTTGGGCGATTTGTCGCAAATTAAGCTATTTTATAAGGCCCAATTTGGCAACCTATCGTGAACTTTTCTCACCCGAGCCATCATCCTTAAATAATTTTTTTAAATAGTAAATTTGTGTAAAAATTTTTTAAAAAATTGCATTTTTTTAAACACTCAAAACATTGTTTTATTTATTTTTTAATGTATTAATTCACCTACTCAGTGCCATATTTGTATACCTATCCACAAAGATGTACAAGTTATCTAATTTCGGTGACATAACTAATTGGAAACTAATGACCTTAAAAAAATAGTCCTAATCTATAAATAATGTTTGCAAATGGAAAGTTTAAAATATCGTTACCATTGTTACGATTCTCTACAATAAATTAAAGCGTGAGAGGTAACCAAATATTGTTTAAGGAAAAAAAAATTTATAAAACTGTGTGAATTTTATGGCTAATTATTAACCATGAACTTTATAGGAGAATTGAGAAATTGGCTGATGATTGCTATTAGTAATAATAAAATCTGTGTGATTTTGATGGATGTAGCCATTTGTTTTTGATCATGTCGGATCCTTTTTCGGCAATCATGATTGTAGGAGCGTTGGTATTTCCGGAGATAACTTTCGGCATCACTGAGGCGTCCATTATTCTCAAATTTGAAATTCCGTGGACTTTGAGTTCAGGGTCGACTACAGCATGAAGATCACTTGACGGGCCCATTTTGCAGCTTCCGACTTGGTGGTTTTCGGGACCGGTGGCTCGCTTTACCGCACACTTCCAGTAGTCGTCGGAGCCAAATGGGATAGTCTCACAACCTGGAACTGGACTGCGATCCAGACTCATTCCATGCTTTTGTAGAGAAGGCATTTGAGATAGTTTGATGGCAATTTTGATACCTTCGACTAGCGTATCTATATCTGAAGGATGTGTTAGATACCTTGCATATATCAGAGGAGGATCTTGAGGGTTTTTTGATTTTAACTTAATATATCCTCGACTCTTAGGTCTTAACACAACTGGTATTAAGTTAACCGTTCTTTGAGGTGGTTCTGTCATATTCCCACCTTCGGACAATTCGCCAATGTTACCGGTCTTAGCACAATTAGCCAAATAGCCGGCAACAATGTACTGGATATCTGGAAAATCTTCGTTTGCGTTAGCATACTTTGTGTTGACGAAACCGGTCACTTGGGACAATCCTGTGCTAGACATAAAGCCATCTCGTTGTAAAAGGTATTCCATTGCTGACGCCCAATTTAAAGGGTTAGTTGAGGTTTCATTGATGAAGAATGTAAGCGTAAATGCTACATGATTGTGTAAGTTTTTACCCACACCTGGAAGATGATGGATGACAGGGACTCCAACCTGTTTAAGTTCATCTCTGGGGCCTACACCAGACGCTAAGAGAATATGAGGAGAGTTGACAGCACCTGCACTTAATATCACTTCTTTTCTTGCATAAATGATTTCACGTTTTCCATTCCTGACGATTTCGACACCATACGCTTTTTTGGTGACGTGGTCGATCAAAACACGTGATACCATCGAGTTGAGCATTATGTGAAGATTCTGTCTATATTTTGCAGGACGAAGGAATGCTCGAGCTGTACTTAATCTTGATCCACCTCTAATTGTCATCTGTGCTATTGCAAAACCAGTTTGACCAGCACCATTAAGATCTCTGATAGGATATCCGAGTTCTGTTGCTCCTTTTAAAATATCACGGGCGAATGGTGGAAGGTGAGGAAATTGAGTTACAGTGAGTGGTCCTCCAACACCATGGTATCCTGGATCCATTATGTCCGCTTGGAGGTTATCTTCAGATTTTATAAAATAAGGAAGGACGTCATTATAGCTCCAACCGTAATTGCCAAGTTTTGCCCAATCGTCGTAGTCTTTTTTGGCTCCACGCATGTACATCATCCCGTTTATCACACTCGTACCTCCTAGAACCTGCCAAATTTTATTGCATAAGCAGCTCTGATATTCTCACCTTTCCTCTGGGCCAGCTGCATCGTCTTTCATTTTGGTTTAGACAAGCCATTTCCTCGGGTTCAGTTTTGTATGAGTAATCAATGGAAGATCCGATAAAATTGAGGAACATCGACGGAACTTGAGCGACAGATGGTTCGTCTCCTCCTGCTTCGATAAGAAGGACTTTCCATTGTCCGATCTCTGAAAGGCGACTTGCGACCACAGATCCACCTGAACCCCCTCCAACGACAATAAAATCGTATTCCCTGTCGGGTATCGTCCTGAAGAAAGGTCGCCCGCACGGGTCCTCCAAATCGCATTGTGATCTTATAAAAACCTCTAGCACACTCATAAATAGCAGCAATGAAGATCCACTACACGTGTCGGCCAGTTTGATGCTTGGCTGAGTCACAGGACACTGACAATCCCTCTAAAACAATAAATTAATAAACATATAAAGGGAAGTGGACCTGCCCTAACTTCCACAATTTTATCATCATTTTAACCATTAGAAAGCAATTTTAAAGAGTTTTCTGTACAATTATTGATTCCATCTCTCAAAAATTGTGATAGTTAAGGGAATATAAACGTTCAGACATGAAATCGTGCCGCATAGAAAGTCTCCTACCAGCCCTCTGTTCAAAATTGAGTCT
Organism: Orius laevigatus; assembly: GCA_018703685.1. Classification (NCBI taxonomy): domain Eukaryota; kingdom Metazoa; phylum Arthropoda; class Insecta; order Hemiptera; family Anthocoridae; genus Orius; species Orius laevigatus. The sequence goes on along the minus strand of JAGWEN010000057.1, from coordinate 270,974 downwards.
TGATAGGCTTGGTTTACGACAGGCATCGTTGGGAAGATATGAAAACACTAAACAGTTGTTCAAAAATGTGCATCAATGCATAATGTAATCTCAGGGCTGTAAAATCTCTAAAAACAATGCATTTGTTCCATTTAATTGATTTAAATGAAAAAAAAAAAAAAGCCTTTAGCGTGAGAGCTGCCCACCTCAATAGCCTACTTTCCTTCGGAAATCCGCCAAAAAGCCAACAATTGTTTCATTGGACACAGTTAACTGAGACAGCCAGGCATCAAATTTTCATCACTTATCATTGGGAATCAACGAAAGATGCTGTCTAATGTATAGGTTAGGTCTGTAAAATTCAGAGTATAGGTTATGATGGAAAGGTTAACAAATAAACTAGATTCATAGACATAACAATATAATTCAAATATTCATAACATAGAATAAAGAGAACCTTCTCCTTTAAATCAAGTATGAAATGAACGTTTCAAAAAAAATAACATAGGTATCCTTGAAAAGAAACAATATATACGTATAAAAAAAAATGCAGTACATAAACATGGATTCCTTTTAAAGTGTGCTTTTTATTCAAAATATATATTTTTATACAAGCACTAACCCGACGAGCATTATTTATAAATTGAAAATTTATAAAAAATGACTCGTTTTACCGTGGAATGAAAAAGAAATATAAATAGTAAAGAAAGGCACTTAAAAAGTAATAAAAAAGGGACAAAAAACGAAATGTTTGATATGTCTTTTTTGAAAAACGAGGAAATTGGAAAAGTTTGAAAGGAATCACGAAGCTTTTGGCACTGAAAGCCATCGATAAAAAATAAATTATCGGTATTATTTTTAACATTGGCTGTTGGCACAGAGTTGAGCGAACCTCTTGCGGAGAGTTTGTCGAAGTTCTTCGCGTTTCTGAGGGATGTTGTCCCGAGCTTGGAACGCCCTAACGTCTTCGATCGGTATAAAGCTTTCTTCATCTGAAGAAGTATTATCCTAAAAGAATAATTTTAAAAAAATGATTAAATTTCAAGTTTGAAATCTTACATCGAGCATCTGTTCTAAAGACAAAGTAAACGTCCGATTTGGTGGCAAAGAATGTAACGTTTTCGACAAACTACATAAACCTGAAAAATAAAGTTTACAAAAAACTGCTTAAAATGATGAAATATAAAATACCATCAGCGCAAAAATCGTTGCATGCGACTTCTGATCCTTCAGGCGAGCTGGGGGTCGAACTCGCAATGTTGTTTCCGCTCGAATATCCACAATCGTGAACATACTCACACGAGCATGTCCTGTCTTCTTTTTCATTAGTCTAAAATAAAAACAAACAAAAAAAAAATTGATCAACGAACTTGACCTTCGTAAAATTTTCCTTTTTTTGTTGGGTTAAAGAAAATTTATATAATTTTTACGGCCACTGTAAATTACACCATGAAATTGTATAAAATCAAACATTGTTTATAGGTACAAAAATTAAATAATAAAAGCAAACATTTAGTACAATGGATAACCTAGAAATTTATACGTGGACATATTACATTGATCCCCCCTTATAAGTTGCCATCATTTAGGCACTTTTTTGTAGGGTGGATGGGGGAGGGGGTGGTCTACTCCTTAACAATACACCCCATGGACTACCCCCTCCATACACCCCAAAACTACCCCCTCCCCATACATAACATGACAACAACCCCCTCCCCATATACCCCACAACTACCCCCTCCCCATACACAACATGACTACCCCCTCCCCATACACCCAACCACTACCCTCTCCCCATACACGCCACAACTACCCCCTCCCCATACATCTCACTAATACCCCCTCCCTATACACCCCACCACTACCTCCTCCCCATACACCCCACAACTACCCCATACACAACATGACCACCCCCTCCCCATACACTTCCCTACGACCCCCTTTCGTTCTATGTTTTCCCAGTCGAAGGCCACCTTCTTCAATTAAATTTAAAATTACCTTATTTTTGGGCGATTCAGACTCAGCGTCTTCAGGTGGTGGAATGTTCTCTTCCGAGGAATCGGCATCAGGATTAACTTCACAATTTTCATCCTCCCCGACCGTTTTGTCTTTATTTTCGCACGCCTTCTTTTCTTTCCGTTTTTTCTTCTTGAGTTTCTTCAGTTCTTTTCGTTGCTGTTTGGCCATTTCTTCTTTGGTTATTTCATTATAGAGAAGCTCAAGTTTGGTGATTCCTCTTTTAGAATCTACAGCGCTCTATAAAAAGGTTAGAGAAGTCCATGAGCCAAAGAATCAAACCTGAAAGTTTCTGCTTAAAGCGTCAACAGCGACTGCAGCAAGCACATGACATGTCGACTCTTCTTCTTTTAACCTGAGATGGATGCGATTCAACCTTTCATGAATGACAAGGCCGAGGCAAGTAATTATTTCACCTTGTGCGACTTCAAGTGTCTTAGCATGTCTCTCTCCGCTAAAATAAAAACAACAATAAAGTCACAAAGAATGTACAACTAACCTATTCATGTTGTCAGGTTGAGCACGAGCGATGATGGAGTTGACGAAATCGATGTTGTTTGGAAGGTGGAGATGGTTTTCCGAGAGGCACCTTTTGATGCCACTGTACAACGCAGGGTTGTAACCTTTTTCACGAGTCGGCTCATGTTCTTCAGTCAGGAGCAAATATGCTTTCAAAACTTTCGTCCTACAGTCTCCACAGAATCGGTGCTTGTGAAGGTAATTTTCAAGCGTGACCATCAACGAAGAAGCAGTAATGAGAAGAACCTCTTCCCTACATGGTGGCTTCATCGCATCCCAGACGACCTTCCATGGTGGACGAATGACCCTCTGGTATTCCAAACTGTGTATTATGCATCTATGACTTTTTTTCGATCTCGTCTGACTTTCAATTAACTGCGTTAATTTCGCACTAAAAACAAAAAAGTCAAAGAACACCATAAAAACGCTTTTTTTTACCTGTGGTTATGTAAAAGATTACAAATTCCGATTGGTAAATCAAGAGTCTTTTGTTGTATTGTCAAATTCCCATTTGATTGTATGACTAGCGGTTCTAAAGTTTGATGACCAGAAATTTTTAGTTGTTCGTATAATTTTTCAACGCTGAAATCACAATTAGTATTATAATAAAATTTAAGTTATTTTACCTTCTGCGACAGCCGACACATGGTACGGTGTCTTTGAGAAGGGAAAAGAAGTCTTTTTCGAGGACAAGAAATGCTTCGTTGATCTCCTGAGGAGCGAGCGTCTCAAAAGTTTCTAAGAACTTATCGTATTCTTTGGAACGTACGACGGAATTCGCGTACAAGCATCCTGCTCCACTGAGGTCCATTACCATCTGGAAAAGACGACATAAAAATAAGAAAACTACAACGAAGTACACTCCTATGTATCAAATTATTAGTGAATATGGGGTGGGAAGAATGTAGCCGATAAAACTAAAAAACCATCACCCTCGCTCTCTATGATACATACAGCATCTATAGGATGCTTTAGTATAAGGATGCTGAAAGTATAGGATGCTAAGTATAGGATGTTGAAAGTATAAGATGCTGTAGTATAAGGATAATGTACGTATAAGATGCTGTTAACTAGTTTAGGATGCAGTAGTCAGGGGCGGATCGGCCGTTTTCGGCCCACCGGGCGCATCCACTAGACCGGCTTTTTTTTTGTTTTTTTCTCCAAATATCCCCCAAAAATTTAGTTTTTCTTCTCTTTCTGAACATATTTTAACGCTATTTTTAATCAAAAACCTTAAAATCGACATTATAAGAGCAAATTTTTCTTTAAAAACCCTCAAAATCAAAGTTTTAAGAGCCTTTTTCGTCAAAAACCTTAAAATTGACATTTTAAGAGCGAATTTTTCTTCAAAATCAACATTTGTAAAGCTTAATTTTCGTCTAAAAACCTCAAAATCAAAGTTTTAAAAGCCTTTTTTCGTCGGAAATCTCAAAATCAAGGTTTAAAGAGCCAAATTTTCTTCAAAAACCTTAAAATTGACATTTTAAGAGCCAATTTTTCTTTGAAAACCTCAAAATCAACATTTGTAAAACCTAATTTTCGTCCAAAAACCTCAAAATCAAAGGTTTAGGAGCCAATTTTCGTTAAAAACCTCGACGAAAAATTACTCTTAGAACCTCGATTTCGAAGTTTTTCGACGAAAAATTAACTCTTAAAACCTCGATTTCGAAGTTTTTCGACGAAAAATTAACTCTTAGAACCTCGATTTCGAAGTTTTTCGACGAAAAACTAACTCTTAAAACCTCGATTTTGAAGTTTTTCGACGAAAAACTAACTCTTAAAACCTCGATTTCGAAGTTTTTCGACAAAAAATTAACTCTTAAAACCTCGATTTTGAAGTTTTTCGACAAAAAATTAACTCTTAAAACCTCGATTTCCTCTCGAATAGCCCAGGCCCCTGTGAAATGTTTCAGTACCTCGAATTTTTTGCTCTTTCAGCTTTTTTTGCTCCTATTTTAGTTTAAAATAAAAAATAAAAATTGGCAGCGGCCCACCGAGCGATCGCTCGGTAGCCCGGCGGCCCGATCCGCCCCTGGCAGTAGTATGGGATAATATATGTAGTTTAGGATGCTGCAGTATAAGATATATAGTTTAGGATGCTGCAGTATAGGATGCTCTATGATAGAATTCTGTGAACTAGTATAGGATGGTGTAAGTATAGGATGCTGTTAACTAGTTTAGTTTGCTGTGGTACATATATGATGTTCTATGATAGAATGTTGAAAGTATAGGATGCAGTAACTTGGGATGATGTAAACTACTGTAGGATGCTGTAGTTTAGAATGATATAAACTACTATAGGACGTTGTAAGTATAGGATGTTGTAGTATAGGATGCTGCAAGTACAGGATAAGGAGTTTAGGATGATTCTTAGACTTCTGCCTTAATAATCAATGACCTCAAATATTTCAGTATTATATTTAAAACATCAAACTTTCCATTTGAGGACCTGAAATCTCAAATCAATTTTCTCAATGAAGAAAATAACATCGGAAGTAAAATCAATTAAGGTCATAAAAAGGGTTATGCAGTAAAAGTTGGTCGAATCATTCAACCGAATGACTTATGTAAACAATAGATTATTCAATAATTCATTAATATTGAATAATAAAAGATTCATAATAAAAGTAAGGAAATTTAAATTCAAAGGTAATGAAGTTGTCGTAAAATTGAGGCCGGGGGCGGAACCATAAAAAGCATGGCTTTGAGGTTCAAAAATTGAAATCAAAATTTTGTTTTGGAAGAAATAACTGGCTTACCTTAACGTCATCGTAGACGACCAACGGGAGTTGCCTTTTATTGAGCTTTTTCTCGCTTTTACCATAAATCTCGACCAACTTGGCCATTTTTGAGTTTATTATTTTAAGGGGGACCGGGGGCTGGCGGAATAATGAGAAAAGTAAACTCAAATGAATAGTCCCGAGGACATTATGGTAGAATTGAACATTTTAACATTAAAAATAAAAAGTTAGCTTATATGTTATGTTTAATTTGTTTAAAACTTCTTTTTCTAAAGATTACGGTACCGGACTCGTGCCCCACAAACAGCCGAACCTTAAACTCTAAAAGAAAATCGATTTTAGCCCGATCGATATATCGAAAGGTTACGTGTTGGTTATAATGTAAACAAAAATGATCAAAACTTATTTTGTTGTGACAGTTCTCGCCTCTGTTCTTTCCTATTCTTTGTTAAATTATGCCGAAATTAAAAATGGCCTAGAGTTTATATTTGATTATTTTAAAAGTGAAGAGTCTGAAAAACTTTTTAGCGAAAAGGAACTTTCCTTATATACAGGGGAAACTCTTTATTTGGCGATTTTGGGGAGAGTTTATGACGTGACGAAAGGGAAGAGACATTACGGCCCTGGAGAAGGATATCACGGTTTTGTTGGTAAGACAAATGTTTGTTGGCAACACTGAGTATGACGTAGGACCTGATCCCGAAATGGCGTCTGTGGCGTTGAGCATCAATGTTGCCAACTTAAAAGTGAAAAAAAAATTGTTTAGCTTGTCTTTTTAACCATATTTAAGCTTCTGCATTTCGATTTACAATGTAGCCTCGATCCGTTTTTTTTTAAATTTTTTTTGTAGGTCGTGATGGGAGTAAAGCTTTCATAACCGGCGATTTTAGCGAAGAGGGTCTTACCGATGACGTATCTTCATTATCACCAAGTGACCTCTGTGGACTTGCCGATTGGGTCAAATTATATGAAAAAGACTATATTTTTAAAGGTATACAATTTTAAATATTTTTCTAATTATAAAATTTTAATTTAGGAAAATTGGTTGGCCGATTCTATGACCGAGATGGCAAAAATACTCCATTTTTGGACGAGATTTTGGAAAAAATTGAAGTCGGCGAGCTAGAGAAGAAATCGGTGAAAGATTTCGAGTATAAATATCCTCCATGTAATGTAGAGTGGGATAAAGAAAAAGGTTCGAGGGTTTGGTGTTCTACACAAAGGTAGAGTGTAACCAAAAATGACTGCAGTTCTCTAACGTTTTTTTCAGTGGTGGGATCAAACGTGATTGGATCGGATTTCCTCGGAAATTCTTCCAACCTGGAAAAAAAGGCTTTCGTTGTGCCTGCGTCAAAAGTTCTGACATAACCAAACTGAACAAAAATAGACATGGAAATTTTGAACTTTACGACAATTGTAAAATTGACTCAGTTAGCTGCTTTGTAAAAACTTAAGCTGCACTCTGTTTATGACCCTCAATTATTTCATTCGAGGGTCGATTTAAAAATAATCTTTTTAAATTTTTTATAAAAGACACTTCCAGGGACAATAATTGTAATAAAACAAATTAATAAAACGATTTTGTTTAATTAAAATTTTTTCCCATACAATATTAAATAGGTTATCTACCGACAAGTAGGTATATAAAGTTTTAACAAGATAAAGAGGCCAAAAGGCTTATCGAACAGTTGGAACAATCGAAGTTTCGTTTATGTACAATTTATTTACATAAAACAAAATACGAATTTTATTTACAATTAAATTAATATTTGAAAAAAGTAAGGTGGGATTTGGATTCCGGGCTCTGAAGAGAGCAAAAGGAAGAATTTTACCTATTATAATTTACCAAAAATAATAGGTACAAAATAATGGTGTAGGCTTCGACCCTACCTATATATGATTGGGTTGTTTGATGGTTTGAAGCCTTTTCGTAGTCATAGATAAAATTGTTGAGACAATCGAAAAAGGACATTTTATCGGATTCCTATGGACCAATATATTTGACATTTTGGGCTTTTTTTTGCCCTAAAAAGAGCATTGCAAAATTCCAGTAGTCCATAAGAAGCTGAGGCCCTTTCAGAGACGAGGGCTCACTCAAACCTCATTCCTTTTTCCAACTTTTACTTCTGTATTGTCTAATGAAGATAAAAATTCATATATGTTTAAACAATTTTTAAAAATCTATAGCGATGGAACGAGGCACTAACCATAGTGATTTCAATTAAATGATAATTTAAAAAAATATTTTCACATTTCACAATTAGGATAAAACGTATGAAAGACTAAAATACATCTATTTAAATCTATTCTTTTTGTTATAAAAATACTACCAAAAAGAAACAATTTTAGGATCAGGGAAAAAAACAAATTGAAAGAGGAATCTTCAACTCCTTACAAAAAGAACCTGAAATTTTATAACCTTTCAGAAAAAATGGCTGCAAGTTCGGAAGCCCGCTTGATCCTTATTTTACTATTATTCTATTTCTCACCTATTAAACTCTCAGAACGTGAACATTTTATAGAATAAACACCTTTTCGCCAACAAATTTATACAATTTTAATGATAAACAATTTTGAGTATAATTTTCAAGATCAAAGTTTTGAATGGTCCTTAGGTTTTACCCTTTATAATTTCGTTGAACCTATTTTTTTCTACTCCTATTTGATTACAATTTTTTTTCTCTATAAACAATCTATTCGATAAATTTTAAAATCTATTTTTGTCTGCCATTTCGGGTTTAATTTTTTTAAAATATTGGCAGTGTTACTATCGTAGCCTAGAAAAAGCATTTATTACAAAACTATATTTTTAGCTTAGCGGTTAGTGAAAAAATGACGAGTTTCGACATGATTTTAACCTTCAGTTCTTAAATAACCTGCAGTTTTATAACCTTTCCGAAGTGTTTTGATTGGAAAATTGCAATTTTTGGTGCGATTATGTCCGCAATTCGACTTTCAAACCGTTATAGCTGAAAAAACTAAAATTCTGTTTCAATGCCCGCTAGCTAGAAAATAGTTTTAAAACTTGCTAGTTTATAACAGCCAATTAGAATCACATAATAAATTAATTGTATTTTACCCAATGACAAAGCCTTTATTTTTTGGTCTTGAGTTTGAATAAAAATAAAGGCTCTGGAAGTAAACTTTTTAATTAAAATTGAAGGATGAGCATTGAGACAAATAATTTGAAAAATTGACTGAAATTAATTGGCGGATAATTAAAGACTGTTTTGACTTGGATTCCAAAATTGCTGTTGATGAACACTTAAAAAAATAGTACATGATTATCATGTTTTTAGACGTTTTAATTTTTTTTATAAAACAAGAACGAGACAGTTCCGGTTTTTATTGAAAGGCACGAGTTAGAAGGGACAAAAATTTAAATTGTCACACAGTCGTAACTCGGTCGAATTCAATAAAACGCTCGGAACTGTCGGTGCTGTGTCAGCAAATCACTTCTTTCCCGATGCTCGAGGACATGATGGTGTCGGTGTCGGAAGGTAACGATTTGAGCTGCCGCCTTCTCGGTTTCCGGACACGGCAGATGAACGTTATTATTAAGGATATTGTCATTATGGCGATTATTGATAAAAGGGCGAATTGAATCGGAGGTAAAGGTAAACAGTGGGTGATCGACTCGTCGTATCCGGACGGGCAATTGTCCACCCCGTCGCACCACAAAGATGCGTTTATGCAAGCATCGAGCTCAGGGCATTTGTGGTAACAATCGGCCAACAATCCTTCCGAAGCACCATCGCTTCTCCTAAAAAACAAACAGCACTGATGATGCTCAAAACAATAAGGAGTGGTTAAGTATCTATCATTGGGGAGGGGGGAAGGAGGAGGAGGAGAGGAGAAGAAGGTACATACTAAGATGGTAGGTTAGTGTAGGGGGATAAAATTGGATAGTGGGTGGTAAGATAGTGGGACAGGGTAAGATGGTATTGTGGGTAGTATAGGGTGGGTAAAATGGTATAGTTGGGGTAAGATGGTATAGTGGGGTTAATATGGTATAGTGGGGGTAATATGGTATAGTGGGGGTAATATGGTATAGTGGGGGTAATATGGTATAGTGGGGGTAATATGGTATAGTGGGGGTAAGATGGTATAGTGGGGGGTAAGATGGTATAGTAGGGGGTAAGATGGTATAGTAGGGGGTAAGATGGTATAGTGGGAGTAAGATGGTATAGTGGGGGTAATGTGGTATAGTGGGGGTAAGGTGATATAGTGGGGGAGTAAGATGGTATAGTGGAGGGGTTTAAGATGGTATAGTGGGGAGTAAGGTGGTATAGTGGGGGTAAGATGGTATAGTGGGGGTAAGATTGTATAGTGGGGGTAAGATGGTATAGTGGGGGGTAAGGTGGTATAGTGGGGGTAAGATGGTATAGTGGGGGGTAAGATGGTATATTGGGGATAAGATGGTATAAGGTAAAATGATTCTACCTTCTGCTCAATTCCAGCCAAGAAACTGTATACGATCCATGCTCTCTAGGTACATATTCGACTAAAATGTTTCTGATTTCTTTTCGATCATGTTTTGACCAAACCGGAGGCAGCTTTTCCGCTTTGTTGATTATAACCCAACCTTCCGAGAAGACTTCGACCTAAAGGAAAGTTTAATTTTGGTAAAATGATGCTTTTTGGTTTTACCAGGCTTTCTTGATGTGCTGGGAGTGGATCAGGGCATACGATGACATGCGTTGACCCAGCATGGATTTCAATTCTGTTCGAAGTCGCACATTGCCCTCTTCTGATGACTCCTGTCTTCCCTGCACCCCCGACAACAATTCCGTTTACTTTTAGGTACAAATATTTCGATTCTCGTGGCTCAATGACCCACGGTTGGCCTTCGCAGTTGACCTAAAGTTAAATTTTAAAAAAAGTTCAAAATATATAAGCATTATACTTCTTCGGGTGTTCGACTTGGAGATATGAACTCGATTTCTCCACTTGGCCCTCTTAGTTTCTTCCCTCGTGTACAAACAGGCCTTCGTACAAATTCCCATGTTGCTTCAAACCCAAGGTTTCTGTAGTCGTCCACAGAGCTCATGTTGTTTACTTCAAAATGGAATTGAAGTATATGGCTGTTTGAAGTGTACACGAATGGAAGTTGGGCTTCTGCTTTCGAACATAGGCAATCTTTGGGCAATTTCATGACCGTTTTTGGATAAGGGATTTCTCTAAATTGAACAAAAGCTGACGGGTTTCCGACACACTGAAGGCGTCCCCATCCTCCCTCGTTGTGAGTCTCGCAGTCCGTTCTATTCCCCGTTCTCAAATTCGTTATCGTGATTCGAACCCTCTCCCCTTTTTGGGCCTCAAATCTGTACACACAGCTGAAAAAGGAAAAAGTGATTTCATTAAGAAAAAGAAGCATTTTACCTTATGTTTGGACTTCCTCCTCGTCCGTACAAAAAGATTTCTCGAGGAGATGCGAAGTGTTGTGGCGTATAATAAGAAGAGGGTGGAAGTTGCCTTTGGTTGAACACTCGTGAACACTTTCCGACTCCGTAAGCTTCACCGTCTTGATGAAGATCGACGAATTCGTATAACGCTCGGAAAGAAACTGGCCTGGAATCTTTTTTGTTAATTTTAAACCTTAAAATCTTCTATCAACCTTAAAGCTGTGGCTTCCGTAACCCTTAACTCTAATGTTGCCGAATCTCCAGTTGATAGGAAACTTTCGGACGGTTTGCAAGGCCTAGATGCGTTTTTAAATGCAAGATGGTCACAAGAACGAGGTATTTGGTCTTTACAGTAGGTAGCAATCAATGGAACTTTTTGCTTAACGTGAATATCCTGCATGTCGACTGATTTTTTCGTTCCGTCCCATATTTTAAGATAGGTAGCACATTCGGGCTCTTCGATGACTGAAAATTTGGACGTGCTTACATGATATTTGATGACCGAAAGCCATATCCGATATCTGGGAGGCCTCGCGTATTGCTTGGGCGGAGGTGAAGAGCCGGGTTCCGCACCCCAAAGGTGGTAAAGGCAAGTCGTGTTTGGAGGGAGTGAATTCCTTGGGCTTTCCAGCACTCCATGTCCTGTACCGCTCAGCCAAAATTCACATTTTTTGTTCTTCGTGTATTGAGGAGATTCTCTATCAACGAAATCGACCTGAAGGAAAAATTAAAAATGAAACTTCAAATATCTATGTACGAACTTTAACTTGAAGTTGAAATCCATGGATCGCTTGAAGCACAGGATACCAAAATGTGCCAAAAGGAGATGTCGAGAATTCGATCAAAATTTCAGGACCTGATGAAATCGCTTTTGGCACTGGTGACCCTCCACCGCAAAATTTAAGAAGCACCGGATCTCTTGTCGTATACCCGTCGTATATTGTCACGTAATCTTGTACCTCTTCGCAGTCTTTCCACGTCTAATAGAAATTAAATTAACCCTTTCCAAGGATCTCAACGTTTACCTTTAATGTGCTCATAGGAGTGTTGGTCGGCTGAGTGGGCCTCGCGTAAAGAGCACTTTGACTTCGAATGTTGATCATCTGCCCTTCAGTTTGGTAAACAGAAATAAGGGCGTGTTTCCCTTCGGGTAAATTCTGCTGCCTCACAGCATAGTAGCAGGTCATATTACGAGGATAAACACCAGGAAAGTTTGGACTTTGCAGTCTACAATCTTTTCGGTCGCAATCGCTGAACATTCTTGAACAATACGTCGTACCTATGCGGTTCCCTAAATAGTAATTTTCAGTCGTCACATTCGTCAATTCGATACTGTTTTCTTCATTTCGACCATCATCTATAGCTGTAAAAGCAATTTAAAAGGTAACCTAAAACTGCTTACTGTGGCTAAAAGAGCCATACCTGGCAATGGAGGACCTCCGTATCTAAAACTGGCTTGGTTTTTTGGCAGCATTTTGTACGATATTAAAAAGTCGAAGTTGTATCCATTTTGATCCGAAGAAAGCGTTAGTAGAGTAACGAAAAGCGTGAGCGTCGTCGATTCCGAATAGAAAAGGACCGGACCCCAGGAGGTCCCGCACCATGGCCCTCCCACCGAAGGTCGACCTTTTTCTTCGATTTTCAACCATCCGTCTGGGCATCCGTTCGCAATAAACGTGGTAAACTTCCCCAACGTGAATCTCTCAAGTGTCACCTAGAAAAAAGTTCAAAGAATTGAAAAATGCGAAGAAAATTGAGTGTGTTACTATTTCTTTTTATATAAAGTATAAAAGAAAAGCTCTCAGAATTCATAACAAGGGAACAAAAGTCATACATTGAACAACGAAGCCAATTTCGGAATATGAGGGAATACGTAATGTATATTTTCCATCCGAACTACGCCAGGAGATAGGGCTACATTTCCCGGTGGAGGTAATACTTTAGATAGTTGAATTTGTATAAGGTGAAATTTCTCTCCCGTTTTTTCCCCTCCCTTCTTCTTGAACGTTATGAAAAGAGCCTCTGTGACACGGGAAGATAAATGGAAAGATTTGAGCTCTCCAGCCTCCCTTTCCTATAGCCTTTAATGTAAGCTTTATCTCCTTTTAAAAACGAGGAAAGGGGGCACCTCCCAACTCATTATTCCTTCATCTACAAGACCCCTCGTTCATCCATAATTTGTTCGCTTGACAAGAAAATTATTTTCGTTTGCCATGTTTACATCAATATCGGGATAATAGGAGTTTGAAATGTTCAATATTGACTGACGCCTACGAAGGAGACAAGGTCACTAACTTTAAGCGGAATATTTTATCCTGATGAGACAAATAGGGATTAGATAAGGTGCGAATAGCGTATTAACGAGCCGGGTGGAATGGATCGAATAGGCCCTTTATGTACACCATATGGCAAACTAGTTTCTGTAGTCAAGCGGTCGTTTTGATAATGTTGGTTGGGGGGAGAGCCAAGAGAGTAGGGAGGGTGATGGGTTGGGACAATAGGGGGAGGTTACAGTTTTGATGGGTTGAGGGACTTCTACAATTTGGGGAATGTGGAGGGAGAGTCAAGGATTGTAGGGGAGGTAATGGGAGAGTGGGGGAAGCGATGGAAGGATGAAGGGAGGTGAGGCAGGTGGTTGTGGAAATAGGGGGAGGATACAGTAAGTGATGGAAGGGGGTGGTAGGAGATATAAATTGGTATTCGGTTGCAGCCTGCAGAAGTCCGTCGAGACCATAATTTGAGAGAGGTGGGCGGGAGGGTCGAGGAGGGTAGGGGAGGTGATGGGAGATTGGGAGGGGGAGGTGGGGCAGGTGGATGGGGAAATAGGGGGAGGTGACAGGAAGTGATGGAAGGGAGTGGAAGGAAGGAGTGGGTATTTGATTGCATAAGTCGGTAGAGACCATAATTTGGGGGAGGTGGGCGGGACTGTTGAGAAGGGTAGGGGACGTAATGGGAGAGTGGGGAGATGATGGAAGGTTTAGGGAGGGGAAGGTGAGGGAGGTGATTGGGAAAATAGGGGGAGGTGGCAGGAAGTGATGGTAGGGACTAGGAGATATGTGAGGGTATTCGGTTCCAGAAAAAGTATGCAAGAGGCCATAATTTTGGTAGGTGGGGGAGGGTTGAGGAGGTAATGGGGGAGGTTGGAAGTGGTGGGAGCGTAAAGGGGGGTGGTAGGAGAAAATGCTGGGAATTTGATTTCAGAAGTCTGTAGAGTCCAGGCGGTACGGGAGGTGGTGGGAATGTGAGGTTGTAAAATGATAGTGGATGGGGAGAGGTGGGTGAGGGTTACTAGATGATGAGCGAGGGTTGAGAATGGGGGAAGTTGGGATATGGTGGGGTATGGTTTGATACTAGTGGAGAGGTCTTCCTGATGATATCGGGTTTCCAGTCATCGAAGCGAAACTGATCTTTTCAATATTTTAGTTTATTTTAAAACAAAATCAAAGTTTAAGAAGATGTAATTCCATCCGTTTATCGAAACTGTTTGATCGAAAGGCGATCTCTTGTCAGGCGATTAAGGGATAGTCGAAGTAATAGAGTTTGTCCGACTAATGAGGGAGAAGGGGGGCTTTTCAGTAGTCCGCTACCCCTAAACTCGAGGATTGCCCGCAGGGTCATTACCAAGATACAAGATTGGAAGTTATCTTCGTTTTAATTAAAGCCGGATATCGTTAAATTAATTCGAAATTCCCGATTTATTTTTCTCTCTCGGCTTTTTAAAATGACGCTTAAGTGACATCAATTTTCCCATTAAGTCTGAAGTATCTCCTCGAAAACGTTTGGACTTTGAGGGCTTATAAAACCTTAAATACCATTTAAAAGCTTTCCTTTTTCAAATATAGAGAATATTCCATCTTTTTTTTAGGTCGAAAACTTTCTTTGGGTTAATTAAAGGATCTCGGATATAGGGTGGGAAAAAATTCCCAAGTGGGTCACGCGTGGAAATTGAATTTCTGAATAGGCTGCTAAGCACCTGGGCAGAAGTTACCGGTTTTGCCCCAGTCTCTGGAGATAGAAACTATCATTTGTCACATTTCGCACCTCCTTTAATTATGTTTCCACGTTTTTTAGAAGAGCCCCGACACTTTTTCGTGCAATAAAATCGACCTAACAAGGTTCGTGTCGTATCACCCGTCGTGAAATGTAAGTGATACGACAGGTTTCCGACCGCACGTCCTCACACCAGTAGAAAAAAAGGGTTGAATGTTTTTTAAATGGAGAAAAAGCATGGTAGATAAATAAGGAAGAAACGACGACACATTCATCACGGGCTTACTTTTTTTATTTTCTTCTCTTTTCATTCATTTGTCTTCATTCATCAGCTTCTTTCTGGCTTTACACTGTTTCGAAGCTTTCCAATATTCCACAATTTAAACTGCTAAGACCTTAAAACCTAATTTTTCTGCTTTCTTAAGCCTTTGCAAGTTTTAAAAGTTGTCGTTTTTAGAGTTGGAAGAAAATTGAATTTGTAGTGGGCTCCATCAAAGCTGTATCCGCTTGACGTTTTACCTTTGGCTTGAATAATGGGGCTCCCGGTTTCTTTCAATATTTTACAACGTACCTGTTGAATGTCAACAAAGCTCCGTCCAAACTTTTATTTTTTCCTAAACTGATCCGATTTGATATTTTTAACTTTTAAAGGTTTATGTAAAAAATGCTCTGTTTTGGAAGTAAAAAATTGTAATATGGGAAAGATTTTTTGGTTTATAAGCCTCGACACGCTTTTCATTCATTATGAAAACACGGCGCTTATGGTATACACTTCCGCAAGACCTGATGGTATTTTGGGCTTAGCATGCAACATAAAGTTTATAGGGAGTTGATTCCTCCTCCCTTGATTCTTTGATTAGTTGAAAATTCCACCTCTACGATATTATATAATATGCTTTTGATATCATGGGGGGTGTTTGATTAAAGGAGCCCGCATACATGGCAATATCACGTCTCGGGCGTTGAGCACGTTATGAAATTTGTCTCCGAACCCCTCCTCGTCATACACCTCCTTTTATCTATATCGCTAGGGAACTTTCTAAGGCGTAACTCATCAAAACTTGGACAGAGGAAGCTGATTTAATTTTGACAGAGATATCCCGAACGCACTTAACCTATAATAATAGTGAAAATTGTTTAAAATTTTTATTGTTTTTATCTTTTTTAAAAAGGAAGTTGGGGCCAAGGAGGGTTGGGGAGGTGATGGGATAGTGGGTGAGTTGGGGGGAGTGGGGGTACGGGAGGTCTTGGGAGATAGTGTATTGGAGGTTAAGAAAGGTTGGGGGAGGTCGGGATGTTGGATGGGGTATTTATTGATTGTGGAGAGGTCTGTAGAGCCCCTAATATAGGAGGTCGAGTGAGGCAGGGGAAGTTGGTGGCAGGATGAGGGAAATTGGGAGGTAATGGAGGTTGGGGAAGGTGGAGAATGGTATGGGAGGTTGGGGAACGTGGAGAAGGGTATGGGAGGTTGGGGAACGTGGAGAAGGGTATGGGAGGTTGGGGAACGTGGAGAAGGGTATGGGAGGTTGGGGAAGGTGGAGAAGGGTATGGGAGGTTGGGGAAGGAGGAGAAGGGTATGGGAGGTTGGGGAAGGCGGAGAAGGGTATGAGAGGTTAGGGAAGGTAGAGAAGGGTATGGGAGCAGGGAGGTTGGGGAAGGTGGAGAGGGGTATGGGAGGTTGGGAAGGTCGAGAAGGGTATGGGAGGTTGGGGAAGGTGGAGGAGGGTATGGGAGGTTGGGGAAGGTGGAGAAGGGTATGGGAGGTTGAGGAAGGTTGGGGGAGGTCGGGATGTTGCGAAAGGTTGAGGGAGGTTGGGATGTTGGGTTGTGGATAGATCAATAGAGTCCCAAATTTTTAAGGAAGTTCTTGTTGTTCCTCCTCAAATCAATCATTTATGAATATTAAATCTGAATTCATCAGAATTCTATTGATTAAACTAATATTGTTACAATATTAGTTAAAAAACTTTAGAGTCGATTCGTTTGGATTCTTTAAATTATGAATATTCATAAAAGTAAATTATACGCTCAACTCTGGAAATTTTATTTTTTGAAAAGTTATTTTATTTACTTTAGAACCGTGCCCACGAAGTTAGCCTGAGTAACGTTAAAGGTACGTGAGGGAAATCAAGAATTATCGTGGGGAGGAAAAAAGTGGAAGGGAAAATTTGTTGAATACTTTTTAAAAAAATTTCGATATTTCAGGCATCTTCGAGGGCGTCTATAAACTATTATTGTCTTCAATAGAGTAGGAAAAGACGAGCTCTGAATATTTGAAATTCCATTTTCCGCATTCAAAGAGGCATTAAACGCTTTCGGAGACGCTCATGGAAAAAAAGTGTTCTCCCCCTTTTTCTTTTTGATATGTGTCATCTTTTGTTAAAAACTCAACCGAAAGAGGACCAAAGGGAAAGAAAGGGTTCGATCTTCTTTCAACATCGAACGATTTCTTTCATTCACTTTATAAAATTAGAGATAAAAAAACTAAATAGGTTGAACTTTTCAAACTAATAATTCATAAACATCCGTCTGGATTTGTAAAGTTGAACAATTGAATTCGTTACAATGGGATTTGAAGGGTCTTGTTTGAATACAAACATAGCTCTCACCCCTAGCACCGTCTGAATCCTTGACGTGGGTGGATGGAAAACAAGAGAAATCCTCGATGTGGAGGCCACGGTAGTTCCGATTCAACCGGCTAATTACTTGAGAACATGAATTAATTTCTGATTCCAATCTTATTTGCATTTTATGAATAAATCCCAAATTCACTACTGGGGACATCCGTCTACATATTTACAATGAATAATAAACTAGGATTTATTTCCAAAATAGTACAAAATTTACGAAAAATGATAATTTTTTTGGATTTTTGATACGATTATGGGGAGTGCAAAATTACAGATTTTTGCAAAGTTATTATTTTTAGTGGATTTACTAAGAAGAGTTGCTCTTTTCCCCTTTTTCGTAGGCTGGCCTCGGTGTTGATGGTGGGACGGGAAAGGGATGTTGGGAAAGGTGGAGAATGGTATGAGAGGTTGGGAGAAGGTGGAGAAGGGTATGGAAGGTTTGAGGAAGGTGGAGAAGGGAATGGGAGGTTGGGGGAGCGGAGAAGGGTATGGGAGTTTGGGGGAGGTAGAAGGTATGGGAGTTGGGGAAGGTGGAGAGAAGGTGAATAGGGAGGTTGGGGTAAGGTGGAGAAGGGAATGGGATGTTGGGGAAGGTGGAGAATGGTATGGGAGGTTGGGGGAAGGTGGAGAAGGGTATAGGAGGTTGAGAACAAATCTCCCATTTCGGATTTCGGGGATTTTGGTAAAAAACCACAGATCTTCACCAAATTTAATCCACCTAAAAAGTTTACTTCTTGTGGGTTCCACTTCCATAACTCCCAGTTTTTAAAGAAATGGAAAGAAAGGTCAAGAACAACAGAACTATTTGCGTGATATATGTGGTCGCGTGAGGGTAAAAATAGACGACATTACAAAAAAAAAAGTTGATTTCGAATGAAAGAAATAATATACTACTAACTAAAATCCAATTTCCAAAAATTGGATATTTTCAGAGGATATGCAAGGACACGGCAAGCTTCAAAGGACATTCTTTCCTTAAATGATGGAATAAAAAGAAATCCTTCGTTTCTTTGATCGAGGAGGTCAGGAAATCGAAATAAACTTGCTTTTCAATCTGCCTAAATCCTCCGGGAATGAATTTTACGTGATGTCTTAACCCGAAGAGGCTTAAAGCATTAGCATTCTACATAGATTTACGCCCCTAAGGCTCACACTCCCCTAATGAAAATTCTTAAAAGGAAAATTTCCCATAAATTGAAAAGGAATTTCTCAAAGCTAAACCAACAACCAAAATAAAATTTTTTAAATTTTTAAATAATTAATGAAATTTTCGTTAAGGCATGAAGAGAAATAAACCCTCGAGTTATCGGAGTGCCTTAATTAAATCAGTTTGCGGATAAACAGTTAAAGTTCATATTCCAAAGCAAACTTTTGAACCTAATTTCCTTAAATCTTTTATCAATTAATTATTTAAATATCGTGACATCATAAATATCAAAAGCATAAAGCAAACGCTTTTTTGATTGATTTTATTATCTTTGGGGGGAAAAAAATTAATAAAGTTTTATAGGAGTTCTTTCATCACCCTCCTTTTTTCTACTAAACGGGTCGGATAATGTAAAAAGTTAATAAATTTTCACCTCTTAAGCATTATTATCCCTCGGTAAAAACGCCACTTTGATTATAAAAGTTAAGTCTTGACTAAGTCGCAGGCTCCCCCTTTCAATGCTCTTCTGGTTTAAAGATTATTTGCTACAATTTTGATCTAATACGATTTATTGTAGGACCGTATTTGAGCTACGAGGTGGCCAAAAAATGTACAAATTTACCCACTCCACTTCCTGTTAATCGTTAATTGAATTCTCTACAACGTTTACTTAGTACACTTTTTTGATTAGATAACGCCTTATTTTCTTTTTTCCGACTTTTCTACGATTTGACTTTTTCATAGGAAAAACTTTTTGTAGCCTCGTAGCTCAGAATTTTTTGGCTCTACAAAAAATCTTAGTAAATCAAATTTTTATCAAATTTTACAAGCTTTAATTTTGTTTTTATAAAAGTTTTTGAAATATCAATTTTTGATTGAAATTTTTTGAAATTTATCCTCCACTCTGCTTTTTGAGAGTTGTTTTTCAAAGATGATTAAATTCTCTACAACTTTTATTAAGTACACTTTTTTGATTAGATGACGTCTTCCCTCCTTTAGAGGTCAAAATAGAAAACCCCGGTTTTTCTCCACCTCGTAGCTCAGATACGTTTGGTCCTACAAAAAATTGTAGTGAGTTAAAATTGTAGAAAATTTAATAATCTTTAATTTTGTACTAAAAATTGTTTCGCCTACGACCTACTGTTTACGAGATATTGGCGAAAAAACGAAAACAATCACCTTAAAATATCTGTTTCCACCCCAGGCTTACTGGACAGCTTTCATATAATTTCGAAGAGATTCAGGAATGAATTTTAAGTAAATTATTTTGACATGGGGGATGAATAATGAAGTTTTTTGTACATGAGGATAATTAGATTTTTAGGGTAACGAGAACCACTTATCCACTTTAGTCGCTATCGGGTTATCCCTCATTTCCTCCGAAAGGCGATTATCTAAGGGCCTCCTCGATACATCAATCGTCGACAGTTAATCGATGGATTCTACTTTTTAATAAAACAGATCGCATAACTCATGCGAATCTGACATCCGAGGGTATTTTTCACGATGAGAAATGCGCCCGAGGGTTAAAATCATTTTCTGAACTTCCTGGTAAACGTGATCGGAATAGTCGGGCTGTATTCGGCGATAAGTGGCTTCCGGGTGGATTTCGCCGTTATCGCTTTATCGCCATCCGAACCGCTGGGCCAAAACGAAGCTTTTTTTGTAACAGACAAAAGTGCGTTAACTTGAACAAGTTTAAGGTCGCAAACTTTGATCTTTTCCCAGTTTGGATCTTTGGAACAAGAGGAAACTTGATTCGCGGTTTCGCCCCCACGAGGTTTTGTCAAGCAACTTCCCTGCGGTTAAAACAAGATTTCATAAGTTTCGCCCATCCTTTGACAAAAGTCAAATCATTCTATAAACATTTTATGTAATTTCTGGCAACTTTTATCTAAGAAAGACCATCAATATTTAAAGGCGAGGTTTTAGTCGAGGCTCTTGGAAAGTTTTTAATAAACGGTCCGCCTCGGGCTTATTTGGAATAAACTTAGAAAAACGAGAGGAGGAAAATTAAAAAAATATATTTCCTTAGAGGTGAGCGAAATGAAAATATTTGTTTATAATGAGTGTAATCCTGCTTAAATTGACCTTTTCAATTAAATTTGAATTTTATTAATTATTAACGCTTGACGTCATTTTTGTACTGAAATGAAGGAATGAGGTTAGTAGAGCGAGTTTTGTGATTTATTCTATAATCTGGGTAAGATAGGGGTGGAAAAAAAGCAATTGGGACCGAATTCTCGTAAATCAATGTAAGGGGACATGAATGGGTCTTAGATACGTGACTCTCCTTATAGCAGGTGAGTAGAACACACGGCTGTAATAACGGCGTCTTATCTAAAACCCCCGTTTTATTTTCTGGCTTTTTTTCGTGTGGTGGTGGAATTAATAGTGGGCTATTTTATAGGGAAAAATGCGCTGGTAGGTGTGAGGTCTAACCTGTACGATATCTCCATATTGATCTCCGGCTGCGGAAAGCGTGAGTTGGCAGTGATAAGGCAGCTTATCTTCTTTTGGACGGTGTAGTTCCAACTCGTAAGTTTTGCCTACTTCTCCATAGTAAGTTCTGTTGCAAGCTACAAAAAGAAAAAAAAATTAAATTAAATCTGGCAGAAAGGGTCTTTTCTAGTCGAAAAAGGGTCCAATTCTGGCTGAGGAGAGTGTTTTCTTGTAAAAAAGCTCAAAATCTGGCAGAAAAGGGTCTTTTATGTCAAAAATGGTCAAAACCTGGCAGAAAGGGTCTTTTTTAGTCGAAAAAGGGTCAACTTCTGGCTGACGAAGGTGTTTTATTGTAGCTCAAAATCTGGCTGAAAAGGGTATTTTTTGTCGGAAAAGATTCGAAATCTGTCTGAAAAGGGTCTTTTATGTCAAAAATGGTCAAAACCTGGCAGAAAGGGTCTTTTCTAGTCGAAAAAGGGTCAAAATTTGGCTGAAATGGAGGCTTTCTTGTAAAAAAAGGGTCAAAATCTGGTAGAAAAGGGTCTTTTCTTGTGAATATAGGTTCGAAATCAGGCTAAAAGAACCTTTCTTACTAAAAAAGATTCAAAATCTCTCTAATAGGGGTCTGTTTTAGGTAGATTTCTTTCAGAAAATCTACCTATTGCAATGGGGGCAGTAGTCTCAGAATCAAAATTTTTGTGATAGGTTTTCATTTCAGACCCCCTGGACCCCAAAACCACCCTCATCTCAAAAGTTTATATATATATATATATATATATGTATATATATATATATTCGCACGATAACTTGAGTAATTTTTACTTGACGACCATGAAATTCGGTATTTAGGGCTTTTAAACTAATAGAATTTATGAGTTCGTTAACGGCAGAAATCGGACCAGCGGTTTTGGTACTTTGCTTAGGGCCTAAACTGCGTATCTCCTAAACCGTTCATTCAATCGCTTTCAAACTTAAAAGTGATGTTATGGGGATGGCTAAGAAAGATTTAAAGTTGGTTTGGATCAGCTGGGCGCAATAGAGTTGAATTTAGGTAAAAAAGAAACTTTTTGAATTTTTACCGGGAAACAGATGATTTTTTTTTTTCTTCGAATTATAGAAAGTTCTAGATCTAACCATCTGAAAGAAATCTACCTCTTTAGTCCTGCTGCCGCGGGACTCATCTTTCTTCTTTTTAGGTAGATTTCTTTCAGAAAGATCTACCTATTGCAATGGGGGCAGTAGTCTCAGAATCAAAAATTTTTGTGACAGGTTTTCATTTCAGACCCCCTGGACCCCAAACCACCCTCAACTCAAAGTTTATATATATATATATGTATATATATATATATATGATTCGCACGATAACTTGAGTAATTTTTACTTGATGATCATGAAATTCGGTATTTAGGGCTTTTAAACTAATAGAATTTATGAGTTCGTTAACGGCTGAAATCGGACCAGCGGTTTTGGTACTTTACTTAGGGCCTAACCTGCGAATCTCGCAAACCGTTCATCCAATCGCTTTCAAACTTAAAAGTGATGTTATGGGGATGGCTAAGAGAGATTTAAAGTTGGTTTGGATCAGCTGGGTGTAATAGATTTGAATCTAGGTAAAAAAGAAAATTTTTGAATTTTTACCGGGAAACAGATGATTTTTTTTTTCTTCGAATTTTAGAAACTTCGAGATCTAACCATCTGAAAGAAATCTACCTCTTTAGTCCTGCTTGCCGCGGGGACTCATTTTTTTTTAAAGGCTCAAAATCTGGCAGAAAGGGTCTTCTCTAGTCGAAAAAGGGTCAAAATCTGTCTCAAAAGCGTCTTTTATGGCCAAAAGGGTAAGAACCTGGTAGAAAGAGTTATCTGGCTGAGGAGGGTGTTTTCTTGTAAAACCGCCGTGAGGCCGGCCCCAATAGCCTGCTTTCCTCCAGAAATCCGCTAAAAGTCAAAATCTGTCTGTAATGGGTATTTCCAATTAAAAAGGTTTAAAATCTGTCAGAAAAGTTTCTTTTTTTGTCAAAAAGGGTCAAATGCTGATATGTAGAATTCATATGTTACATTTTGACAGTTGCCGTCATAATTTGGTACTTTCCAGACAGTTCCCATAGTCCTCAATCAACAGCCCACAACCAACACCCCCTCAACAAATTGGCAAAACCGTTATGTCCCTTCAAGGCGACCCATTTATAACTTAACGGGTTTGAGGATTAAAAAAACTTTTAAAAGATCCGAATTTATTGTCCCCAAGGAAAATCTGCGGTTCAGCCCTCTAGGTGGTCAACCAATCCTTAGGGTCAAAGCATTTTTAAAACCCCACCTGCAACTATTTTTCGTTTGTCGGCTTTTTATGGCCGGTTTTATGACAGACTTTTGACGTCACCAACTTATAAAGAAAAACCTTTTAGTAACTTTCAAGGGAGAAAATTTTATCAGGTACCTTTAGTACCTTCTGTTGACCTCAAAATTTTTTTAAAAGCCACTTTTTTTTGTGTGTGTGATTTATTATATTTGACATTAAATCCATGTTTTAAAGGTCTGGTAGGAAAAAAAGAAAATCCATAAATCAATCCGGGTGACAAAATTATACCTGAGCTTTAAAAAAAGATCTGAATGGAAACGTAATCACCATTTTCACCGAACAAGGGACTCCTATTTCAGCCCAAATCGGCCATCTTGATTATCAGATTCATTGTTTAAAAAAAATTGCGAGTTAAAAAATGTAAAACATTTTGCCACCAACCCAGAACAAATAAAAAATCTTTTTTGTTTAAAAATCTTTTATTCTTTCAACGAGTTTTAAGAAGAAAGGATTACCTAAGCAGTAAATCTCTCTAATTGGTTTTTCCATCCTGGGATTACGATTGAATGTTTTTTCGTTACTTTTAATCCAATTAGAAAATTGGAAAAAAAAATTATTTTTTAATTCATATAGTGCAGTGGTTCCCAGACTGGGGAGCTATTTTTCATGAAAAACCTTAAAATCAACATTTTAAGATCCAATTTTTCGTCAAAAACCTCAAAATCAAGGTTTTAAGAGCCAAATTTTCGTCACGAAATCACCGTTTTAAGTGGAATTACTTTTGTGAAAATCGACATTTTAAATCCCAAATTTTCTTCGAAAACCTCAAAGTTGACATCCAAAACCAAGGTCAGCACCGACGTCAAGAGCTTCTTTCCTTATGAAATCAGCTACCAGCTACAATGAGACGTGCTGCGTCACGATTTTTTGGGAGGAGCAAAGGTTTTTATTTGTTTAAAAGGGGGCGCACTGTGAAAAAGTTTGGGAACATCTGATTAGTGTATTTGAAGGACTACTTTTCAGATATTTTTTCGAAAAAATTGGATAATTTTTCTCTAAACATTGCTCTTTTGTTAAAATGGTCGCTCTGGGCTTTGTAATCTCTTCGTAGTTAGTTTCAAGACCTGTCGTAAAAGAAAACCATTTGTTAGAAAGTAATTGCTTGACAATCTTGATAATTACGCTTTTCTCTTTTTGAGGCAGATTGAAAAATTAAAAAGTCGCTAAAATGGGTCAAATTTGTTCTATTGATACAATTTTCAACGAGCATTTCATGTAAAATTGGTGTAGTTTGTTTATTACATATTATAATTATCTTCAAAAAAAAAATTTTTTTTTTTAGTTCTTTTTTTCCCCCTTCTTTCCTCCCTGTTTTGTCTGGTCCAAAGTTGCTAAATACTGGTCCAAGGTGGTTTTAAAAATGGATCTAAAGTGCCTTTTTGAAAAATTGGTCACATAAAGGGTAGGGCCTTAATAATATTTTTTTATATTGAGATAGAAATTTTTTTTCATAGGTGCCTTATAAAGGTCATCATTCGGTGAAAATTTTAGCTCTATTCCATGGAAGACATTTTTATAATCTGGGTAAAAGATTAAAAATGGTTGGGAAAATATTTTTATCTAAAAAGAAAAATAGGAAGATCAAAGCTATTTTGGTCGATGGATTGTGGAAGTGTGAGGGTCCATTTTTGCTCTCATATCGCCAGTTTTCATACATGAATGGTCGAATGCCAATATTGACTGATGTCGGGGCTTTTCTCGAAGCAGGCAACAATGTGATGTTTCCTTTTCCCTTAAACCCTTTTTTCTACCTACCTTTTAATATTAAACCGTAGAAATCTTTTTGAAGATAACGTTTTAAACGAAACTTTCCTAAATTGACCATAAGTAGAAGTGCAACATGACCTAACTAATTTTGGACAAAACTGAATTAATCGCCAGAATTTGGGCTGACAAGTGTGGAATAGCGTGTACAACATGACCAAACTCATTTTGGACAAAAATGAATTAATCACCAGTATTTGGGCTGACAAGTGTGGAATAGCGTGTACAACATGGCCAAACTCAACTGCATCGTGGGGAAAAACTCACATGCATATTGACGACGTGAGAAGCACGATTTTGACGTGTTGACGACGAAAAGAGCTAAAAAGAGAATCGAGAGCATGAAAATGGTAAGTCATACTCCGGGAGAATTCCCAGCGCGACTGCATTCCGCGCGTGACCGAACCTCAACGCGATGCGGGCATTAAAAATAATGTTGGCGTGATCCGCGAGGGTGGTTCCCCTCCCTTCATTTTCTTTCGACCTCTTTTGCAAAATAAGCGCTTATTAGGGAAATCCAATCGGCTTAACGTATTTCTAGTGTATCAGAAATGATAAGACTTTTAAATATTTTCTTTTTTTTGGACAACACAAAGGGGATTGATGACGTGTAGATAGTTATGGTTGCACCTTCTTATTTTTTCTTTTAAAATGCAAAATTTTGCCATTGATCGGTACGTCCTTTTGTCGAAAATTCTGCTCTGCTTTTGAGTAAAATGCCAGGAGTCTGGATTGTACGGTTTTTTCGTTCTGGGCATCCTAGTCTTCTTTAGAACGTCAAGGGCGTGACGTATGAAACGTTTTCGGTTTCCTTCGGCTGCGATTTCTCCGCTGTAGAACCTCACGAAGTCGAAAAGCGTTTGGATGGCGGAGTCCATGTCGCCGATATCGACGTCAACAAATCGGTCGACTCCGTTCAACTTGACTGTAAACCTGACTTTTTTGACGTCACCGAATATGTCGGTTTCCAATGCTTGAGCTTTTATTCCGGGAGGCATTTCGAACCTGAAATCTCCCGGCTCGACCATATTATCCGGCGGAAACATCGCTGGCGTACATCCATAATAATCAAGCATCGAGTCATCGTCATCCATCACGTAAAATTTGAATCCAACGAAAATCAGATGGTAAGTTTTCACGAAAATATTCGCTAATAAAAGTTGTATGACCGTTGAATCCTCCATTCCCCGAAGGGGTGAAGGACCCTGTATAGTAGATGAAGGTCGGGATAGGTGGGATAGGGTCAAAAAGAGTAGGGGAGTGATGGGAGGTGGTGATGACAGAGCGGGAGAGTTTGTCGAAGGTATAGGAAAGGATGGTGGATGTGGGGTAGCGTAGGGAAGGTTAAGAGTAGGGGAGGTGATGAGTCAGTGGGAGAGGTGGAGGAGAGGTCCCTTTTGAGGAAGTGATGGGTGGGGAGGAGTGGGGGAGTATTTGGTATTTTTGGAGAGGTCTTTAGTGGAGATAGCCTACGGTGATGAAGTTTCTTGAGTTTTTGAATGGGCTCCAAGTATATTTTTGAGTTTTTAGACGAAAAATGGTATTTTGGTCTGAACCTGGAGGTGATTATTGAAGAAAAAGTAGAAAGGGGGCTATTAGACTCTTTTGAAGTGATTTTTCGAAAGGAAATTGGCTTCGGATAGTCTCTATTCTCACGGATCACTAGCAGAAAAGAATTTTCCCTCAAAACACAACAAAAGTATCGTTACCTTTAACAAACGTTCTTTTTAGGCGAACGAAAGCAATTAAAATGTTTTAAAAACTCCATTAAAATTGTTCAGAGTCAAAAAAACAATTAAAATTTTGTTCTCCCGAATTCCGGGTCACCCTTTGTGAACTCCAGTTAAGGGCTGAAAGTAAAATAAGTTATTTTTTTAAATAAATTTTCTCAATCACTAGGGAAACAAAAAGTGACTCGGGCGTTGTAGCCTGGAAATCGTGCTAAACTCCATGCAGTCCGCCCTAAATCAAGTGCTTATACGGATGGGACGTCAATCACGTGGAAAACTCGAAAACGATTTCTTCGCGTGTACCTCGTTTAAAGTTTTCCCTTTTTTTCTCTCCTCCGAATAAAAGCTTTCATCAAGATAAACGTTTCAGCTTTACTTTATCTCTTAATAAAGTTAGGTTCTTAACAATAATTGAAGTGCGTTTAAGTGGCATTGTAAACGCCAAAAGCAAACTTTTACAACTCGAGATGAAAAACGTTCTAAATTCTCGTTTTTCCCTTTCTCAATAGTTTAAAACTGAAATAAATCAGTTTAAATATCATTTAGGTCGTGTATGGGGGGATATTGTTGTTAGCAGGGGAAATATTTGTTTAATGGGGGGGGGGGGATGGATATGGTTGAATGGGAGGTAGGTGGAGTGAATCTCCAGACAGGCTTTTCTTTTTTGGGGCCAGGGGGGCAGGAATTTTTCAAATGAATCACTTAATAATTAAAAATTTTAAAGAAGAATTTTTTTTGTTAAAACGAAAATAAAATTCCAGTTATAAATAAATTATCAAATAGCGAATAAGTGATGTTATTAACATTCTGTTAAAATTCAATTTCACGTTCCTCTATGTTCTGTACACATTGTTAAAGGGCTTGCGTAATAACAAACACATTAACACCAGGCCGCGAAAAGGGGAGGGTGGTAAGGGGGGAAGGGGTAAGGGAGGAGTGGGGGGATTAATTAGACATTGTGCTGAGTTGAATTTCTCGAAGGAGAGCTAATACAATCTGAAATTAGTTTACTCGTCTTTAAAAACGTCGATGAGAAAGTTAAAAGTGAAGGAATAAATTAAGCAGAAAAATTGATCGGCGAAAAATCTAATCAGAATATTTTTTCAGTTTAACACTTTCCGGGCCAAGGCCTTAAATAAAAGACAGGCCTTATATATAAGACAGGCCTTATATATAATACAGGCCTTATATAAAAGACAGGCCTTATATATAAGACAGGCCTTATATATAAGACAGGCCTTATATATAAGACAGGCCTTATATATAAGACATGCCTTATATAAAAGACAGGCCTTATATAAAAGACAGGCCTTATATAAAAGACAGGCGGCCTGAACTTGTTAATAGCAGTATAATGAGAGACTTACGTGTGCAATGTTTTGGCTCATCGGATCCATCGCCGCAGTTGTTGATCCCGTCGCAGAATTTATTATGAGGGACGCACTTTTTGTTGGAACACTGAAAGTGCGAGAGGGCGCAAAGTTTAGGCACGACGGTCGGTCCAACGCTTCCCACCAGGTTGATCAATTTGGCCAAAACTGTAAAAGAAAAATTAAAAGTTTCAAAACGGAAATATCGACTTCCGAAATTCATTATTGTAATCAGGTTTGGTGGAGACTTTCGATTCCTAAGGAGACTTTATAACTTCCTCTTCTCGTTAGATACGCTTTTTATAACGAACAAACTTTATTTCGTCCTTCGTTTCTATCTTGAGTGTATAAAAAAAAATTGTAAAGCGTGGAAGAGTAGTTGAAAAACATTTCTCAGAATATGATTTTCTCGAGGCATCTTTTTAGATACGAGAAAACGAGAATATTGAAAAAAGTGATCAGGTAGGTTCTTCTTTATGAAATTACAGCTCAAGGCTCGTATAATAAGCAAAAATACGATATTTTTTTGCACATTTTTAACTTCCTTAAAAGGATCTTCAGGAACCACCTATATTTTCGTGATCCTCAGAGCTCTCTGATCACGAATATATAAGCCTCCAGCCTGAAGCCGCCGTGAAGACCACCTAAATAGCCTATTTGCTAAAGAAATCCGCTAAAAGAATTGGTCCTTTTTTTCCACTTTGGATGGAGTTGTTGGATTATCGTGATTTCAGCTTCGCTTTAATTTTCCCCAAAAGTCAGGAAAAAGGAATAAAGAATTAACTTTTATGCCTGGAAATGCTCTTTAGAAGACAAAAAGCCTTTTTTGGTCTTTCTGTAATTAAATTTTAGCTTCATCTTTTCCTTAATTAAGATTTTAACAAGGTTAGAGTTCGGATATGGTCGGTGTAAACCGAGCAGGGGTTGGGGCCGACATGTCGCTAATTATATGAGTCGACTTTTCAAGCTTGTTGTTCGAAAAAATAACGGAAATCTTGTTTTTTTATAAATCGAAATTTCTTTGGAAAGGAATCTTCGTTATTTTGAATCGAACAAAACGTTTTATCCAAACGACACAATAAAAAGGCATCGACGGAACGTGACGAAAAACGAAAGTGCTCCTAAAAAGGGAAATGTGATAGGTTTGATCCAGCCATTATACAAAAAAATACTAAAACAAAATAAAACTTGGTCTTTCATATAAAGATCGAACGGGGTTTTCTTTAAATGGAACCCGCTAAATCCGGTCTTTGCTTTTCGAAGGGTCAATAAAACGATAAGAAGATTGCTTATTAGGGATATTATGGAGTCCCTTTTACGAATTCATCGGATGAGGAAGCTTTTCCTAGAGTGGATTGCGGAAAAGTGAGTTGGGAAGCTACGAGTGCTGAGCGACCAATCAATACTCCTGCCTTGACCTAGATAACTCCCTTCCCCCCATCCAGCACACGACCGCGTTTTCGTATTGTCATCAAAATGTAGAAAAGATACCTTTTTTTATGTTGAGGGGCATAGAAATGGGAATTTTTTAAAGAAATCAACTAGTGACCTTCCTCTGGTCGACCAAAAATCTGCAATTTCTTATTTGAGTGCTTTCCTACTTTATTCTGTTAAAGAGATTAGACCTTTAACCTAAGAAACTATTCAAAGGTTAGTTTGCATAGCAATTCTAAAGTCTGTTTAATATAATTAGCGAGTAGACAAGGGTTCCCTCGTTTGTTGACATAATCCGTTGAAGTTGCCGAGACTTCAGATGTTATTGCGTGTCTACAAAATATAAACTTAAAAGCCAAACGGGCTTCGCGAGATTAAATTCCGGGGAGAATCGAATTAAGGGAAATTAAATTTTCCGATATTACACGAAGGAGAAAGAAGGGAGAAAACATAGGGAGAAGAGTTCGCCCCACTAATGGATTCGCCGCCGGGAAGCCATTTCGACCGTAATGGGGAGTATTTGTATGCAGCCCGCGGGAGATACTTTCGTTCAATGTATTGCCGGGGAGGTCTCGCCGAAAATAGTTCACGCGACAGAAAGGGAGGCCGTCTCCTCAATTTGGGCCAATCCGGCTAACTGAAAATGGGATAAAAACCAATTTCGAAAGTGCTGGTATGGAGCAGAAAACGACATAGAACATATTTTCTTGAAATTCGGGCCTCTACAGACCTCTCCATGAACACGTTCCTCCCGCATTCTCCCACCAACCTCCCATCACTTCCGCTAACCATCCCCACCTCGCTACCACCACTTCATCTAACCTCCCACATATTCCATCCATCACTTCCCATAATATCCCCCCACCTCACTCCCATCGCTTTCCCTAATCTCCCCCACCTCCCTCCCTAGCTCACCACCCCCTCACCATCACTTCCCTACTCCTCACCTCCTATCACTTCCCCCTATCACCTTCCCTAACCCCATCACCTCGCTCCCATCACTTCCCTAATCCCTCTCCCACATCACTTCCCTACCACCATCACCTCGCTCCCATCACTTCCCCTAACCTCCCCACCTTCCACCATCACTTCCCCTAACTCCCCACCTCCTCTCCCATCACTTCCCCTAAACTCACCACCTCCCCAACTACCCACCTCCCCACCTCCCTCACTTCCCCTAACCCCCACCTCCCCCCCATCACTTTCCCTAAACTCACCACCCCATCACTTCCCTAACACACCACCTACCTCCGCCCCAAAACAACCACTACCTCGCTCCCATCACTTCCCCTAACCTCCCCTCTCCATCACTTCCCCTAACGACCACCACCTCGCTCCCATCACTTCCCCTAACCTCCCCCATCTCCCTCCCATTACTTCCCCTAATCCCCCCACCTCCCTCCCACCACTTCCCCTAACGACCACCACCTCCCTCCCATCACCCCAATTGGAGCCCTACACCACTAACTGTGGTGTAGAGCCACAACCTGTCCACAAACTGTCATCCCACCCATCACTTCCCCAACCTTCTCTACCCACCCCATACCGCATTCTCACCCCTTTTCTATCCAGTCTATCTACAAAGTTAGCACAACTCCTTAGCAAAGCCATGAAAACATTTTCCACATCATTTCTCGATAGAAAAGTGATTAGAACTTTGTAGATCGATATCCTTTACATTCGCTCCCTTTGCAATTTTTCAACAGAGAAAAAACGTGACTAGAAGGGTGAAATCATGAACATGATAATTGTCAAAGTTCGTGTACAAGGGGAGAGAAACCATTTCTGGATTGAAAGGGCTCAAAACCGTAGCTGCCGAGATAACAAGGTTATTGTAATCCTCTCGAAATCATATCTCGCCTAATAAACCCCCAGTCACTCTTCCCCTTCGGGCCTTTATTTAAAAAATTCACAGCCAAATTAGATTCGCCATTTTATTTTTTAAAAAAGTTTCAATTGCAATTTCGTAATAACTAATAAGATTAATGTGACATGAGATATATTGGGGTCTAAATTAGTTTAATCTAAAATTTATGTGTGTCACGACTTAATTTAAAATATGGCTTGGAAATGTTATTTTTTGGTGGAAATGTGAAGGAGACCAACAAATTATTAAATGGGGAAAGGCCTGTTTTGTGTTAAGACAAGTTTATTACGTTTGCTATAAAAGAGTGGAGGGGGTGAGGAAAAAGAGGGGGCAATCCATCAGAGTACAAAGGCATCTCGCCAGGGCGGCCCAATCTTAAGATCGCCCACTTTCTTTTCCAAGCCTTTACCCCTCCCCCCATCCTTTTTTCCACCAACAACCACACTCTTGTCTGACATACATTATGTACTGAGGTAAAACCTACCAAAACACTCTCCTTTTTCAGAAGATTTAAAAGTTTACGGGATAAAATGGGGTTGTGGCGTACAAACAAATCGATGTCACTGCTCCTTTCATATTAAAATTTGGCTTTTTTAAATTAATACAACAGTAATGATGTCATTACTTGAAAAAAAGATGGCAGCAATGACAAATCCCCTCTTTTTATCAGGATTCCAATTAATTCGTTCATTTAGGAGCTACATGTTTATTACTCTGGAATTGCTTTTTCGGAATTTATACCGTTTCCAATGAAATGCGAACGGTTTTATTTTGAAAGGTTCGAATTCATCATTGTAGTGAGACAATCGGTATTATTAGGTTCCCAAAGGGCTCGTGACAGGAAGGACAAATTGTAAGCGACTGCATAATTAGGCTATTAAGCCAGAACGGAAAGGAGGGGGGTGGATTGATCCAACACCTGATTACTACCTTGGGTCCGACAAAGGGAAGGAGACCGTTTGTCACTTCAAACTTCCAAGACACACACGATTAAAGAGCTCGTAAACACGCTCAGAATACACAAAAATAATTTAAACGAACATCTTGCAAATTAGGTGCTTGTCAATTAGCTTCCACTAATGGGATACAATTTGTTTCATTCTCGAGTTCGAGAATTTAGGCAGGATTAGTAGGAGAGATTATCAGATTTTTACGATGGGATGCTCAATGCGTTATCGTTCCTATCGCAATGCATGATGGTTTCTATCGGAATGCACCATGGTTGCAATCTCGATGCATGATGGTTGCTATCGAAATGCATAATGATGGCTATCACAATGATTGATGGTTCTGTCGCAATGCATGGATATGGTTGCTATCGAAATGCATAATGACGGCTATCACAATGATTGATGGTTGCTGTCGCAATGCATGCTAAGGTTGCTGTCGCAATGCATGATAAGGTTGCTATCGAAATGCATGATATGGTTGCTATCGAAATGCATAATGATTGCTATCACAATGATTGATGGTTGCTATCGCAATGCATGATATGGTTGCTATCGAAATGCATAATGATGGCTATCACAATGATTGATGGTTGCTGTCGCTATGCATGATATGGTTGCTGTCGCAATGCAACATATGGTTGCTATCGAAATGCATAATGATGGCTATGGCAATGATTGACGGTTGCTGTCGCAATGCATGATATGGTTACTGTCGCAATGCATGATAACCATGCTATCCAAATGCTTAATGACGGATATCACAATGATTGATGTTTGCTGTCGCAATGCATGATATGGTTGCTGTCGCAATGCATGCTAAGGTTGCTGTCGCCATGCAAGATATGGTTACTGTCGCAATGCATGATAACCATGCTATCCAAATGCTTAATGACGGCTATCACAATGATTGATGTTTGCTGTCGCAAGGCATGATATGGTTGCTGTCGCAATGCATGATATGGTTGCTGTCGCAATGCATGCTAAGGTTGCTGTCGCAATGCATGATATGCGTTACTGTGCTGCTATCAACAATGCATAATGCAATGCGGCTATCACAATGATTGATGTTGCTGTCGCCATGCAAGATATGGTTACTGTCGCAATGCATGATAACCATGCTATCCAAATGCTTAATGACGGCTATCACAATGATTGATGTTTGCTGTCGCAATGCATGCTAAGGTTGCTGTCGCCATGCAAGATATGGTTGCTGTCGAAATGCATAATGATGGCTATCACAATGATTGATGGTTACTGTCGCAATGCATGATATGGTTGCTGTCGCATGGTGGTTACTATGGTTGTAGATAATCATGGCATAAAACTGTACAAGTTTATTTTTTATCAAAAAACATCGGATTCGAGTGTTTGAACGGATGACCCGAGTAGTTGTTGTGGCTTTGATATTTTGGTTCGGCTTAGGATAAAGCACAAACGTTATGAAATGTCGGCGGGTGGTTTGAGGGCGTAGGGAACGAGTTGCTTGAGTCGTAAACCTCAACACGCTAGAGCCCCTTTGTCCTTTCATTACTGGTTCAAGTGCCCTCCAGGCTATACGAAATCCGCCCAAAGGCAACATATCTTATAAACAAAAGAGGGGAAAAGTTTAAACTTGTCTACTATCTGGCTATTGACCAAGAACTTATTTTTTCTCTTCTATTCAGGTTGGCCAAGTTATCAAATTATGTATGAAGGTACATATTTACTGTTAATATGTGCCTTATGCAGTAATTAAATTCTCAACGGTATTTCATGTAGTTTGTTTAATTAACGTAATGTGCAAAAAGGGAAGATATATTTGCGAATAGGGTCGAGCGAGGGTCTAATTTTTATTAATTAAGCAAGTTGGGTGTATGTGCCAAGAACAACCGTTCCATTAAACCGGATGGGGTGATTTTGAAGTGAAGATGGGAAGGAAAGGGTGCGGGGTAGAGCATTTGTTTCGTTTTCCGAACTGACAAATGATCCCGCCGGGTTTGGGAAAGCCCTTGGCAGAGGAGGCCCATTCCGGGAGAACTACTGCTTTGCCAAATCTAATTGATCGGTCGTTTTCGAAATATTAATTTTGGTCTAAATCGTGTATTGTTGGGCTCCCTGAAAACTCAATTTCTGATTTTTGATCCAAGTTATTAAATCTAGTGGAAAAATGGGGCAGTGAAAGGATATCGTAGGCCTTTAAACTCAATTGAGCACTAACTACCAGAGGCTAACAACTTGTAAGAATTTCTATTTTAGCTGGAAACATCCAAGGGGAAAATATAATTACATAGGCGATTTTAGGGAGGGTACAAGAAGGGAACATAGGCTCAAAATGTTAAATGACCTTTGTTCTTTATCGGAAGTCCACCTGATGGGAGAGTGGGAGGAGGTGGTGGAAGGTAGAGGGGGTGTGCTAGGAGTTGAGTGGAGGATAGATGTGGGAAGGGGAGGTGATGGAAGGGTTGGAGGAGGTGGTGGAAGGTTGTGGCCAGGGGAGGTTGAGGGTCAGCAGTTCTCTCGAACAAAGCACTTCCACATTTCTCGTGTGCTACTAAGTAATAATAGAAGGAAACAAAATAAATACGAGTATGAACTCGTATAAGCATGTATGAGTGCTATTTAGGGATACAATATTCCACAATCTACTATATTATTAAACCTTTTATTTAAAGCAATAAACACTTATAAGGGGACAAGTCGTAAAATATGAACATTTTATGTGGCACTTTTTTTCCCCCAGACATAAAAAGCTTTGTAAGACTCCATTTTTTATTTTATAAACAAATTATTAATTTTGAAAGAAGATAAAAATGCGATATCCTCCAAGTTTTATGAGTCTCAGGCATTCGAAGCGGGGAAGAAACTTTTTCGCCTTTTCCCAAGTCCCGCTGTCAGGACTTTTAATGAAAATTACTCGCCATGACAAATCGTAGAAAAGGGCAATTATTTTCAGTTCCATATGAACTAGTTTATTTAATATAATTTATATTAAGGTTGGCGTTATTTTTCATTGGGGAAAGGACGGAATCTAGTCGACATCTGGCGTTACAGTAAATATTAGCGGCACCGGCTGCCCAATTTAATCGAACCGCTTTTCTCTCCTACCCGCAGAAAGTAAACATTTCGTGATAAACAACCTTCGAAAGATCAAATAAATCCTTAATGATTTACGTTGCCTTTTTCAAACTTCAATAGCCGTTGATCTAGATTTTAAGATACACGTCGTACTTGTTCTTCAAAAAGAGCATCTCCGTTCAATTATTATGAATCGTCTTATTTTTCCTCTGGGAAATATGATAGTCGTCATTTCTGTTAAAAGAGGGCCTTGTTAAAGCGTAAGGGGGATCGGGGCCCGTTTAGAATTCCGGTCAAGTCGATCTCGTTAGATTCACTCGTGATTTGGCATCCTTGGAAAGGGCGGAGAGGAATTCCGTTAACTTCCTTCCGAAACGTCTCGAAATCGGATACCCCACTGGTTTCCAAGAACGGAATTATTTGCTCTGAATTGGCTTATTAGTCTGTAAACTTCTAAATGAGTTTTATACAAATAGTCTATACCTATACAAAGGTTTACTGTCACTCTAACTTGTGAATCGATTTGAATCATTGCGAGATTTTCCAATCAAAGATTTTTTGTACGTTTTCTACCAGCTCTACTGCATAAAAGATCGAGCCCATTGGCCATTTAGAAATCACAATCCAGCCAATTATCTGCTTAAATTTTGACCTGACGAAAAAAAGTATCGTAGTAAATCACTTTTTGATTTTAGCAAGGAATCGATTGGCATCGATAACTTTTGAATACGACATACAGGGTGCTCCAGAACAACCCTAACTTCGTTATTTTAAATACGAACCCTATGTTTTGACGATGGAATTCGATTCTACTCTTGATGTCCAGCAACTTTTACTTAGAGCACGTTTTTGATAGGACCAAACCTTCCTGAGGTACGTACACGTTAAGGTGTACTTTAAGTTTTAACAAAAAAGTGTTTTAAGTAAAAGTTACTGGAAATCAAGCATAGAATCGAATTCCATCGTCAAAACAGGGTTGATATGTAAAATAACGAAGTTAGGGTCGTTCTGGAGCACGCTGTACGTAGGATCCAAAAGTTATCAATTCTAATCGATTCCTCGATGAAATCCAAGGGGGTTTTACTTGGATACTTTTTTTCGTAAGGTCAAAATTTAAGCGGATATTCGGCTGTTCTAGGTGGCACACCCTGTAGATATTCAATAGGTCAAAAGTGGAAGTTACTGTCTTTTAAGCGTTTAAGAAAGGATGCCGCCTAGAAAGTGTTAATTTTTCTTTTATTTACAGCCATGTCAAATAAAGTAGACAAGAAAACGTAACAAATAACGCCTTTCCCGGCTCCATCAATCTTGCCTTTTTTAACGCTTATTGTGCTAAAAAGCAACAAAAAAGAGCGAAATGTGCAATTTTTTCTTTTAACTTTTGCGTTCAAAAAAGAACGATGAAGGGTGAAATATGTGCAGCAATACGTTACGGGCATAAATTAGGGGAGAGGAGCTCGAGGGAATCGAGGCATTTAAAATGAGGGCCCGGACCTGTCGAACGCCCTAAACGTTGACGGATACGTGAACATCAAAAGCGCCAATTAGTTAATTAAAGTCGGAAAACCCTCCCCCCTTCTCATCCTATTTAATTCGGGAAAATTCGCACCTTTTCGTAGAAGCTTGAAAATGGAAGAAAAAATATTTAATAATTCATCCGGCCGCGCATATTTTTTTCATTTTTTCTCCTTCAACCCGGATATCTCCATATATTTATGCTACGAGTCAGAAACCTCGACCCTGTGTTCTACTTTCGTGCGGCTTCTGAATAACATCTACATTTTCCTCGTATATAAAAGATTTTTGAAACAAAACGGTTTCCGCATTACGACTTCTTTTTTTACTTTTCCGAATATGACATCCTACATCCGTCCTAACCATTGATGCCAATCCCATTAGGCATAGTGAAAGTACACATCATACAATAGTAGGTACCATCATGTAGTAGCTTCCCATCATCAATTAGGTTAGTACCCATCATGTATAGCATAGCACGTTTGCAAATAAAATTGAGAGTAAAACCGTTCTAAAACAAGATTTTTCCAATTTTACAGAGAAAGATTTATTTTTTCTCCTTTCTGTTTGATTAAAGGGATTAGGTTTCAACGTTATTTTGGGTGACATTTAGGATGATACCCTGAGGCGAGAATCGAATGAAGAGACAGAATCCTCCCACCATGGTTTGCTCTCAAACAAATCGTATTGTAACAGCCTGATATTTAAGCCGAACGTTCCAATTCAATATCGTTCGCTTTTCACAGTTTTTATTGCAAAAAGAACCCGATTTTTGTAACGATCGAATAGGGAATCGTGAGAATCTGGCAACTTTGGGACCTCAAGGAGAGAATTAGGGTTCCATTTGACTTTCAGATGTCTGTTTGATGTAACGAGGTGTCCGACTCAAGTTGGAGATTTCCATTCGATTCTTTTTTTTCCGTACAAAAGAACCCCTGAGGGTTGAAAATGAGACCATATTGACCGGGATCGGCGGGGGTGCGGAAGAACGTACTTGTGCTTCGTTTGCAGTTCGCCATTCTTCCGCTTCCTCACCCTCGTGCATCCCCCTCTTCTACATCTCTAACGTTTGAAACCGCCCTATTGTCAAAACCACTTCATTTACCCTGAATCCGCTCGAGAGTTATTCACTCTTTTTTCCTCCTCTTCTTTCAGACTCTACTAGAGCGTTTGCAATAATTTTTTAGTGTTTTCTCCCTTTTATTTTACATTTCAGCCTCGTTAGGCTAATTGAAATGAATCTGAAGCCTGTTAAATGCACAAGTCAATTTAATTGAAATAATTTAAATTTAATTTCCTTATTTTGATAATTTGTTACAACCCCCCCCTCATTTCCATCAACTCCCTTCTGAATAATATCCTCTCTAAATACCCCCTCCATCAATCGCACTATTCCCTACTACATATTTACCATACTATTACCTACTGTCACCACCACCTACTGCCCCCACCCCTACTGCCCCAACGACTACTGCCCCCACCCCCTACTGCCCCAAAGACTACTGCCCCCACCCCCTACTGCCCCACTCCCTACACCCCTTACTGCCCCAACGACTACTGCCCCACTCCCTACACCCCCTACTGCCCCCCACCCCCTACTGCCCCCAACGACTACTGCCCCACCCCTACACTACTGCCCCACCCGCTACTGCCCCAACGACTACTGCCCCACTCCCCTACACCCCCTACTGCCCCCACCCCCTACTGCCCCAAAGACTACTGCCTCCACCCGCTACTGCCCCAACGACTACTGCCCCCACCCCCTACACCCCTACTGCCCCAACGACTACTGTCCCCACTCCCTACACCCCCTACTGCCCCAAAGACTACTGCCCCCACCCGCTACTGCCCCAACGACTACTGCCCCCACCCCCACTACTGCCCCAGACTACTGCCCCACCCCCTACTGCCCCACTCCCTACACCCCCT
Organism: Orius laevigatus; assembly: GCA_018703685.1. Lineage (NCBI taxonomy): Eukaryota > Metazoa > Arthropoda > Insecta > Hemiptera > Anthocoridae > Orius > Orius laevigatus. The sequence continues at coordinate 232,136 of JAGWEN010000057.1, read as the reverse complement.
ACTGCCCCAACCACTACTGCCCCCACCCCCTACTGCCCCACTCCCTACACCCCCTACTGCCCCAACGACTACTGCCCCCACTCCCTACACCCCCTACTGCCCCCACCCCCTACTGCCCCCAAAGACTACTGCCCCCACCCGCTACTGCCCCAACGACTACTGCCCCACCACCTACTGCCCCACTGCCCCTACCACCTACTTCCCCCCACACACACTGCCCCCCACCCCCCTACTGCCCCCACACCCCCTACTGCCCCCCTACTACTCCCCCACCCCCTACTGCCCCACCGCCTACTGCCCCACCGCCTACTGCCCCACCGCCTACTGCCCCACCGCCTACTGCCCCCACCGCCTACTGCCCCACCGCCTACTGCCCCACCGCCTACTGCCTCCACCCCCTACTGCCTCCACCCCCTACTGCCCCACTCCATACACCCCCCTACTGCCCCACTCCCTACACCCCCTACTGCCCCCACCACCTACTGCCCCCCACACGCTCTACTGCCCCACCGCCTACTGCCTCCACCCCCTACTGTCCCCACCCTTTACATCATTTTGACCTTACTACTACAAAAGAAAAGAAGCTATTTTAATAACTTACTCATCAGAATTCCGACTGCGAAATATCCTCCATTCATTTTAGCTTGCCGACACTAATCTCCTTCCTGAAACAAAAAAAGAATTTATATTTTCTACTAATCTTTTTCGTATTGTTAAAAACATTTTTCTCCTCACTGAGGTAATCGTTTATGCATTACAAAAAAGTCATGACCACTTTTGTTTTTTTTGAAAGGGTTGTTTCAGTTGTCTAGGGATGCCAGAATCGCATTTAATTCGCTCCGTTTTCTCTCGGGATTAAACCGACCCGCGTGTGTCTCATCTGCCTCAAACAAAAGGTCGCCTCCACGAATGAAAACCGAGCTTTAAACGTCTAAAATTAAACCAACGTCAAATGCTGGTTTTAACCCTTCCTATTCCATGTCAGGCCAGGCATATGTTAAAATTCTTTTTTTGTTGCACTCAATGCCAATCTAATTTCATGATATCAACATTTAATTTTTTTTTATCAATAAAAAAACCATTTAATTATATAATTTCCGTGCTCACTCATGAGTCATAATTCGAAGTGAAAATTTGCAAAATGTTGATGAGGAAGGTAGAAACAAACGGAAAACGAGTTTAATTAAAAGGACGAAGAAGGGGGAAGTGTAATTGTTTGATCGCCACTTCTCGCCTAACTTTGAAGAAGACGATCATGAGTTTTGAAGAAAAGGGAATAATTTCGAGGTTTTCCTTGTACATTTGTTTCTTTTCTGAAATTTCCAAGTATTTATCATTGTCGACTTGCTTTGATATTGACGGTGGAGAAGAAAAAAGGGGGAAAAAGCAATCTAAAAGCATCAAAAAAGAACAGCCTTTGATTTCCGTCCGATCAATTTAATCTATTAGGTAAACTTATCTGGACAGATCAAAAAATTGAAAAAAAGACTTTTTCCTCCTTTTTCATGTAAAACTTTTATATTTTGCGATGAATTAAAATTAATTGAAAATGTAAAAATTAAAATAAATCCAGATAATTTAAAAGAAAAGAACCCATTGTTTTAATATCTGCAATATTTTTAGGATTGTTTAAGTTTGTTTTATATGGTTTTGATTTAACGCCCTTTTTTAAAGGCAAAAAGAAAAAGAAATTCTTGGAAGAGCTTTCTAGAGTAATAAATTTTCATGTAAAAAGGATTCTTTTTTTTCCCCCTTTATATAAAACGAGATTGGTTTTAGAAAAAGAATGAAAAATGGACTATACGGGTGTTTTAAGGTTGATACTCGAAACTAAACGCACTCAGTGAACACTTTAGTAGGAATGAACCCGAGGAGTTTCATGAATATTCAAACTTCACCTCTTTCAACCGAGGCTACAAATTAGGCCCGGACACTCTTTTAACCCTTAAACTCTCCCCTTCAGAAATTAAATTGTCTTATTTAGCCTAAACAGCGGAAGAGGCACGCGATAGGTCTTGAGTTATTTATTTAGTATACAGGTAATAAGATACTGGTCTGGAGCTGGTAAAGAGATAACTTGCTCAAATAATAGGTCTCAAAGACAATAACAATCTTCTCGTACCTCCAACTTTGTCCCACTCACTTCCCCACTCACTGTCCCACTCACTGTCCCACTCACTTCCCCACTCACAGTCCCACTCACTGTCCCACTCACTGTCCCACTCACTTCCCCACTCACTGTCCCACTCACTTCCCCACTCACTGTCCCACTCACTGTCCCACTCACTGTCCCCACTCACTGTCCCACTCACTGTCCCACTCACTGTCCCACTCACTTCCCCACTCACTATTCCTCTGCACCATCATTTTTAGATGGTATTGAATCACTATACAATGAAACATTGATTTTTAACAAGCTCGTAACTTCATGAGGCTATTTCAAATATTATTTAAAAAATTTAAATTAAGTGTGAAACCTTAGCAACTTGAAAGTTTTAATGTCGCCTGAGGGAGGTTAGGAAAAGGTTCAAACTTTGAATTTCGAGGTAAGCGAGCAATGAATTACTTCAACTCATCAATCACCCGGGTTGGTCCAGTTTGTGAAAGCCGATCGCAACTAAGCCTTTTTCAAGCAAAACTCGTTTAAAACAACTTTGAAAAGGGGGTTTATTCGTCATCGATTCTCATTCGGAGGGAATCTTTAAAATTGAAAACGGACCGAATATTTCGAGCCTTTCAAAGGTGAGAAGGGACGAAATTCCGATTGTCATCGAATCGAATTCTCCCCCCTTGTTCCCATTGTCCTCTAAACCGCTTCCAGATAAATTATTTACCTTGGACCGAGGACGATAAATGGAACCCTTTTACAGGTGTCGAGTTTAATCTCCCCTCCGCCGACGCCCTATCCGTGCCTGCATTTCATTAGCGAGCATAATTTTGAACCTTTCTCAACTATAAACCTCGAAAAAGAGCCTCTGACTAATTTAGACCTTTCTCATTTTAATTTCGTCTCGTTTTTCACAACCTAAATATCAACCTGCAAGTGAACACGATTCATTATAACGGTCCGCGAGGGTACTGGAGGTTATGAGGGAGCACTGGGAGGAGGTAGAATGCTTGCGGGAGGTTCGGAGGAGGTTGTGTGGTGATGGTTGAGGTGATGGGAGAGTGGCAGTAGAATGATGGGGAGGTTGGATTCTGGAAATGGAAGCTTATGGGGTAAGCTGGAAGGAATTTTCTACAAAATGATGGTTTTTAGTCACTTTTTAAAAATCGGGAAGAATCAATTAGGAATCGTTTTTACGATGTTTTGCGCATAAATGAACATTTTAGCGAAAGTAATCATTGTGATAGTGTAAGCGTAAATGATAATTCCATTATATAATTAGGTCGTTTAAGTTAAATATGTTACTCTGAGGATCTGTCACGGTCTTAAGCCTATAACGAAGATTAAAGACCTCTGAACCGAAACGTTGGCGGTTAACCACGCGCTAATCCGCTTTTGAACAATTATACCCTCACCGGACTAAAATTTTAATTAATTATTTTTTCAACGAAGAGTACAAATCAATGATTTCGACGTATTTTCTAAACTTATTGATTAATGTTTCCCATGTGAGTTGAATAAATGGTCATTCTGCGGTTTTATATTCTCCCGGCGAACTTATAGTAAGGGCGGTAGGGGGGGAAGGGTTTGTTAATAAATAAGGCAAGTCCGAGGTTTACCCTGATAAATGTTCTTACTTTTCGAAAGGCAGAGATTTCCTTTTTATTTTGTCAAAATAAATTTTCTGGTTTTTAACCCAATTTTGGTACTTTTTAACCTTTCATCCCAGACATATGTTATTTCTCGAGTGGATTAGAGAAGGGGAGAGATGGGGGAGAGACGAGGAGGGTACTGGAGGTGATGTGTGAGGTATCTGGTGTTTGTAGAGAGGTCTGTAGAGTCCCGAATTTTGATAAAGTTTGTGTTATGGAGGCCATATCACATTGTCATTTGAGTTTGAAGATTTGCTGGGTCCGAAAGTTGGAGAATGTTCATAGGAAGTTTTCTTAAGGTTCAGCTCCATACATCAGAAAAAACATCTTACGTGGTGGGAGGGGGATATTTGTTTAAAAAATTGAAGAAAAAATTTCCATTTTCATATTTTTCAAACAAGTACTACTAACAATAAGTCGAAAGTGTTTGAAGAGTGACGTATGTCAAACGAAGTCACGTTTCCTATGTCGACATGTTAAAAAATAATATTTGCTCGAACGTTCTACAAGAAGACGAGACTCAATATTAAGTTTTATCGAAGAACACTATAGTGAGTTCAAAATCTTTTGTTTAAGTTCACAATGCTTTCCATTTGTTCCCCCACGATTCCAGAAGGAAACTCAGCCGCTAATGATCTCTTTCTTTTATGGAGGAAAACATCGATTTTTCTCCCCTTCCAGCAAAAATGCATAAAACTTAGTACCACTAAAAAACAGTAAAAAAGTGTCAAAAAGGTTCTACAAACTTGAAAAGATTTAAAAGTTCAGCCCTCAATCTCAACAATAAAGTTCAAACGAAAAAAAAAAGGAATAAAACGATTTTTAAACGACGTAAATGAATCATTTCGCCTTCGCAGATTAAGTATTCTAATCAATCTCTCAAAAGGGTCTAAACATCCTTAACGATCCCTATTCTGATTAAGTGCTACTAAATTAAGCCCCTTTCAAACAAGGAGGAAAATGCGTTAATTTATAATGTCTTTAACAAGAATTGACTGCCCTTAGGACTCTAATAAGTTCAAAATAAAAAATTGATCAAAGTGTACCTAATAAACCTAGTAAACCATTTTGGTAAAAAAAAAGTCATTTTTATTCAGTAGATGCCTAATAGACCGGACATGATTGATTTTTGGCCATTTTCAGGAAACATTTGGGAAAAAAGATGAAAGTGATCAAAAAGTGATTTCGAGAAAAATGAAAAGCAAAGATTTCTATTAATCTGTTTGTAACATCCTATGCTTGTAACATTCACCTATTTTTTCCCTTACCTCGAATCTTTTTAAGCACATTTTGGACGATTCTCATCTTTTTTCCCCCTTGTTGTTCTACCAGATGACAGTACGTCTTCATAGCCTTTGGATAGCTCCAATATCTCAAAATCGACGAAAAAGTGACTTTCATCTTTTTTCCCCTGGCCCTTCATTTGGAGGGGAGGTCACGGTGAGTGGGTAGCCGATCAGGCCAAAAATTTTTTTGGTGATTCTACATCAAAAAATAGATGATACATGTCCAAGCGTTTCTTCCAATGGGCACCAAAATACGAATTTGTCAAAATCGACAAACAGGCTATTGATTTCTATGTGAAATTGCACGAGGAATCCGATGGCATCAATTAAAAAATTCTAGGACAAATATTTTTCGAGTTATCGCTAAAAAACCGCTTTTGGAGCTAAGTAAACTACCCTAGGAAAATTTTTTTCGTCAAAAACAACATTAAATTCGTACACAGCACCCAAAAAAACTTATAGATATTAAATTTTATCAAAATTAAAAAATAAAAAATTTTTCCCTCAGTGATTCCTTGATAAAATTTAATAACTATAGATTTTTTTTGGGTGCTGGGTACGAATATAATGTTGTTTTTGACGAAAAAATTTTTCCTAGGGTAGTTTACTTAGTTCTAAAAGCGGTTTTTTAGCGATAACTCAAACAATATTGGTCCTAGAATTTTTTAATTGATCTCATCGGATTCCTCGTGCAATTTTACATAGAAATCAATATCCTGTTTGTCGATTTTGACAAATTCGTATTTACTTCAAGAGGGTTCCACGCCCCGGAGTTAGGACCGGACTTGGGAGTTTATGCAGTTTATGAGGCTATTGGTACCTCTGACGTCATGAGTTACCCTCAAAATCGTGCAAAGGGCTTCCAAGTTTTCACTTTAAAATGATGAAGGTATTCAAATAGAATTTATAGACATGTCAAGAGCAGGCAAAAGAATTTTTTTTTTGGAGGGGGATGGGATGACGTCAATATTTTAGGGAGTTATAAATTTGAATCGATAGCGTTAAGCCTTTAATAATTAATTAAACAAGGGACATGAACCATGATGATATCCGTGAAAGGATGGGGGCTCTTCTGAAGCTGTAATCTCGACCGTCATCGGCACAGGGCCATTCAACCCTTTAAATGAATGCCATTTTCAAAAGTCTCTATCACACGAGACCATCCTTTCTCTTTTCCTTCATTAAACTACAGAGAGAGGAAAAAGAGGGGAAAAAAAGAAATCTAATCAACTTTTTATAAACAATTTTCGTCTCCTTCGATAAGGAAGCCGAACAAAAAGTCCAGGTTTTTTATTTTCTTTTTCTTATTTTAAACTTTCGTTATGAGAAAAACAAACACGAAGCAAACCCGACAATTCCGCAAAACAACGACGATTCTGTTCGAAAGAAAATTCTTTTAAACTTTTTAATTTGTTACTTTTACGAGTTTATTTATCGAGAAAATTGCCAGAAAAACGATTTTTCTTTAACGAAAAATCCTCCAGAAATTAAGGAAAGATTTACATTTGAGGATTATTTGAGGTAAAAAGGTAACCTCGAGCTGAATTATCGTTCGAATTGGCTTAGTCGGGCCCAATTGTGTTCTGCTCCGATAATTGGTCATAAAGCTTAATTATTCTCGGCTTTTAGCGTGGGTGGGGTTTCAGGATAGAATTCCAAGATCTATCGACCGCGCCTTACCTTAGTCAAATGGTTTCTATTCAAATGAATCATATTTGATACCAGTTGAACCGATCAATAATTAATCAGTCGAAAACTAAGTATTCTCGAGGAATTTATAAAGTGGCTGAAATTACCTGAATCTTTATTAAAAACAACTCGAGAGTCGTAAAACAAGAGGGAAAGTTGTAAAAAGTCTCGTTTTTATGTTGTGACTCTGGAAGGAAAAAAAGGTCAACCCATTCACTGGAATCTAACATTGGGAGAAATCCCTCGTAAAAACTGATACAATTTTATTTACCCCGCGTATTTGCGAGTTTAGGTGGGAAGTATTTTTTAGGGGATTTATTTTTTTCTTGTTTTTTAAATAACTTTCAGCAAAAAAAAGGATGATTTTTTTTTTCTTTTTATTTAGTATTGGGAAGGAACGAAATTGGGGTGAACACAAAGTTTTGGGGTTGCTGGTTAGTTAGTGGAGAAATGAGTAGGGAAAGAGTGAGGAAGGGGTGTGAATAGGGAATGAAAAGGGGTGGGAAAAGGGGTAGAAAAGGGATGGAAAAGGGGTGGAAAAGGGGGTGGAAAAGGGGGTGAAATAGAGTGGAAAAGGGGGTGGAAAAGGGGGTGGAAAAGGGGGTGAATATGGGTGTGAAAAGGGGTGGAAAGGGGGTGAAAAAGGGGTGGAAAAGGGGTGGAAAAGGGGGTGAAATAGGGTGGAAAAGGGGGTGAAAAGGGGTGGAAAGGGGGGTGAAATAGGGTGGAAAAGGGGGTGAAAAGAGGTGGAAAAGGGGGTGAAACAGGGTGGAAAAGGGGTGGAAAAGGGGTGGAAAAGGGGTGGAAAAGGGGTGGAAAAGGGGGTGAAATATGGTGGAAAAGGGGGTGAAATATGGTGGAAAAGGGGGTGAAATATGGTGGAAAAGGGGGTGAAATAGGGTGGAAAAGGGAGTGAAAAGGTGTGGAAAAGGGGGTGAAATAGGGTGGAAAAGGGAGTGAAAAGGTGTGGAAAACGGGGTGAAAAGGGGTGGAAAAGGGGGTGAAAAGGGGTGGAAAAGGGGTGAAAAGGGGTGTGAAAAGGGGTGGAAAAGGGGTGGTAAAAGGGTGGAAAAGGGGTGGAAAAGGGGGTGAAAAGGGGTGTGAAAAGGGGTGGTAAAAGGGTGGAAAAGGGGTGGAAAAGGGGGTGGAAAAGGGGTGGAAAGGGCACCGAAAGGGGTGGAAAAGGGGTGGAAAGGGATGGAAAAGGGGTGGAAAAGGGGTTGAAAAGGGGTGGAAAGGGATGGAAAAGGGGTGGAAAAGTGGTGAAGGTATTTGATGGTGGGAGGTGGTAGAATTTTGGTGGTCAGAAAGGGAGGTGTGAGGGAGGGTCCAGGAGAGTAGAGGTGGGTAGAGTGGGAAGTTAATTAGGAAGATAGGGGTAGAGTCCAAAACGTTATGAATATGTATAAGGAAAGGGGCAATAATCGTCATTGGAGAGGTCATTAGAGTACCCACTTTTTTGAGAAACTTTCAGTTTTGGCGGATCTTTGCATGATAGTAAGTGCTGCCCTCTTGACACTTGAGTTTTTTTGTAACTTTTTTTCTTCCTCCCTACTGTTAAGACTCCTGAAGTGGCCACTGCATAATGCTCATGTAAAAGAGCTTCCTACCTTTCCTCTAAATCGCAGTCTTTACATTATTCATCTTCTCTAGTCCCTTTACCCTTCTGTACCAAATGACATAATGCATAAAATAATAAATTAATCATTCAAGTAACGGATTTGTGGTAATCTCCATCGAGAGAAAGGTCGGAAGTTTAACCTCCTCGGCGGTACAATCTTCTTGATTTATGTCGGAGCCATGAATCTTGAAGGAGTTCCTTGTCGCGTCGACGGTAAAAGCGTGCCCTTGGAAATATGCATAAAGTTTCCACCTAAACCCTCTTACCCACACGTCTTCCACAATCCTTGGAAAGTAATAAAGACATTATTATTTCTCTTACCTCAAATGTGTTATACAATAAAATAAAATAAAAGTTTTTGTCTATTTTCAAACTTTCGAGCAAAAGACGGAGACCACGTTCCAAGTTCTCAGCGGTAAAAGGAACAAGTTGTTTCTCACTTCAGAACTTCTACAACTTTCGAAAGTACTCTTCTATTAGTTCCCTCCAGCAATGAATTAAAAATCGTTTAATTTTTGCCCTAGATCATTCCGGTAAGTAGGTCATGGGTTTAAGTGTAAGCCATTCTCTGGGTATTTTCTGGTTTAATTTCTGCTATTTTCAGCTCCTTAAGTGAGAAAATTTCATTTTAATATACAAAGTAAGGTCTTGGAAGGTTGGGGGTGGGTCGAGTAAGTAAAGGAAGTTGATGGAAGAGTGGTGGTAGGTAGTGGAATGTTGGGAGAGGGTTGGGGAAATGATGGGAGAGTGGAGGGAGATAGTGGAGTGATGGGGGGCATGGGGAGGTTTGGGAGGTGTAGTAGGTATCATCTTGAGACTGGGGTAAATTGGATATTTTTCGCTCTGCAATGCCCCCATGAGGATTTCTTTACTTTTCAAAGACCTTTTTTCACCTCTGGGAGTTTTCTTCACTTCATATTTTCGTATTTCTGGTTTATTGGGCCTCTTCAAAAAAACGTTTTACGCCCTCAGGTTTGGACTTTTTGTCGCGTTAAAGGGAACGTTTATATTGGGAGAAAGGGCGATAAAAAAGGGGACTTAATATCGAATTTTATTTATTCTATACGAGTACTACTAAGTTTCAATTTATCCGGTTGTTTACCGACGAGGGACGGACGTTCGGAAATGAGACCAATGTCTACCGAGCACACTTCATTTGTTTCCTCTCGACAAACAAAACGAAAAAGGGGGATCCTCCCTTTTTTTCTCAACACTGCGAGACCTACTTACCTTAAAGGAAAAAAACATAAAATCGAGGATTAAAAGGTCTGGTAAGGCAGTTTTGGGAGTAGGAACCTCCAAAACTGGAACTTTCTCAAAAAGTGAGTTCTCTATAGACCTCTCCACTGACACTAAAACCCCCTTTCACATATTACCCAGCATTCCCTATTCATAATTCATCTCCTCAGCTCTCCCCAAATATTCCACCACTTCCCATCACTCTACCAAATCGTCGAACCTACCCCCACCTTTACCAGATAATTACTGTCTCGACTTAATCTAGGACTTTCCGTTCTCCCCACAGCACCCATAAGTTTGACCATTGATATCTCCTGAACGCATAGAACTATTTTGACTTTTGAAATCTTATTAAACACAAAATTCAATAATATTTTATTTTGTACTTCGTAGTTAAGTCGCTAGAACCCATATTTTTCGAGCTAGAAGTCAAAAACTGAAAAAAGTCCCAATTTGGGACAGTTTTTTCAAAATGGCGGAATCGAAGTAGGTAGGGAGGCGAAAATTTGGATTTAGAGCTAACTAATAGTCCTTAAAAAGATAAGGACTATTATAGGAGACAACCTTTTTCGACCTCTAACAACTGGACTATTGTACTTTTGTCACTGATTTTTGATAAGAATCCCAACGAATAATGTAGGTAAACTTTCGGTCCGGTTTAATTTCCATAAATATAATCGGATTAAAATCCCGGTGATTATGTAGATTCATAAAGGGAATTATAACGAAGGGAAGGAAAAGAACTTATTCATTCTCTTTCGCACCGACAGGGTTTCAATGTAAGAAAATGAACTTTTCTTCCCGAGTTCTTTTCAGACGATTTTCAAATATTAAAGCAGATGAAAGACGTCTCGTTTCTATTCATCCCGTATTATTTGCTCCCTTCAATTGTCCAAAAATGTTTGAATTCAATGTTTTAATTAAATTGAATGGCTTTGATGTGTGTCAAGACCGGCAAAACTGGAAGGTCGTGTAGGTTTAGCATTTCTATGAACAGAATCTCGGGTGAAACGAAAATTAGGTAAAATTCGGTAGTTTTCCATCGAAATCTCCATTTTTAGAGGGGCGGATTTCTGCCGCTTTTCTGGCCTTAGCCTCCTAAGACCCTACCCTGTATGGTGAAAAAGATCGGTGGTTTTCTACCAAAATCTCCATTTTTGGGTTTGGCGGAACACTGCCGCGTTCCTATCCCCAACCTCCGAGAGCCTTCCCTTATATTGACTGATAAAACTAAAAATGAAAGCCCTTCCCCACAGAAACTTCCCCTTTTGCCATTGTTCTTGGAAATCCGCGATTCCTGGTAGCATAACAGCAAAGGGCCCCGGATGTCAAACGTCTAATTAATGCTTTTTGGGTAACATCTAGGTGATAAGGGGTGAGAGACGACTTTTGTGGAAAAAGCGAAAATAATAAAGTTCTGTAACAAAAAAACAGTGTTTTTAAACAGTGTTTTAAACGGTGTTTTAAACAGTGTTTTAAACAGTGTTTTAAACGGTGTTTTAAACAGTGTTTTAAACGGTGTTTTAAACGGTGTTTTAAACAGTGTTTTAAACAGTGTTTTAAACGGTGTTTTAAACGGTGTTTTAAACGGTGTTTTAAACGGTGTTTTAAACGGTGTTTTAAACGGTGTTTTAAACGGTGTTTTAAACGGTGTTTTAAACGGAGTTTTAAACAGAGTTTTAAACGGAGTTTTAAACAGAGTTTTAAACGGAGTTTTAAACAGAGTTTTAAACGGAGTTTTAAACAGAGTTTTAAACAGAGTTTTAAACAGAGTTTTAAACAGAGTTTTAAACAGAGTTTTAAACAGAGTTTTAAACAGAGTTTTAAACAGAGTTTTAAACAGAGTTTTAAACAGAGTTTTAAACAGAGTTTTAAACAGAGTTTTAAACAGAGTTTTAAACAGAGTTTTAAACAAACAGAGTTTTAAACAGAGTTTTAAACAGAGTTTTAAACAGAGTTTTAAACAGAGTTTTAAACAGAGTTTTAAACAGTGTTTTAAACAGCAGGTTTAAACAGTGTTTTAAACAGCAGGTTTAAACAGTGTTTTAAACAGCAGGTTTAAACAGTGTTTTAAACAGCAGGTTTAAACAGTGTTTTAAACAGCAGTTTTAAACAGTGTTTTAAACAGTGTTTAAAACAGTGTTTTAAACAGTGTTTAAAACAGTGTTTTAAACAGTGTTTTAAACAGTGTTTTAATCAATGTTTTAAACAATGTTTTAAACAGTGTTCTAAACAGTGTTGTAAACAGTTGTAAACAGCCTGGTGGAGGCGATAATTAGGTGTTAGTGGAGAATTCTGTAGAGCCCAACTTGTTAAAAGTTTGAGTTATGATGTTACTCCCTAACACCGGTTTTTTAGTAGGTATTTTGGATTTTATCTTGTACCATTAGGTAGTTGGACCATTAGGTAGTTCTAAATTCAATTTTTCGTCTCCTTCCTCCAATACTTTTTTCAGTTTTTTACCTCTAGCTCGTAAAATATGGGTTCTAGCGATTTAACTACGAAGTAAAAAATTAAAGATTATTGAATTTTGTGTCTAATGAGTTTTCAAAAGTCAAACCATTCTCAATTTTGACCCTTGAAATTATTCTTTATAATATAAACAAGGAACAACTGTTTGACAAATTTCAATCTGACCACTCGAGAAACAGACGAAACTAGGTCGCTTTCAGGATGAACGTTTCGGGATGAATGGTGAAGGGGGGGTGCGTGAAATTGAATTGAGAGGACTGTAACAAGTGGAAACTCGGCCGGGGTGAAGGGAAGGGGCTCCGCCTATGATTTGTGTTACAGATGAGCGCCGACCAGACAATTCATCTCAATACAACCCATGGACCGCTAAGTGTCAACGGCTGTTTCACCCTTCCAATATTCAAATTCTCATTTTTATAACAAAAAAATATTTAAAATCTCTTACTAACCAATAATTATCTCATAATTTGTGTTTCGGACTCCAATTTATGGTAAAATTTGATAATCCTATATTGCTATTATCCTCTAACCTGTTTAACTTAGGGTTATTGTCTTCACTATCATGTTAATTACATAGCTCGATTGGCAATATTGGACTGCATAATTTACGTTAATCACCTTTATCACATTATCTGGTGATTACATCATGTCTTTTGGTCAGATTTGGGGCTCGAAGTTTTGGGATTTTTGTGTCAAAAATGATTCATCTTTAGAATCTGTTTATGTATTCTGTTAGTGTAGGACATAAACGGGTTTTCCGACCTTCAAGGCTTGCTGAATAATGGAAGCGAGGAGCCAAACATGACTTAAAAGTTTAAGAAAAAATTTAAAATGCTCTTTTGTTTTGACTTTCGGTTAAATTACGCGGGAGGGAAAAATGTCGGTTTAAATGACATTTTAATGGTTCGAGGGAAAGGGGGCACTTGAAATAAACTGTTGCTTCTTTTTTTGTGATTTTCGTATCGGGTTTTAAAATGGGAATGAAATCGCTCATGTTTTAACATGAAGGGGTGTCGATACGTTCGGGAAGAAAAATACAGGTTGAGCTTTTTAAAGATTTGCACTCACATTTTCTGAAGAGAGGTGGTAAATGTGACGTCACGTAGTTGGTACAAAATATTTTGATTCCGATTTTTCCATATTACTGGACAGCTGGAAATCGTTGTAACCCCTTCTGGAGGTGCTGAATAACGGGTATCTAAGTTTGCGACGCCTTCCTCGTTTCCCATCACATTTGAGAGCCAAAAACCACGATATGTTTGCACTATTTTTATTGTTTCGCTTATAACTCGAAAACTACTCATCCTACAGAAAAATTTACTAAGTTCTTTTTGAAAAAGCGTTAAAATTAGCGTCTAATGGCTTTTACAGAATTGAAATCGGTCCTGCCTTTCAGCCGCAATTTTCTGTCAAAGATTGGTGATTTTTACAAGCTTAAAAGTTGACAACTTTCAATTTTAAAGGACTGTAAGTCAAAAAGGACTGCATCAATTAAAAAAAAAAAAAAATTCTAAAGATGGAGAGCATGTACTTTTTGGAAAATGCTCCTTAGTTTATTACATACCTTTAAAATGAGACTAGTATCGACTTTCTAGGACTAACCGTTCTCCCGTATAAATGCTGATCCCACAAAAAATTGACAACTGTGACAAACTGGCTAAAAAGTGTCTTTTCTTGTCAAAAAAGGTTCAAAATCGGGCTGAGAAGGGTCCTCTTTTGTCAGAAAGGGTCAAATCTGGCTAAAAAAGGTCTTTCATTGTCGAAAAAGTTTAAAATCAGCCTGAAAAGGGTCTTTTCTTGTCGAAAAAGGTTCAACAGCGGGCCATATCTCCTGAACGGCTCAACCGATTCTGTTTTTAAAAACCTCATTAGACACAAAATTTATTTCTCTTTCCAAATCAACTAAGCACAATTTTCTGTAGGATGGGTAGTTTTCGAGTTATTACCGAAATACTGAAAAAAGTGCAAAAATTTCGTGGTTTTTTGGCTCTAAAATTGGACGCACAACGTAGAAAGCGTCACAAACTTTGCTACCAGTTAATCAGAACTCTCAGAAGGGGTTGAAACGTTTCCAGCAATTTTTTTTTGTTAAAAAAATCTCTTAAGTGTAAATAATTTCCGTGGTTTGGGAAGCTCTTAAGGAAATAAAAGGATCATGTAAATTCCATACGTGCTTTGTTTAAAGTTCGAGTTTTGTTTTTGTTTAAGTCGTTTCAAGTCGTCTTGAACGCCTCAGACCGTTAAGTATCTTCACACTTTGCCGCCTTTGCTAGAAAAAATAAAAACAACTCGGAGAGGGGGGGAAAAAAAAGCTGGATTCTTGGTTTCAACGTAATCACATTAACCCAATTCAAGATGGCCAACTTCCGCTTTAGCCAAGAGCCCTCGAGCCTCTCCGCCCTTTTCTTTATCGACCAACTTTCCCTTTTTCAAACAAGTATTTATGTATGAATTAAATTGTCTTTATCTCCTTGGATAAAACTCAACCATAAAGTAAAAAAATGAACAAAAAGGGGAGCTCGAATGAAATCTCCAACTCGGATACTTTTCCCCCTTCGTTACTTATTTAGTTCCTGATTGGCGCTTAATTCATTCATGCTATAAGGAAAATTTAATGGGAAAGTTTAAAATTTTATCTCATCCCTTGGGATTTTGTGAATAAAACCGTGGGCGGAGAGTGAAATATTCGGGTGTTGAAATTTTGATATAATTACACGTGGATTTCAACCTTTTCGTGTTAAATTTACTTGGAATCGGTTCATATTTTATGACAGACTCAAACTTTGAATGGGTTCCCGTTAAGCTGCTTTCAAGGATATGAAAGTCGAAAAACTCTTATGACGTCCTTCATTTTGACATGTTTATTCATTTAGGGAAAATTTTCACTCAGTTAAAATTAGAGAAGGAAGCAATTAAAATGAAATAATATTTACGCAGGGTAGTTGTTTTGAAAGATTGGGGGGAGGGTGGGGGAGGTTCGAGGAGAGGAGGGGCTGGAATGTTTGGGGAGGGTGTGGAGGGTGGGGATGGTAGGGGAGGTGATGGGAGATTCTGTTGGGGGAAGATTTTATAGCAGGTAAAAAAGCAGGTAAAAGAGTTGGCTCAATTCAATATCGCCCGGGAAGATTAGGTGGAGGTGGGAGAGTGTGCGGGCTGTGGAGGAGGGTTGGGAAGGGTGAGGAATCAGGGGAAGGTTGGGAATGGGGTGAGGTAGGGGTATGGACGAGGAGTTGATGAATGAGGTGGTGGTGTTGGAGACGAAGATTGTGGAGCTAGGGGGTATTCGGTGTCAGTGGAGAGGTCAATATAACCCCAAATTAAAAAAAAAAAAATCCTATAAACAGAAAACGCTGATAAATGATAACTGATAACCAAATAAATCAGCACCCTGTCTACCTTAACATATTCCGGACGAAGGTCTTATAGTCTTATATAAAATACCGTTCTTATATAAAAGACGGGTCTTATATAAACGACGGGTCTTATATAAACGACGGGTCTTATATAAACGACGGGTCTTATATAAACGACGGGTCTTATATAAACGACGGGTCTTATATAAAAGACGGTTCTTATATAAAAGACGGGTCTTATATAAACGACGGGTCTTATATAAACGACTGTCTTATATAAACGACGGATCCTATATAAAAGACGAGTCTACCTATATAAAAGACAGTGTTAAAGAGATACCCAACTTTGGGGGAAACCCGCTTTGAACTAATTTGGACCAGAAAATGGAAGAAAAGGTAGAGGGTATGTAAAGAGATAGTAAAAACAATCCACGATGCTCTAAGGTTTAGGGGAAGGGTAGGTGGGAGGTTAGGGAGGGGAGGGGAGGTGATGGGAGTTTGGTAGAAGGTTCGAGGTAGGTCTGGAATGGTTAGAGCAAGTGATACGCTGAAGGGTTCTGGACTTTGGGGGAGGTAAGAAAAGCGTTTTCCTCGAAGAAAAGGTGTCTCATCTTACCATCCAGAAAATTTGGAAACTCCCAGCTTTAAAGGAATTTCTTCATTGAATTGCTCCGTCGAATCTTTTTTGATCTCCCCTAAGAAGATTCACCTCCCATAAAATTTTGTATTGAAACTCACAACTTGATAAATTGGATTTTAAACTGATATTTGTTCATCCCCTTTAATCGCGGTCTGCATCAGTGGTTATAAAACCACGCTTACTATCCCAGTATAATCGCCTCTACTTTAATTCTGTCCCTATTAATTTACGTTGGAAACGCGATAGATGGTTGAAACGTATGAAATTCGTGGGGGCGTTTAATTTCCAAAAGTTTGCCCGTTTTAAGTGGGAATTTATTGACATTCGGTTTATTAACTCGGTTGTCATTAGACGTCAGCTTGTATGAGAAAAGGGTGATGTCCGAGTGATGGATTACGGTTTATTACATCTGCCCTCAGGAATCGATGCCGGAGGAGGAACAGGTATTCCGGTGGCTGTTACCTCCTACCTCCCCCGGGCTATTACATCGACCGCGTATGTAATAGAGTTTTCGTCAATTTGTCCCACTCCCTTTTCGCTTCGAGAGCTCGTAAAAGTATCATTGTTATTTATTATATAAAAGCAACTTCAAAAAACTCCCATTACTTTTATCTCTTTTTATCCAAAGGTATGAGGAATACAGATGAATAAGACCTTATCTTAATTTCCGCTTGAAGAACTATGCCACTTAAGAGTTTTCCGCTTAGCTCAGTCACTTTTCACCTACGAATCCTTAACAAGTTCAATATTCTATTTTCAAAAAAAATCACCGATAAAAGAAGCCGAATGTGAATTTTATCGTGAAAACAATAGATGGACCAATCAATCATCAAAAGACAACAACCAGCGACTTTAATTGTCGAGTTTTTCACACTTTTATATCTTCATCGATCAAAATCAAAAACTTATGAATATTATAGGACCGAAACCACTTCCGTTTAACGTATGCATAAGCCTTCCTTTTAAATATTCATAACCGGTGTTAAATTGTTAAAAAAGCGTTTTCGCAATTAGTACGGAGAAAACAAAACTTAAAAATTTTGACGTAAAAATGTAGGATGGGCTTCCCAATTAAGTCGGAATAGGAGAAACGGCAATCTGGTAAAACACGGGAGTGGTGTTTATGACAGGCGGAGCGGTTCACGTTTTTACGTCCCCTTGTGAATTATTAACTCGATTTGGACCGCAGAAATCCTATAAAAAATGTACACATTTTCTAATCGGACATTTTCGTTGCGGAACTACAATTTTATCAATTTTTAACGCCAAAATATCGAATTAAAAATTGTAATAGAGAATTTTTCAACATAAATGAGCTTCGTCGCTAAAGATGAAAATCGGATTTTCGAACTTTCTTCGTTTTTCTGCAATATCTTTGGTTCTAATGCAGATTTTTACACGCAGCAAAAAAGGTTTTGCAGCTTTTACATGTGGGAATATGTGGTAATTTTTTCGCACATATTTTATTCGATTTTCTTAAGTGGTAGAACACTCTCAAACTCAAAAATGGTCATTTTTCGCACTTTTTATGAATATTTTCGCTCATGGAAATTTCTTATCTCAAAACTAACTTCAGATTCGTGTTTCTCACACCAAAAAACATGGAAAAAATCATAGTTTTGTCTGAAATTTCCGTGATAAAAATTCCTCATTTGTTTGCTGTCTGTGTAGTAAACTAGGTAATAAAAATTTTTTCCCACAAAAACGGCTTCAGAATCGTATTTCTCACTCTAAAAAACGTTACAAAACATATTTTGGGCGAAATTTTTTATTTGCACATGTTGTAGGAAACCCACTTTTTGAGAAAGTTTCCGTTTTGTTGTTTCCACTTCCATAACTAACTTTTGGAAAATAGAGGAAACGGGAAAAATTGTGTAGAAAAGGGAAATTTTGACCATTTACGAGGGAATTTTTCTATCCGAGGGACTACAGTACTGTTATTTCATTGAGGGCAAAGTTCAAATTATGGGGTGATGAGGGTTAAACCAATAAATTATTTTGCAAATACTTTTTATCAAGGTAAAATAAAAGCGATTACCTATTTGTTTGAATGATCAAACAGTTCGATTGCTAAAAATAAAAAATGAGTCCCGCGGCAGCAGGACTAAAGAGGTAGATTTCTTTCAGAACTTTCTATAATTCGAAGAAAAAAAAAATCATCTGTTTCCCGGTAAAAATTCAAAAATTTTCTTTTTTACCTAGGTTCAAATCTATTGCGCCCAGCTGATCCAAACCAACTTTAAATCTTTCTTAGCCATCCCCATAACATCACTTTTAAGATTGAAAGCGATTGGATGAACAGTTTGCGAGATTCACAGGTTAGGCCCTAAGTAAAGTACCAAAACCGCTGGTCCGATTTCAGCCGTTAACGAACTCATAAATTCTATTAGTTTAAAAGCCCTAAATACCGAATTTCATGCTGGTCAAGTAAAAATTACTCAAGTTATCGTGCGAATATATACATATATACATATATACATACATATATATATATATATATAAACTTTTGAGTTGAGGGTGGTTTGGGGGTCCAGGGGGTCTGAAATGAAAACCTATCACAAAAATTTTTGAATCTGAGACTACTGCCCCCATTGCAATAGGTAGATTTTCTGAAAGAAATCTACCTAATAAAAAGTTTATTTCGGTTCGAAATAAATTATCTAAATTAATCATCTTTTATCAATTAAAAGCGAGGCCCTGAGGGATTAGGACAGGACAAACACGATTGTTGTGATTGTCACGGTGAAAACTCAGGTTTTCGAACCGCTACATCTGCTCTGTTTGATCAAAAGGGTTTTATACAAATGGGGGAAGGGCGGAAAACAAACAGCGATTCATGCTAAAAGGAAGCCCGCGAGGGAAAAACATCGATGCCTGGGTAACTTGCGGAATCATCGAAATGAAGGATCCAAAAGCGGATATGAGACCGTAAGGAAAGGTCCTGATTCTTGATTTTTGAAGAACTCTTGAATATTATGCCAGAATTTGATACTTTTTTAGATAAGCCTGAAAGAAAAAAAAGGGCTCATGTTTTTCTTTTTCGTCTGCATGGTCTCATCCGGGCACAAAAAAGGGTTTAGGAATTCAGCGAAGTGAGAGAAAAAAACGGGGTCGGAAATAAATTTATCGTCGAGTGGTTCCTGTATGCGGTGAAGGAGGGGCTCGTTCAAGAAAAGTTACCGCGGAGTCGAAAAAGAAGCCCGCCGTTCTCCATTCATCATTGCCCTCGCACAATGCGGGGACAAGTTAATGAAATCGATAACTTTCACAATTTATACGGCGTTTTTCGAGAAGTTTCATTTGGAAAGAGAGGGGAAGGGGTGGAAGGGGGCCGAACGGGACTCCGACCGTAATGTTCCTCAACTTTATTGTTTTTCAGGGGAAACCGGGCGGAAAAAAGGTCGGGCTCCCCTGTAGGTATCGTTATGTAGTTCAGGAATTCACAGTCCAAAAACGACAATATACAGTTGAAAGACTTTAAATCGTAAAATAAAGACAAACTCATCCACTTTTTAACACAGAAAAAAAATTTTTTTTTCAAATATTTGTGAAAATTGATGATTTTTTACCAAAATCTCCATTTTTGGGTTGGGCGGAACACTGCCGCGTTCCTAATTCTTTCTAATTTACTACCATGTATATGGTGAAAATTTGGTGAATATTGGACAGGTATAGCACTCGAGTATGGAACTGTCACCAACAAACATACAGCCATGAATAACTATCAACTACTTATTGAGAAATTCATTTTCCAGTTATATTTTCTAGATGGACTGTATTAGTAGAAACTTATATACAGATTGGACCAGAAGTCTGGCGCGAAGGCTCTACCTCAACAATCTACTGCGAGAGTTCAAAAAATTAGTTTTTGATTCATTAAGTGGTCCAGAAATTTTAGTAGAAGACATAACTTTTTACGTTTAGGTAAAATTTTAACCCTCAGAGTTATCAAACTCCGATTTGTCGTCCTCATTATTTTATCATTTGAGTAAACCATATTTTAAAAAATTAATTAAAGTATATAATTACCTTGATTTAATTATGTTTGGGTGTAAAATGATTAATTGATTTCCCAGCGTGTTCCATAAATAATGAAGGTTTTGTGCGTGCGAAGAAAAAAAAAATTTTCACTGAAACGTGACCGAAAATAAAAATGTGAGCCGAAAATTTGGTGATAAAAAAAGGAATCGGTTGGAGAAGGACTGCGACTCCTTCTCCGGTGAGACACTAGGCCAAACTACCCCCGGGCCCGTCCCCACCCGCACGCCGCCACGAGTTTTCCACCCCCGCTCGTTTACAGCATCCCCCTCGCCCTGGACTCGACACACAAAATCCCGCCGCCCCCTTTGCTCTCCCACCGCCTCCGTCGCCCTCGAACCGACCCGACCCCTCCGAGCAGAAACACGGCCCAAATTCCGCCCTCGTTTTAAAGCCAATATTGATTGCGAAATTGTCAAAAGGAAGAATCTTTTAGAGTTCCAGTTTCGACAAGTTCGTAAAGTCTTGAAAGGATACATCGAAAAATCCACTCGTCCATTCCCAGACTTTTACTGTAAAAACTAAATTTTTAAACTTTTGTTTTTACTAGATACTGCTTTGGCTTTCGGCTCTCGGCTCTAGCTATGGCTCTGGCTTTGGCTTTGGCTTTGGCTCTGGCTTTGGCTCTGGCTCTGGCTCTGGCTCTGGCTTTTGGCTCTGGCTCTGTCTTTGTCTCTGGCTCTGGTTTAGGCTCAGTCTCTGGCTCTGTCTCTGTCTCTGTCTCTGTCTCTGTCTCTGTCTCTGTCTCTGTCTCTGTCTCTGTCTCTGTCTCTGTCTCTGTCTCTGTCTCTGTCTCTGTCTCTGTCTATGTCTCTGGCTCTGGCTCTGTCTCTGGCTATGGCTCTGTCCCTGGCTCTGTCTCTGTCTCTGTCTCTGTCTCTGTCTCTGTCTCTGTCTCTGTCTCTGGCTCTGGCTCTGGCTCTGGCTCTGGCTCTGGCTCTGTCTCTGGATCTGTCTCTGTCTCTGGTTCTGTCTCTGTCTCTGTCTCTGTCTCTGTCTCTGTCTCTGTCTCTGTCTCTGTCTCTGTCTCTGTCTCTGTCTCTGTCCCTGGCTCTGGCTCTGTCTCTGTCTCGGTCTCTGGCTCTGGCTCTGTCTCTGTCTCTGTCTCTGTCTCTGTCTCTGTCTCTGTCTCTGTCTCTGTCTCTGTCTCTGTCTCTGTCTCTGTCTCTGTCCCTGTCCCTGGCTCTGGCTCTTGCTCTGGCTCTGGTTCTTGCTCTGGCTCTGGCTCTGTCTCGGTCTCTGGCTCTGGCTCCGTCTCTGGCTCTGGCTCTGGCTCTGGCTCTGTCTCTGTCTCTGTCTCTGTCTCTGTCTCTGTCTCTGTCTCTGGCTCTGTCTCTGTCTCTGTCTCTATCTCTGTCTCTGTCCCTGTCTCTGTCTCTGTCTCTGTCTCTGTCCCTGTCCCTGGCTCTGTCCCTGGCTCTGGCTCTGGCTCTGGCTCTGGCTCTGGCTCTGGCTCTGGCTCTGTCTCTGTCTCTGTCTCTGTCTCTGTCTCTGTCTCTGTCTCTGTCTCTGTCCCTGGCTCTGTCTCTGGCTCTGTCTCTGTCTCTGTCTCTGTCTCTGTCTCTGTCTCTGTCTCTGTCTCTGTCTCTGTCTCTGTCTCTGTCTCTGTCTCTGTCTCTGTCTCTGTCTCTGTCTCTGTCTCTGTCTCGGTCTCTGTCTCTGTCCCTGGCTCTGGCTCTGTCTCTGTCTCGGTCTCTGTCTCGGTCTCGGTCTCTGGCTCTGGCTCTGGCTCTGGCTCTGGTTCTGGCTCTGGCTCTGGCTCTGGCTCTTTCTAGGGTACTGTAAAAGAGTGTGGGGTGGATATAAAAGGTTGGATTTTGTAATTTAGTCCGCTTTTCAAACCTTCCCATTATTTTATTGTTTGAAATAATAAACCATTGCGTAAATATGGATTTTTATTATTTATAATTAAAGAGCTGTAATTTTGTTTAAACAGGATCAAAGCTCATGATGGACGGTATGAGTTGGTTTGTTTTCTTTGAAATCCAAAGAAATCCAGAAATTTTCGTCCCCGAGGTCTTCATGTTCCGAGATGACGTTTTCTTCTCCTCCCCCATGAATATTCAACAAAACGACTTTTGGCAACCGGGAATTCACAGAAGGCCACGAAACTCCTTTCCTGAAATTTTAAAATTAATAAAACTCAAAAGAGGATTTTAACTTACGTGTCTGTAAAGTTGGTCCATATGCTCGTCATAAACGGCGTCATCCGACTATGGTGCGGCTCTACCTCGAACTCCGGGAAAGCAATCATTTTAAGAATATAGCCAAGGTCGTCTCCATGACCTGCACCTTCGTAGATATTCGGATCCATAAGAAAATTCGCCACATGGCCCTTCCCGACGTAATAAAACTTATAAAAATGAACCGTCGACGAATATAAACGAGCGTGGAGTCGCACAGACTCGGATATCGGGTTTACATACATTCTATCGCTTATCATCTAAAATACGGACATCCTCGTAAATAAAAGGGATGAATGAACCGATAATCTATTATCTCAAGGTTAATAAAAGACTATAGAGAAGCCCTTTCAGAAAAAGAACGCCTTAAACCCTTTTCAATTACCTTTATAAAACCCTTTTTGTTTTCTTTTATCGTTTTATCCCCGAGATAATGAGCTCTGATCTTCTCAGAGACGGTAGTCAACTTCGAAGACGAAATCGTGTATTCGTATTCAAGTAAATAAGGCAAAAACGTCGACCAGTTTTCTTCTAAATCTTTCATCCTTTCGTTTTCAGCTAGAATTTCTAAAAAAAAGAAAATTTACTTCAACGTTTAAGTTTTAGAGGGCCAAGGACTACTTTTTTTACTACAGTGACGTTTTTAGCTCATTTGGAAGAATTCTACGCAGCACGCATTGACCTTACGCGTACCGGCCTTTTCACGCGTTTCTGGGACAATAAAAATCAAAGGAGTTTTAATGAATAGACCCTTTTCAGCCAGCTTTTTGCCCATTTTAACAATAAAAAAGTCCCATTTCAGCCTGATTTTGAACCTTTTTCGACAAGAAAAGACCCTTTTCAGCCTCATTTTGAGCCTTTTTGACAAGAAAAGACCCTTTTCAGTCGGATTTTGAAAAGATAAGACACTTTTTATCCACATTTTGAACCTTTTTCGACAAGACAAGACCATTTTCGGCCTGATTTTGAGCCTTTTTTGACTATAAAAGTCCCTTTTCAACCTGATTTTGACCCAATTTCGATAAGAAAAGTACCTCTTTAGCCAGATTTTGGCCCATTTTGACAAGATTGAAGATACAACACGTTTCAGACTGATTTTGAGCCTTTCTGACGAAAAAAGACGCTTTTCGGTCAGATTTTGACCTTTTTGACAAGAATAGACCCTTCTCAGCCAGATTTAGACCCATTTTGACAAAGTGTCGATAAAATCATCCTGAAATGGCAAAAGTTATACTTAAAGATTCATGGATATTAATTTTAGTCTGTAATTTTCAACTTAAAAATGATATTACGTTTTCTCACCTCCCTGGGGACCAATTTACTTAAAATTTGGCTCAAATCTTCTTTAATGTGATGAGAAAAAGCCGTAAAAATTTCAAGTCGACAGGTCCAAATGGAGCTGAGAAAACGCAATGTCCTTTTTGAGTAGAGACTTCACATTTTGTCTCATTTTCCAGCAATTTTTGTTTCACCTGCGCCTGGGTAAAGTCCTTCATCTGAGCTGAACGAAACAAGCCAAGGAACGTCCGAAGATTTCCCATTCAAAATGACGTCAATAGGATCCTCGTCGATGAACGCTCCAGGACTTCTATGCTCGACGACAGGTCCAAAAGGAGAGAACGGATAGTACAAATAGGGCTGAAAGAAATGCTCAAAGTTGATTTTCTTAATTTATAAAGGGTGAAAGTTTAATTTGTAATCTCAGTCATTAAGGTTAATGGGAGTAATGTGAGGGTGTGGTTCTCGAAAAACAAGGTAGATAAGGGAAACCCCGTTCAATAGAGACCGCATCCCTTTTAGTCCGGGAAAATTAAACCAAAAAAGAGAACGTTACCTGGACATAATTTCCGGAAAGCTCGAAAAGGACTTTAAACCTTCTATAGAAGTCGAAAACCACACTAAATGAGTTTTCACAATCTCAGGCCAGAAAAAAACAATTTTTTTGTTGGCTCCAAAATTGAAGACCAGAGAGGAAAAACTAGCAAACTGTTTTTAAAAATGACTTTTTCCTATGAAAAAAGTGAGAATAAGGGGTAATTTTTTCAAACAAACTTTTCTCACAAAAAACGTTTATTCAATTTTGTTAGTGGTAAAATACCCTCAAAAAATTTTATTAAACAAAAACGACTGAATCGTGCTTCTCATATTTTGGGCGAAAAACACGATTCTAAAGTCGTTTTGAACGTATGGCTACTAGGTTAGGTTAGGTTAGGTTACCGTTAGGTTAGATGAACCTAACCTATATCACCTACTACACCCACAGCTAATAAGTGAGGAATTTTCATGTCGGAAATTTCAGACAAAAATATTTTTTTCCCATGTTTTTTGGAGTGAGGAACACGAATGTTAAGTTATTTTTGAGATAAAAAATTTCCACCAACAGTGCGAGTTTCTCAAACTATAGGTTCACGTTTTTTCTTAAAATCATTAGCTACAATACCCATAAAAGGTGCGAAAAATGTCCACCAGACCTTTCCTCTGTGGTCTTCATTATGCCCAGGCCAATTTCTAATTTTTAGCGGATTTCCGGAGGAAAGCAGGCTATTGGAGCCGGCCTCACGGCGGCTTTCGGCTTAGAGGCTTATATATTCTTAACTCTTGTATGTTTTTCCATTTACCATAAAATGTTTCATTTGTCCGACGATTTTTAGAGCTGGACGTTTTCTCAAGCATTTGACCATCGTATGAGAATTTGTCGTCGGGCATCCTAAATTTTCTGCCAACTTTTTCGCCTTTTCGCGTACGTTTTCGGCCTGAGCCCAAGGACAAAGTGCAGAACCACTCATCGAAACCGCTTTGCTGAAATAACCTAAAAAAATTAACGAATAAAAATGCTTGTCAGGTGCTACAACCCGCGGAAACTTCCTCAAAAATCCCCCCTCGCAAAATCCCACCCAAACTTTTGAGGAACAACCAGCAATGTTTTACGTGTTTTACCCCGTTGTCAGGCCTAAAAAGCAAATTATACCGTTTAAGCTCCCTCCATTAAAAACAATGTCGTTGAGCAATACAAAAAAAAGTTAAAAAGAGAGAGCGAGGGGGTTATTTCGTCCCTGAATACTAATTTCCCAGAACAAAACACCCTTAAATTTAGCTTCTAAATTCGATTATTCTAACAAAAAAAAGAAGACAAAATTTTTAAACAAAAAAAGTTTAATTAAACTTTTATCTTAAAAGAAATTTTCCTTAATGAAACCTCATTAAAATAATTTTTTGCGTGAGATCTTAATTAACTCTGTTTTTTGATTATAAAAAAGAAATGTTTTTAATATTCAAACCTCGACTTTGTGGTGAAAGCATGTGGTAATGAACGCTGGCACCACCGGCCGACATGCCGCTAATTGTGACTTTTGAGGGGTCACCACCGAAGGATCCGATGTTCCTTTTGATCCATTTTAAAGCCATGAGTTGATCCTTTAATCCGTTATTTCCGGGAATGACGTCATCGCCGGTGCTTAGAAATCCTTCGAAAAGTTTGTTTTGAAAATGTTTTAAGTGGGTGTAGTTTACCTAGAGGTCCCAATCGATAGTTAACCGTGACTAGGACTAGGTCTGCTTCGTCGAATAAATAGTGAGGCCCTTGAATATTCCCGGTCCCGAAGGTAAATGCTCCGCCGTGGAAAAATACGATCACCCTTAGCTTTTCATGAGGGATATCTGGAATCTAAAGTAAAACCATTTTCGTGTCATGGTCCACATACCTTTGAATTCTTTCGTTTAAACCCTTTTTTTGCGTTCTAACCACAACCTATAGAGCTTACGAATTTAGCTGACTTTTTTTAGTTCTTTGGAAAAATTCCAAAACGAAATGTTTAAAATTAACTGGGGAAGGTGGGGGATGGAAGGGAAGGTGGTGGAGGATCAAGGAAGGCAAGGAAAGTTGAGGAGGATAGGGAGGATGATCGGAGTGTTGCGAGTTGACAGGTGGTTGGGGAGGTAGAGAAAGTGTAGGAGGGTAGGGAAGGTGGAGGAGAGTAGGGAAGATGGAGGAGGGAAGTGAATGAGGGGGATGGTATGGAAGTGGGGGATGGTAGGGTAGTGGAGGATGGTAGGGTAGTGGAGGATGGTAGGGAAGGTGGAGGAGGGAAGAGAGGGTGGGGGATGAAATGGAAGGTGGAGGAGGGTAGGGAAGGTGGACGAGAGGGGGAAGGTGGGGAGAGTAAGGAAGCCACGGGTGGGTAGGGAAGATGGGGGTCAGGCAAAGTGGGGGTGGGTAAGAGAGTGGGGGAGTGTAGGGAATGTTGGTAAGGATGGGGAAGGTTTGGAGGGTGGTGTAGGAAGAGGAAGTGGGGGTCGGTATGGGAGGGAGATGGAGGGGGACGGTTGGAGACGGTAGGGAAGGTGGGGTCGGTAGGGCAGGTGGGAGACGGTAGGGAAGGTGGAGGGCGGTAGGGAAGGTGGGAGATGTAGGGAAGGTGGGGGACGGTGTCGGTATGGAAGGTGGGGGTCGGTAGGGAAGGTGGGAGAGGTTGGGAAGGTGGGGGACGGTAGAGAAAGTTGGGGCAGTAGTAAGGTGGGGCAGTAGAGAAGGGGGAGGACAGTAGGGAAAGTAGGAGACGGTAGAGAAAGTTTGGGGCAGTAGTAAGATGGGGCAGTAGGGAAGGTGGGGGACGGTAGCGGGATGTTAGGGGTGGTGGGGATGGTAGAGAATATAGGGAGGGTATGGAAGGTGATTTTAAAGTAAGATGTTTGTAAAGGAGGGTGGTGTAGGTTCCTAAAATTAACTTGCTGGAAATGAAGTCTTACCTCTGTGGTGTAGACATTCAAATAAAGACAATCTTCGGTACCAATGACTGGACTATCGGTCATATAACTCATATGGCTGTACTGCATACATGGTGCAGAATAAGAAGAAGCATCATACACCCCATGCCAGCTCGAAACCATCACAGGCTCCTATAAACGAGTTTTTTTAAAATCCCTCATTTCCTTCCGTTTACCTTAAATCTGTGTTCATTGGTGGGGGGCTTAGCATAAGGAACGCCGAGAAAACTATAAAAAGTTCGATTTCTTGCAGTTTTAGTCTCGACCCCTTTCAAAGCCCCTTGGAAAACGGTCACTTGCACGCCCGTGCATGAAACGACAAATATCAAAACAAATAAAAAACGAAACATTCTCAAGCGAACAATGAAAGGAAACTAGTTTACTTTATACTAAAGCAGAAAAGTCATAAATATTCTTATCTTGCACAATTATTTACGGAACTTGCCCACACAATATGTGTGGTTACATGTCCTCGTGACGACTAAGTTGGAATAATTCAGGTTTTGAAAGATGAGCCTTGATTCTTCTTTTTAAACAGAGTATTAATTTACAAAAGGGGGGTTTCGAATCTCTTATTATGTAACGTAGGGGAGGACATTTTTATGCTTTTCTGAGTCGATAGAATGGAAAGGACTTTCTTTTCTATTTTTTCCATAAAAAGAGGGTGGGATGATAATATAAGGTGTTCCCAAGGTGGATACAATTTATGGGGGGTCCTTTTTTTTCTCCGACCCCTTCATCCACCCTTTCTGGAGTTATCGCCTTGTAAATTGAACGGACGAAAGGAGGCCGTCATAATGTTAAGTTGGCTTCTTTTTCTTCACAATGGACCGTAATCGATGAGGGCAGCCATTTTGAACTTCCTCCACGAAGAAATCCGCCCATAAGAGGAGGACCCTTTGGGTCAGTTAACCGACTTCAAAATCGTATTTCTCACCCTAAAATAACGTTTGAAACTTTTTTTAGGGTAAAATTGAAAACTTGGCTTCCCGATTTTAGTCAATTCCTTGCCCAAATCAATAAATAAGAGGGATTCGAGGAGGGTGTGGAGGTGATAGGATAGGGGAGTGGAAGGTCAAGGGTAGGGGAGGTGATACTAGTGTGAAGAAGGTAGGGAAGGTGATGGGAGAGTGAAGATGGTTGGGGAGGTAATGGGAGAGTGAAGATTGTTGGGGAGGTGATCGGAGAGTGAAGATGGTTGGGGAGGTGATCGGAGAGTGAAGATGGTTGGGGAGGTGATCGGAGAGTGAAGATGGTTGGGGAGGTGATGGGAGAGTGAAGATGCTTGGTGAGGTGATGGGAGAGTGAAGATGGTTGGGGAGGTGATGATAGAGAGGAGGGTAGGGGAGGTGTTGGGAAAGTGAAGAGGGTAGGGGAGGTGTTGGGAAAGTGAAGAGGGTAGGGGAGGTGTTGGAAACGTGAAGATGATGGGATTTTTAAGACCTATGACTTTGAACTCGCCTTATTCAAAATCTTAGAATCGTAAGTGCTGAGATCCTCATTAATGAGTATGCGGAATTGAAATTCACTAAAAACAAAAAACACCTTCAAAACTCAATTTTTATGAAATCGAACAACTTATTTCAAGCATCCTATATGTTAAGTTTTAATTCATGCTAAATATGTAGTTTTAATGAATGTGAATATATGAATTTTAAATGAGAATTAAATTTTCACAATTTTTTACCATGAGGAATGTTACCACACGTGTCAAGGATTTAACGATTTATTTATGGATTAAATAAAAAAACAAACTTTTAAAAACACGTCAATAATAATTTATTATGTACATGATAGTTGAAATATTATGAAGAACCAGCTAAACTAGTGTTAATAAACTGTACAAACAATTGGGCTAGTTTTTTGTGCGTTTCGCTCTGATTTGAAGGCGGATGAAGTTTTGTGTAGTTTAAAAATTGTCGCCGTAATTTCGCTAATTGAACAGGAGTCAACGTGCTCGGAAGGTCGTCCAGAACGCAGCCTTCAAATCCAGCGAGTTTCACATTGGAACCTTCCAATCCAAGCTTTTTCGCTGAAAGTATCGCCTACAAAAAACACAAATGATCGACCTTTACTAAAATCCGACTTACATTGACCACATCTTGGGTCGTTTTGTCCAGCTCGTAGAGAAAGTTCGCAGACGAAAGAGGAGCCTAAAATCGAAACTGAAGATCATGTCAAATTTTAGGTTTAAAATTACAGTTTGTGTTGATTGATTGGGAGTTGGAGGTTTACGAAGGAATAACGCCTCGTAAATTTTGATCCCGTTTAATTCGTCTTCCGCTTGCAGAGGCAATAACGGCGAATCCCATCTGTTTCGATCATCAGGAGCCTCATAGCGTAAATGCAAACCATCAAACGCTTTCATCGAATACTTTTCATCGTCAGCTCTCATCTCGTTCCATCCCCAACAAGTTTCTTTTGGCGCTAACGTCTCGACAGTGATCTGTGTGGTTTTCGCATGTTTTGATGCACAATAAAGCTCATATCTGTAACCTAAATAACTGGGTAGAACCAGGGGCCCCAAGAATTCACGTATTCATATAACTATACAGGGTGCCCTGAGGCTCACCTTTAATATAATTCGATGAATCTAAAATGACAACGTTGTCCC
The DNA here is from genome assembly GCA_018703685.1 of Orius laevigatus. Taxonomy (NCBI): domain Eukaryota; kingdom Metazoa; phylum Arthropoda; class Insecta; order Hemiptera; family Anthocoridae; genus Orius; species Orius laevigatus. The sequence goes on along the minus strand of JAGWEN010000057.1, from coordinate 202,478 downwards.
TTTCCAGTAAACGTAGCGTTTCTGATTTTAAAAACCCTCTGATCTCCTTTTCTTTCTGAGCATCTAAAAGGAAAGTTACAAATCAAAAATATTAATGGTATACTTACCAAAAACCAAAGAGTTCTTGTCGACACCTTTGTTTTTCAAGATTTCATTGTCGTTGATGACATGGACGGTTTTGTTTTGCTCTGTGATGAAATATTCTTGAATTTCTTTCGCTCTGGTCGTTTTCCCGGATGAAGGGAGACCTACTATTATTATTAAAGGCATCTCTTTTTTAAATAAAATAGGAGCATTGGGATAAAATGTAAAATTATAAACAAAGTATGAGGTTTATAAGTGAGAAGGTTATATCGTTTTAGCACATGGAAATGTTGGGGAATCATCAAGAAATGACGTCACTATTACGTCAACAACCTAAACTGGTGAACGAACTCAATCTCAACATCGATCTCAACGAATGAGATCAAAAGAAATCATCAAATTTTATAATCAATTTCAATTTATGTATTATTATTTTTACCTACTTGGTACATAGTGAAATTCAAAATTTTGAAATTAAAAAGAAAACTTGAATTCCATTTTCAAGGTCAAAACACCAAATTTTACTTTTTGATGTTGATTTTCTTTCTCATAAATTTTTTTTTCGATTTTGAATTTGGAGGTTTGGAAGGGGGAAAAAAAGAAGCTTTTAGCGGATTTCCGGAGGAAAGCAGGCTATTGGGGTCGGCCTCACAGAAGATTTCGGCTTTTTTGAACTTTTATGTGGAATATAAATTTGGGTGGGCGAAAGACGAAATTGGTTGGACGTTTTAAATTGAAAATTAATTTCTATAAAGTGAAATTTAAAAAAACCAAAATAAAATAATTATTTCCAATAACGAACATTTCTTTGATCTAAAAACGCACGATGCGTAGTTCAAACTTTTTATAGCCCAACAATTTTAAAACAAACCCATCCACGAAATGACATTCTTATTGATTGGCCATGTTTTCCCTGTCCAGGGTTGCCTTGGACTAGGTTTAAAAAATTCTTTGAATGCAAAGCAGATATGCGTTGCGGGTACTGTAGGTCGTAGCGCCGTATTTCTTGCTCCGAAGCCTTTCGAAGTTTCTCAATACAACATAAGGAGCTTTCAAACCGGTGGCGCTATTTTTTCACACGCCAACCGATCATGAAATACCCAGACGTTGCAGTAACGAATATTCTTGATGTTTCAGGCGTTAAAAATCCTTTTCTGACGGTGCCTTTCCTCCCAGTGTCGAAAACAGTAAAACACGACTACCAGAAGGGAAAGCACCACCAGCGTTGGACGCATATAAATCTGATGACATTTCTGAAGTAAGTACTGAAAGTATCAAGGAGAACGCATTCTCGTCATGTTTCGTACCCATGGCCAGGACAACGTTCTCCGCAACATCCTTCAGAATCATCCAGCTCTTTCATTTGAGCATAATCTGGCATTGGATCTTTTTACGGAAGAGTCGAAAAATAAAGCGAAATCCTCAATAAAAAGTCCGACCAGAAAATGCGAACCGTAGAACTTATCAAATTAACAATAAAAAAAAAATTTCATATTAACAGCCTTACTAGGTGATGGTTTTTTGAGACCAAAAATCGAAGTGGTAGTCGAAACTCCTCAGGGGCCTTCGCCGCCAGTGTCCAAATATAGGACGACTGGAAGCAAAAGCTCCATAGGAATCACGATCACGAAGCTGCAGCTATGACGAATCTAATACGACTTGAGAGGAGTTTGCATCCCGGTGATGCTTTTTATGACAACGACCGTTATGAAAACTCCCTAAAGGCATACTTTTTCAAAAAACCGACGAAACCTGCAAATCTCCTAGGACCATCACACTTCTACATTCGAAACTCCTCAGGGGCCTTTGCCACCAGTGTCCGAAAATAGGATTACTGGTAGCAAAAGCTCCACAGGAACGGCGAAATGCTGCTATGACGAATCTAATACAACTTGGCATGCATTTTTAAACAGACGAACTGCGAATCTTAACTAGCACCATCACACTTCCGTACTCTTGGAAATAAACGAAGAAGTCCGAATGTGTAAGGTGCTGTTGAAGACTCATCGAGCTGATTTTGTCACACTTACCTCGTTTTCAGCAGAATCCTGAAGAAAGTTTCCAATTCGAAAGGAGCCTTTTTTTCCAGTGTCGACGACAACGACAACTGGAAGAAAATGCACCCTCCGCCATGGAATTTGATGCTTTCAGTTTGTCTACGATTGTACGACTTAAAAGGAGTTTGCATCCCGGTGACGCTTATCAGCGGCAGCCTTGACGAAACCCCTTCAAGGCGTAAATCTCAAATTGACCACGATGCTGCTTCATTTGGCAACAGCGCCTAACACACCTGTACTGTTCTTTAAATCCACGAAGAGTAAGGATGTTAGAGCGTAACTGACAATGAACATTCAAAACTCGGCAAAGATGACTTGAAATCCCAAGTACGGCCCTTCATATCTGTACTCCGATTTCTAAACGATGTACAAATATGTAAGGCGACACTGAGGAATCAACCCTGAAAACAATGAAACATGCATCTCGATGATTACAACACCTCCATTAGTGCCTAACACATCCGTACTGTTCAAATCAACACGAAAAGCACGGATCGTAAGGTTCTACTGAAGGTTTTTCGAATTTCCGCCGAGAGAGTTCAATCCCAAATAGCGCCTTCACACCTCCGTACTTCAGTCAAAAAATGAATGTCCGAAAGTGTGAGGTGTTACTTAGGTCGATGCTGAAGACGATGATGAAGAAGATGCAGAAGACACTGCAGAGAACGCAATCTAGTCATGAAATAGACAAAACTAAAAAACGTTCTCCGCAGCATCGTTTTGCTGATAGCTGGAGGACTCAAACGTGAAGAAACACTGATGATCTTCGAAGAAACCCATAGAAATAAAAAGCAAAGAAATGCTCCAGCGGTGAAATGAGAAACACCACCAGAAACCTTTCTTTGCATCTTAAGACTACGATTAATAGCAGAATCAATGAAACGACTTCAGGGAGTTTACATCCCGGTGACGTTTCGTATGCGCCAACCGAGAAGAAACCCCCTGAAGGCGCCCTTTTCCTGAAGATCAAACTATAAAGCTGGAATTGCTACACCGGATACGACTTATGGGAGTTTACATCCCGGTGACGCTTTTTGACGCCAACCGTGAAGAAACACCCTTAAGGCGCTCTCATCCTGAAGATAATGCTGAAGTTGCTGTTACGCTGGATGTCTTAAGGGAGTTTACATCCCGGTGACGCTTTTTGACGCCAACCGTGAAGAAACACCCTCAAGCCGCCCTAATCTTGAAGATCCACGAAGAAACCCATAGAACTAAAAAGCAAAGAAATGTCCCAGCCGTGAAATAAACACCACCAGAAACCTTTCTTTGCATCTCAAGACTACGGAAACGACGAAGAAAGCGAGAATCAAGCACTGCCCTACTCATCCGTACTTCATCTTAATCACTGATAGTATGGACAAGTAAGTCTGCGCTGGATCTCTGAACTTGTTCTGACGGTACCTTCTCTCCAAAAGCACGAAATTGAAGAGTTTTCGGCGAAGACGTGCCTTTTCTAGAGGCGACTTCTTCCTATTGTCGTCAAAATCGACAAGTAGGTAAGAAGTTACCACCAGTTTTGCACTCGAATCTTGAAGAAATGAAAACACGGCTTGGGAAGCTCCTATGCAGAGAACGTTATTACAAAAACCGTTCCAGCATTAGTAACTTCCAAAGCAATGAATCCGTCATCCTGAAATGTACACAAATATGAACTGGACCTGAGGATTCTTCCCGAAAGCATTACAGAGAACGCACTCTAGTCACGTGATCACGAGACCAAAACACGTTCCCCGCCACACAATCAGAATTTCTGCAGAAGACATTGAAGTTACCATTTCACTACTAATAGGAGTTTCCATCCCGGTGACGAAATGAAACGCCAAACGGTTTGAAAGCCCCCAAAGTCATGAAAAACTGGACGTATTCGTTCGATCGAAAAAATTTTCAGAAGAAATCAAATCCCAAATACGGCCTTACACACCCGTACTTCGATTTATAACGATTTACGAATATGTAAGGTGGCACTGAGGATCTTTAAGTTTTATAAAATGTAAAATATTGGCGTACCTTGAGGATGCAGTCTGCAGAAGTCCAAATCTCGAAGACATGTTTCCATTTCGATCTGGGGTTTTTTCAACTAAATTTCAAAAACCAAAGAAACTAGAAGAAAAGACACCGTAATGGACCAAATTGTGATTTTTGAGAAGAAAGTTTCCATTTCGATGGGCATCTTTTATGTCAGTGTCAATTTGGAAGACAACTGATAAAAAAAGACACCATTCGTAATGGACCAAATCTGGGAAAGAGGTAGCGTTCCGCCAAGCAAACCCCGAAATTGTGATTTTCAAGAAGAAAGTTACCATTTCGGAGGGCATCTTTTCAGCCAGTGCCACTATTGAAGACAACTGAAAGAAATTACGCCATTCGGATCGGGAAAACATTTTGATTTTTATGAAGATTGTTACCATTTCGATTAGGGATCTCTCCAACAAGTCTCAAAAATAAAGAAACCTTGAAGAAGAGACACCCTTCGTAATGATGCTCATTCGGAGAATTCTTTGAGAAAAATTTTATAAATACCTTATATCACTGGAGTTATGATGAAAGCAAACATCTAAAAAAATTAGTGTCAAAAACTAGTAGAAGACATTAAGAAATTTAAACCTCACCAAAATCAATGACTCCTGACAGAGAAAACTTCATTTATGGACCAAATAGTGATGAACGCTTCCATTTCGATTGGAGTACCTTTTCTCTCAGTGTCGAAATCAACGACTTCTGAGGGAAAAGAACCCTTTCGCAACAGATTTTCATGACAAAATAATCCATTTTGATGGGAGCTAGATATTTACGTACCTTCTGCTGCCTTCATCTGAAAAAATCCCATTTCAATTGGGGCCTTTTCATCCAGTATCAAAACCCAAGACATCTGGAGAAAAAGGCGCCTTTCGTAATGGGGAAGAAAAAAATCGAGCTGCTTAAAAACCACCGGGGCTTTAACCCCCAGTGCCGATAAAAACGGAAACTGGAAAATAAAGCCCCGGCGGTAAAAAAGAAATCAAAAACTGTTGAGATAGCCAAAAACCTTAAGGAGAACTACCTCTAGTCATCGAATCAAGATAAAACTAAAGAGGGTTCTCCGAAAGGTCGATAGCTTTGACGTTCTTCGAAGAGGAAGATGCAACTTAAGGAGTTTACATCCCGGTGACGCTTTTTGGCGGCGGCAACCGTCATGAAACCCCCTCAAGGCACATTAAAACTTAAAAAAGCTTGAGAATACGACGTCTGAAAACCCAAGCACCGCCTCACACACCCGTACTTCGATAAAATAACGATTTACGAATATGTCAAGCGGAGCTGAGGAAATGCAATAAATCCGCAAAAAACGAAGTTTGTAGTTTTTTTTGTGTTGAATATGCAAAAAACGTTGCAGAGAACGCAATCTAGTCATGGAATAGACAAAACTAAAGAACGTTCTCCGCAAAATTGATGGCAACAACGAAGAAATCGAAGGAATTTGTGAAGGTGTACGACTTAAGGAGAGTTTACATCCCGGTGTTGCTTTTTGACGGCAGCAACCGTTATGAAACTCCCTGAAGGCGTACTTTTTCTCGACGGCCTCCTTTTTTCCCCCCAAACACGAAATCCAATAAATATTACAAGGGTGGTTACATCGAGTTTTATCGTTAAGTTCCTCATCATTTAGGACCATCTAAATCCACATTTTGGAGCATAAAAAAATTATGTAGAATTTTACCTACTACCTAGAAAAGGACCCCCCTTATTTTGGACCAAAATTAAATTTTTGAATAGAAAGCCAACATCAGATTTGTTTTTTTGGCCTGAAAACCGTCTAAAAATACATTTTTGACCATTCTAGAAGTAAGAAAATTTGGTTCGAAAATTTGGGAAAATGTCTTAAAATTGAAAAAATCCCCCCCCCCTTATTTGAGAATCAAAATCGAAATATTGAAGTCAGATTTGAGTTTTGAACCTTAAAAACTGTACTTTGGGCCAAAAGAAATATAAATACTTTGGACCAAAAACCTCGAATATAACATAATCTTTTCGATCAAAAACGTCCTAGAAATGCAACTGTGGTGCAAATAGATCAGGGAATTTGGGGATTCAAAAAAACATGGAAGGACAATTTGAGTTTATGACGCCAAAAACCGTCTTAAATGTAATTTTGGTCCAAAAACAGAATCAAAAATTTTGGCTAAAAAAAGTAGGAAATCTTTAGTTAAAAATGGGGGAAAAATCGTGTTTTACTCAAAAAATTTCTTAAATCTAATTTTGGTCCAAATTCAGAATCAAAAATTTTGGGTCAAAAAAGTAGGGAAGCTGGGGCCCCCTCCCCTAAATTTGTATATTTCTGCAGGACGAGGAACTTAACGTAACAAAAAAAATTGTTCAATAATGATCACAAAATAATAATAGCATGCAAAAATAAAAACGTCGAAAGCAAAACCCGAGCAGCACCATCACACTTCCGTACTCTTATTATACAAAGAAAGTCCGGATGTGTAAGGTGCCGCTCGAGACTCAAAAAAACAAACTCAAGCGGCTCTCATTTATCGGCAAATATTACAAAGAAATGTCCGAGTAATGAAATTCAAAATTTAAAACTCGAAATTTCTCTGTGACACTAACCGACCAAAAGAAATAAACGCGAAACCAGAAGAAAACCATAGAAATGAAATGCAAAGAAATAGCCTAGCCGCGAAATTGAAAACGCCACCAGATTCTTTCTTTGCACCTAAAAACTATGAAAACCAAGAGAAATTGCATAATTTACAAACGAAGCGAATTTTCTGGGCAAAGTGAAGGAACTGGAGCTGTGATATAAAACCATTTTAATTATAGTCACAGCCCAGTTTCCTCCACTCTGAACAAAAATTTTAAAAACCAAAAAAAATTAAATTTAATAAAACAATTTTTTTTTTTTTTTTTAAATAAAAAAGACTTACCTACCTTGATTCCTTTTCTTCTTCCTTGTTCTTCCTCTTCTGGAGACACTTCCTTGACTGAAGAACCCTCGAGGGCCCCAGGTATTTATACGAAAACCCTCGGTACCTTTCACCACCATGGGTTTTTCCGGAAAAATACAAAATGGCGTCGCCCAAGCACGCCTATTTTGACTCATTTCTTTTAAATTTTAGCTATTAAAATGTTTTTAATTTATCAAAAGCGCAATTTCTACTAAAGCATAATTTATAGCTTTCCTGCGGGCAAGTTTCGAATTTTCTAAACGAATTTCAGAGTTTTCCATGTGAAATTAAGAAAAAAAAGTGTAGCCAACTTTAGCTGTTCTGCTTAAAAAAATTATAAAATCCTTTTAAAAAAGATAAAAATTAAGTTAAATTGGCAAAACTTATAGCTGGGCACATTAAAATCACTGAAATTCGGGTAAAATCCAAGCTTAGATTAGAAAAAGTTGGTAAAACTGATGAATCTGCATAAAAACCAAGCTTCCACTTATGTTATGTTGGTAAATCTACATAAACCTGATGAAAATCAAGTTAAGTTGGCAAAACTGATAGCTGGGTACATTAAAATCAATGAACTTCGGGTAAAATCCAAGCTTGAATTAGAAAAAGTTGGTAAAACTGATGAATCTGCATAAAATCATTAAAATTCAAGCTTCCACTTATGTTATGTTGGTAAGCCTACATAAACCTGATAAAAATCAAGTTAAGTTGGCAAAACTGATAGCCTGGACACATTAAAATCACTAACAATCGGGTAAAATCCTGCTTAGACATCAACTCGGTTCAAGTTGGTATAACTGATAGGCTTAAACTTTCATGAATGTTTTTAAGAACCAAAAAGGATCTAAATCTGTTTAAAATGGCTTTTGCTCAGGTTAAGTTGGTAAACCTGATGCGTAACATTTCTCTACATTTTTAAGGGCAAAATACTAAAATCTGAGTAAATGATTGATAGTTTTGGCTTCGAAACTAGATTTATGATGGCAAAACTGATGTATTCCTGTCACTGCTACTACGAAACCTGTCTGATTTGTCAAAATCTCAGTTTTTAGCGAAAAAATTTCTTAATTTTGGCAAAATTAATTTTGAGGACTCAAATTTGCTCTCGAATCGTATCAGCGTCTGTCGCGTCATGTCGTCACCACTTGTCCGGCTGGACGGGCGGACGGCACCACTAAGTCCGGGAAAAATCAAAGGTCATTGACCTCACGATCCCTCTTTGGCCCTCAAAAAAATCTCAAATTCGAAGATAATTCAATAACTTATTTTTTTAAGGAAGTTAAAAATTTACTATCAGTTTTGCCAACATAACTGAGCAAATCTCAATATTAAAATATTGGCCATAAGTTTTGTCGATTCATGCTGCGATGCTTTTAACGTTGTACACAAAACTTTAATCATCAGGCTTGCCAACCTAATTGAAGTTTATTTTCAGCAATCTCAAGTTCTAGGATAATTTAATAGCTTCCTTTTTGAGCAAGTTAAAAATTTATCATCAGTTTTGCCAACATAACTAATCTCAGTATTAAAACAATGGCCATCAGTTTTTCCAGTAACCAAAAACGTTGACCATCAGACTTACCAACTTAAATTAAGAGTATTTTCAGGCCTTCAAATCGTACCCAAAAAAGTTTTCATCAGTTTTGTCAACTAAAGTACATTTTACTGTGTTATTCGCCATAAAATGTTAGTTGGCAACACTTCCTGACTTTTAAATATAAAATTATATTTGGAGTTTTTCAATTCTGTAGAAATTTTTTTTACAAAAGAGGTTTGGGGTTTTTTTTGTCCTTTGTTTAGGATAAATTCTATTCAACCATTTTTTCTATCAATTTTTAAATGAATTTTTTTCAAATAAATTTTGAGAAAAAGAGAATGTCACAAGTTTTTAAGAAAATTTAATTTACTCCGGATTAGGGGTCGAAGTAAGAAAGTCTGGACCTTTTTCCATAGACTAATGGGTCAAAAGCCTTTAATTCCTTCCTGTGGGGGTGCACCTGCAGAAAAATTCCATTTATATTTTCTATTGAATTTGAGAGTTCATTGAACTTTTAAAAAAGGAATGACTTTCAAAAAATATTTACTTGAAATGCTTTTTTTCCTTTTACTCTTGATCCCCTTCGATAAGAAAAAAGGGTAGCTCATAATAAAAAATAATTAATTAATTAATTTTAATTGCTAAAGTGATCGGATGACATTGATGAATCGTCAGAGCTCGGATTTATGCAAAATAATAAATCAATCCGTCTACAAAAAAAATTGTTAAAGAAAGATAGATTTCTTGACGAATTGATAAAATACCTACTGAAGACACTACCTTTTGTCTACTTCTGCCGCTGTATTTGACAAATGAGAACTTTAAAGTCGAAAATGCTCCTTGAAAGTGGAGTATTTTGGTTTTCCTAATGATTCGGATAATGCGGTGTCGAAAGACGGATGAGTCGGATTATAAAAGAGTGTTTTGACAGGTATCAACTTGACAAGAGTCGGTTAAATCTTTAAGCAGGATGACTGGAAGGTTTATGAATGAAGAACCCAAAAACGTGATGGAGATACTCCAGTTTTCTTTGATGGGTATAGCCGGATGAGGATGTAAAAAGTCCCCTCATACCAATTTTATTGGGAATTAGCACATTTGAACTAAATTTTTGCCTATAATATTAGCCTCCAACTCGCTTCGTAGTCGCTAGAGCTAAAAATCAGATTTTTGAACTTTTTTCGTTTTTCTGCAATATCTTTTGTTCTAATGTAGATCTTTACATGCAGCAAAAAAAAAAAAGTTTTGCAACTTTTACATGTGAGAGTATGTGGTAATTTTTTCAAATTTTTCGCACAATAAATCTGTTGATAGGAACGATTTTAAATTTTAAAATACGTGAAAAGAGGTGGCAAAAATTTTGAAATATTTTTATAAAGTACAGTCGACTCTCGATAATTCGAAATCCAATGGACCTCAGAAAAAATTCGAATTATCGATTTTTTTAATTAGCAAGATGTTCAAAATATCGAGAGGCAGAAAAAAATAATTCGAATTATCAAAGATAATGATATTAAGATATTGGAACTAAAAATTAGATTCACAGTACGTTATGAAAAAAGTTATTTCGAATTATCGAGCGTTTTAACTGTTATTTTTAATAGACACGGTCAAGATGATGCCTGATAAAACTTGAAAATTCGATTTATAGAACGTTGGGAAAGAATAGTTTCGATTTATAGAGCGTTTTATTTACAGAAAAATTCGATTTATCGAGAGTCGACTGTACTACCTACTTAAAACCTATTTTATTCGCTTTTTATTAAAATATTTTTTAATGGTAAAACACTCTCAAAAACTCAACAAAATGGTCATTTTTCGCACAAAACAGGTTACTGCTACTACGAAACCTGTCAGTGTCTAAATGTCAGTTTTTAGCAAAGAAATTCCTTAATTTTGGCAAAATTTCATCACGTTTTTATTGGCCAGTAATCGCTTTTCAGGCTAGAAGTTGGCGTAATCTATCGAAAAACCTGAATTCTTCACATAATCAAATCTTAGTTACTTTTGTAATTAAGCCTCATAAACACCACTTTGTTGAAGAAAAGGACTCACCTTTTTCCGTTGGGCGAATTTTCTGAAGTTCCTTTTTCTCAAAAGCTTTATTATTCGATTCGGTTCAGAAATTCAAAGTTCAAATTCAATAACTGTCTTTTATTAGGTAATACGATCGAATAATACGAATTTTAAATAATAATTTTTTGGTGATTCTAACGCCCTCTGTGGCTAAAAATGAATATAATTTGGGACGGAAAATACAAATTAGCATTGAAGTTCGCTTCATACTCCCCCTCTTAAAAGAAAAAAAAAATTTTTTTTTTTATGAAACACTTAAATAAAATAAAAAATAATTTAAAAAAAAATTTTTTTTAAACAAAATAAAAGTAGTTAAATGGAAAATTGTAAAAATTCAATTCATATAATATCAAAAATGTTAAAGATAAATTTAATTGAAACAAATATAGTTAGTTGCCGCAAGACAATAAAGGAAATTTCTTCGATTTTCCGATTGACGTTACTAAGCTATAATCGCTCAGCTTACTCCTTGTGCCACATCTTGATATGTAAGCGGATTCGTCCTCGACGAAGTCGAAGCAAAAATGCTGATGAAAATCATCATCGTTGAAGACATCATCTTTTATTATCTTCTTAATACGTCTCTTGAAATTTCTCCTCTTCTTCAAAGTTTTCGCTGTTGTTGTGCTCTTCTTTTCCAAATGTCTTGATGATCTTTTCTTCATTTTCGATCTTATTCTTTTCGTTTCCATGTCCTCAATCTTCGTGAGCACTGAATCTTCGATATCTTCTTCGTCTTTGGGAACAATATTATTGATGGCGCTGATTTCTGCTTCCGTCTTTGTCAGCGATTTGATGAATATGGTCGTGATTTCTGAGTCCGAGCTTTTCGTTTCTATTTCGTCACATTTGTGTTTGTTAATTTCATCACTGAGATCGCCCGGCCATAGTCGTTGAAGATCACCCGGTTCTAAGATAGATTCATATTCGATCAATTCAGGATTGGCAAAATCGTGGGCTTTTCGAATTTCAGGTTTCGAAGAATCGAATCTTGTCGTATTTTTGGTGAAATTTTCGTCTTTGCAGATTTTGGGCAGTCGTAGATATTTCATTTTTATCCTATCGATTGCGGCCGCCACGTCACTAACGAAATTGCAGCAATTGTTTTTCGTGGTGATTTTTTGTGGTTCGTATTTTAGTGACGCTTGGCCTGACCTTCATGCAAAATTTTGCGATACTTCACGAGGTGGTGCTTCAGATACGTCGACACCTCGAATCGATTGGATATCGCGTCTATTTGAACGCTGTTGAAATTATTGTGAATCATTTCTTCGTTCTTGTTCCGATTTCCTTTCTTCGTTGTTGGGTTTATATTTCTGTTTGTCTGATTAGATTCATCGTTTTTCTTTTCTCTTTTGAAATAAAATTTAAAATAATCTACGAAACTATCCAGATTCTGATAGTCCGATCTTCTCACAGCTTCCTCAACTTTCGTCCCAAAATGAGGTGAAATCATTCTTATGAATTTCGAGTCGCTTTCGTATAGCCCGGTACTTATGATCATATTAAGTAGGTTATTGATGTATGAAGCGACGTCCATTCCCTTGGGATTGTAGCGAGATGTAATCATTCTTTTATACACATAATTATTCAAATCAGGTCCACAAAACTTATTTTTGAACTCTTTTTCAAATGAGTAGTAATCGAAAATTTTGTTTTTATTTAGTGTATACCAAATGCCCGCTTCACTAGCTAATCGAGACTTCAATGCCATTTCGATGTCGAAGATCGAGCCCAGCATTCTTTGGTTTCTTTGAATGCTTCGTAAGAAATCAACAGGCATGTACGTTCCGAATCCGTAGAATTTATCCTTTTCGAGGTAGCTTTCGGGTGCTCGAGGTTGATGAATGATGAGTATGAAAAGTTGCTCCACCAAATCTGTCGACCTTTTCATTAATTTCGAGCATTTTCGACTCCATTTCATCTATCTTCTTTCTGTTATTGCTTTCTTTTAAGACCATTTGCTGTTAAATATCAACAATTTTGTCGTTAATCGTCGTCTGTTGAAGTTTGAGATCGGAAATCATCGCATGAAGTTCCGCGCTTTTCTTTTCTTCTTTTTCGTCTTTGATCTTTCGTCTTTCTTCTTTTTTATTAAGTTCTTTTTCAGAACGCTTCTGTTCTTTCAGCTGTCTTTCCTTTTCCATTTCTTGACGGAATAATTTGAGGAAAGCTTCTTGATCCATTTTACTTGTTTTCGTTTGACTTCTAGTTCTGATATTCATAAAAAGACGTCGTGTCGTGTGAAATATCAGTCAAAATTACAATTAAAAACCAAAAATAAAAGCAATTAAAACCAAAAACAAAAGGAATTAAAAGTAAAAGAAATCGTAAACGACGCTTCGTCGTTATCTCTTATCACTCTAACAACCACGTGTCTACAACGTTTAAATTTCGACAAATACAAATCTAATTCTTTAAAATCAATCAATATCAATATTTTAAATCATTCAATATCAATATTAAAACATATCAATTCGACAATCTAAGGGTGCCAAAGGATTTGTCCCTGTTCGGGCGCCAATGAAAAGGACTCACCTTTTTCCGTTGGACGAATTTTCTGAAGTTCCTTTTTCTCAAAAGCTTTATTATTCGATTCGCGTTTACTTTCGCGTAAACTTTCAAACTTATATTCGATTCGGTTCAGAAATTCAAAGTTGGTAATACGATAAAAACTCGCGGGAGACGAACGATGCGCGTCCGGTCCACGAGTCCCGAGAGCGTCCGTCATGAACCTAACGACTTTTGGCCTCGTCCTCCACTGCCGACCCAATCGAACTCCAGAATTGATATTTTAATTTGTCGAATTGATATTTTAAGTACATTAATTGATTCCTATTAAATGCGTTTACAATTTTAAATTATACTTTAATTTTAAATAATAATTTTTTGGTGATTCTAACGCCCTCTGTGGCTAAAAATGAATATACATAATTTGGGACGGAAAATACAAATTAGCATTGAAGTTCGCTTCATTGTATTGCCAACTGAATCGATTAGGCCTTGTTATCGTAAGTGTACGGTTAATTCGTTTATACGTACACCTTTACGGCGTTATCGCACGGTTTATTTTTGGTGCTGCTCGAGCTTCCAAGACTTATTTCGCACTCGGCAGGTCTCGTGCGACAACCAAGTCTTATCAGTTGTGACACCTTTTCTTCGATTTTCAACCCTTTTTTAGCAAATTGTGCCTCTTATTTGACATTTTTGATACTTTTCGACGGGCAACAGACACTTTAATGTGACGATTGAACCTCTTTTTGAGTAGAATGTGACGCTATTGCCGAAATGGGACCTTTTTTGTGTAGAAGGGACACTTTTTCGACAAATGAGACACTACATATTATAATTATAGAGTGTGGACCTATGGACGAGCAAAGATCAAAAGATAAAGTTAAAAATCGTCTTTCTTGTCATAAAAATCTAGCTAAAAAAGAGTCCTTTGTGTCAAAAAATACTCCAAATCTTTCCAAAAAGTTAAAAGGCCCTTGTCGAATATAGACCCTGATCGAATGGAAGGCACTTTCCTTAAAAAATCACCAAAATTCATAACCATGAACATCTGAAATAAGAAGCTGCAGTTTCAACGCCTTTTTTTAGGCACAGGTTTTTCAATTATTTATTTTTTTTCTTTCAAATATAAGGATCCGCCCGATATCTCCTTGGTTAAAATGTTCCATTTTGTTGATTTATTTATTTATTTATTTATTTTTTTTTACCTGTAGTAGGTAATTGACCTAAAAAAATATTTTTGCAAATAAAAGGAGTAGGTAGGAAAGATAAGGCCTAAAATCCAAAGCTACCAGATTGTAAAAATGCCTTTCAAGTTTCATTGACCTCAAAGGTTTTAGCCGAGCTCATTGTTAGCAGATTAAAAAAATGGTTTAAAAAAGCTTTTCCCTTTATTTAAACGATTTCTATTCAAAGGTAAAATCTAAAATTAGATTTTAGATTCAGGTTCTCTCTCAAATTTAAGCAATTAAAAAAAATTGGTTTTTCCGTCTTCGTTTTTCCCTCACTACATAGAAGTCATGCAGGTCCGGGAGGAAGGACCTTTTCTCATAATTCTAAAAATTCAATAGAAAAACGAAAAAGTGAATGTCTCGTTTTATCCCCAAAAAACTGGGACTCCCCAAGCCTTTTTCACCTAATATCACTTACCTAGAAATTCGGCAGCCTTTTTTCAATTCAAAGTTTTCAGAAAACCTTTCTCCTACATTGGTAAAAGGAAGAAAAAGGACAAAAAATGTTTAATTACATATATAGATATTATATTTGCCTAAAGATACAATTTTTTTACAATAATGAATTCATTTCTAATTTAAAAATTAAAATATTTTTGGATATACAGGATATAAATCAAATTTTAGGCTAAATAAACAATTTAAAAAAAAACTTATCTGATAATGGAATTAATTTTAATCCTATCATTTATATACCTCCATCTCACAGCCACTTATAAAATATTGGCTATTCTTTTCCATGTAAATTCAAAAAACAAGTGCAATAAAAACTTTTATGTTCTAAAATAAAAGTGGACGAAAATAAACTTAACAAAAAAATTGTTCTATTTTCTGTTTAAACTATTCACAATCAAAAATAAAATATTAACATTTAACGATAACTCTTGATTTTGGAAAAGAAAGGAACTACAAAACGATAAAAGAATATAAAAACATGCAAGCCTAAAAAAAAATACAAAAAAACAACAAAAATTTTCAAAAAACATGCTTAACGCATAAAATGATATGATAGGAAGCTTATGAGAAAACATAAAATTTCGATTGTCTAGGGGTTTATGGCTAAAATAATGGAAAAAACCATAAAATTGGCACGAGAAAAATGGAAAAAGTTGTTTAGGCATCTGGAATACTGTGGCTCATCAGGTTTTTGATTAAATTTGGTGACATCCTGTAACAGATTCGACAACTTTTTGGTTATAAATCAAAATATGATAAAATTTTGTGCGTTAAGGATTGTCGGGATGTGTGAAAATGAATTAATAGTCCAAATTTAAAAGAGGATGTCTGCTCCATAAAAATGAGGTAGTTCTGGATTTTTTGGGGGATGTGATCCAAGTTTTAGAATTTTGATCATATTGGGAGGTGGTTGAGGAGGTGGGGGAAGGTTGGAGAAGTGATGGGAGGGGTATTCGGTGTTAGTAAAGGAGCTCCAAATTGAGAAAGTTTGAATTATGGAATTCCTTCTAGATACCATATTTTTACCTCCAAAAACCCAAACTACCTCATATTTTGTCTAGAGAATTCCTCTGCTCACCGGACTTATGGTGCGAAAAAATAAAAATTTAAATGCGCAAATTTATAATTTCATGCCTAAATTACTTAAAATATCTCTGTTTTATAAAAATAATATTTTTGTACTATCGATATCGACAAGATCGCTTTCAAAATTAAAAAAATTCTCACCCTTTTATAATTAAATTATTTGAAACATGCTTTTGAAAGGCAAAATGAGTAGATTTTTAGTACATGCGCATGCTCATGCTTTTATTTAATTATTTTATTTTTTCTATTTAAAAGTCGTTGTTAAGAAAAAAGGGAGAGATGAATGAGATTGCCTAGAAATCCTACAAAATTAAAAATCTACCAACATTCAGATATATTCTACTTTTCAGGTACTCGAAAAATAAAATACGCCTCACCTTTGAGCATCTCATCTAAATTGGAAGATTTTAATTTTTTTAAATATAAAGACCCTAGGTTACTATTTAAGAATCGAAAAGTCCCGTTTGTGTTGGTGGTAAAATTAAATGAGTGCTCACTTGTTTATTATGTGCTCGTAGATGTTTACTGGTATGATGGTGACGGTGAGAGGCGACGGAGCTGATTCGATAAGGGCGGTGATCTCTTTATCTTTGAGCCCGACGACATTCTGACCGTTGACTTCAAGAAGCTGGTGTTTGGTTAAAAGGCCGTTCCGTGTCGCAGATGAGTCTTTCACTAAAGTGACGATCTCGCCTTTCTTAAATTGAAAACCGACATGTCCGAAGCTGTCTTTATGCAATATAACTGTCCTTTCAAATGGCCTGAAACGAAAGTTTCAAATATAAAAAAGCTATTAGCGGATTTCCGTAGGAAAGTAGGCTATTGAGGTGGTCGTCACGGAGGCTCAAAGGCTAGAGGCTTTTTTTTAGCTAGAGTGGACCAGCCTATTATCTGCCAGACTTTTTACGTGACTAAAAAAAGTATCTAAGTAAACCCCCCTTGGATTTTAGCAAGGAATCAATAGGCATCGATTACTTATGGATCTGACTGGCAGGGTGCTCCAGAACGGCCCTAACTTTGTTATTTACAAATGAAACCTGTGTTTTGACGATGGAATTCGATTCTACGCTTCATTTTCAGTAACTTTTACTTAGAACACTTTTTTTAAAGGACCAAACGTACTGGAGTTATCAATACTGTGGACCATAATTCGTAACTCGGAAACCTTTGGTGTAATCAAAAAAGTGTTCTAACTAAAAGTTACTGACAACAAAGCGAAGAATCAATTTCCATCGTCATAACTAAGGGTTTGTAATTAAAATAACGAAGTTAGGGTCGTTCTGGAGCACCCTGTATGTCTGATCCAAAATTTGTCGATGCCAATCAATTCCTCGCTAAAATCCAAGGGGGGTTTACTTACATACTTTTTTTCGTCAGAAAGTCAGACAGATAATAGGCTGGCCAATGTTAAATGGCACAGTATTCGTAATTGGGGAACGATTGGTCCTATCAAAAAAGTATTCTGAGTAAAAGTTACTGGAAATCAAGCATAGAATTGAATTCCATCGTCAAAACATGGGTTGGTATGCAATAAACAAAGTTAGAATCGTTCTGGAGCACCCTGTATGTCGGATCCAAAATTTATCTATGCCAATTAATTCCTCGCTGAAATCCAAGGGGGTTTACTTAGATACTTTTTTTTGTCAGGTGAAAAGTCTGGCAGATAATGCTGGTCCATGTTGAGTGAACAGTTTTCGTAATTGGAGAATGTTAGGTCATGTCAAAAAAGTGTTTTAAGTAAAAGTTACTGGAAATGAAGCACAGAATCAAATTCCATCATAAAAACATGGGTTCATATGCAAAATAACACAGTTAGGGTCGTTCTGGAGCACCCTGTATGTCTGATCCAAAATTTATCGATGCCAATGAATTCCTCGCTAAAATCCAAGGGGGGTTTACTAGGATACTTTTTTTCGTCAAGTCAAAAGTCTGGCAGATAATCGGCTAGTCCACTCAAGCTCGCACACCCTGTATACCTGTCTCGAACGATGACTGAGATTCCATTAACAGGAGCCTTTTTGAAGAGTTTGTGGACTTGGTCGACAGTGTAGCCGGCTACAAGCTGTCCGTTGACTTCAAGAACCTGATCGCCAAATCGAAGGCCACCTAATTCTGCTGGAGAGCCTTTGGAGACGAGGCACACAAAAATTCCGCTATTTACACTAGCAACTCTTACTCCAACCTTCCCATCTCGATCTTTACACAAAATCAACTTAAAAAAAAATTAATAAACTTCATGGATTAAAGATGTTAAAGTACTTCTCTTATGCCGTTCGTGACTTGAGATCGTTCTAGGCCGACGTTACCCGACAAAGGAGCGAGCATGTTGTTGTAATTTGGCACTATTGACATTTCCTGAAAATCAGAGATCATAGATAAGGGAGATAAGAACGGTCGGAAATATTACAGAAGGAGCCTTGAGCGAGACCGCTTGCGAATAATCAGGAATGTTCATCGAGATCGACTTGTTCGAGAGATCCAAGCCCATGTATTCGTTGAGACATGGATAGACAGGAACGGCCATCCCTGCTTGATGCATCGCAAAACCGCTCGGCTTCGACACAGTCTTTTCTTCACTTTTCAAATCAGGATAGCTCGGCTCTTTTATTTGAACCTGAAATTTATAGAAAATAAACAATCCTGTAATGATCAAATAGTAAATAAACATACCTGCATCATTTGACCGACTTTCATGTCCTCCAGTGATGGATAAAGCGACATTTTTCCGTCTAAAAATGTAATTAAGATTAAAAAATTGAAGAGAAATCATCCAAACCAACACACAAACCTCCCAAACCAGTAAAACTCCCCAAATCGCCCAAACCACTCAATCCGCCCAAATCAGAGAAACCAGCTAAATCACCTGAACCACCCAAACCAACAAAATCATCCAAACCAGCAGAACCACCCAAACCAACCGGACCACCCAACCCACAATACCATCCAAACCAGCAAAATTGGGGCTTTGTCCAAACCAGTAAAACCACTCAAATCACACAAACGCCTGAATTGCCCAAACCAGCCAAATCACCCGAATCTCTCAGACCAGTAAAACCACCCGAACTGCATAATTCAACCTAACCGCCCAAACCAATAAAACCATCTAAACCACCAAAAGTTCCCAAACCATCCAAACCACAGAAACAGCCCAAATCAGCAAAATCACCCAAACCACACAAGCCACCTAAACATGCCAAACCAGTGACATCATCCAAACCTCCCAAACCAGTTGAACAATCTAAACCACCCATGTCACCCAAACCAGCAAAATCACCCAAAGCTGCCCAAACTCGCCAAATCACCGTAACTACCCAAACCACTCAATCAGTAAAACTACATAAACCACCTGAAGTTCCCAAACCGCACAAATCGCCCAAGCCAGCGAAACTAGCAAAATCATCATAACCAGCCAAACCACACTATTGCAATGTATTATGGAAAATATTGACTGTCAGAATACTGTCTGTCAGAAACAGAATCCGGCTCCTCACTAGCATAACTGGGTACTGTACAACCACAATTACCTCAACACCTCTAAAGTACATCAATACTTACTCCTCTTTTATTCAAAATATTAAAAACTCCTGTAAAAAGTCAGACAATTACACTAGAAAAGAATTTGCATAGAATTCCATAAAAAGCGAAGTTTCAAAGTCATTTTGATAACAACTTTGATAAGGACTTGATAAGATTAACATTGCACCATTCGTCTTATGACTTTATTTTGTAATTTAACGAAAATAAAATTGATAACTCGCCATTATTAAACAGACAAATGCTAAAAACAAAGAGAAATTTAATTTTTACCTTTTGTTTTCCTTACAAACGTCAAGAATGGCGGAGTCAGAAATGTCGGGTTCGCATAGAAAAGCGCTTAGGAGGCAAAAAAAAAGGTTTTTAGTTGCCGTTTAAAAATTAAACGAACCGAACAAAAATCGTTTTATTTTCAACTCAACAACTCTCGAAACACAACAGAGGACTCGAGAAGGGATCCGTCAGCCGTCTCGTCCAGTCCCACCCCCTATCACGGGTCACCTGACGTTCCTACGATTTTTCTGGAAAAACCCTCAACTTCGAATTAATTTTATAAATTGCACAAGAACATCGATTTTTGTAATAAAACTTTTTTATTTTAAGTTTTTATGAAGCATTTTTATTAATTTTAGCGTATTTTAATGGGTTTTATTCAGTTTTGAGACGTTTTGCGCATAAGCAGTTTCCAGTGATGATATCCCGCCAGGGTTTGAAGAATGAAGGGTGGAAACGTGCATGAAAATTCATGCAAAAACTTCCAAATCTCATCATTTTCAGGGTTTTCTATAAGCCGGAAATAGCGGCTTCCTTTTAGTGATAGGTAGTGTAAAATAGTGAATTAAAAAGTTAATTTTTAAATAAAATTGGGCTAAATCAAACTAGACCTTGTTCGGGGATAAAATGCTGGCTAGCCTGTAAAGAGATTTGGACCAAAAGTTGAATACAGTGTTGCCAACTGCAACGTATTCTCCAGAGATTTGAACCAAAAGTGGAACAGTGTTGCCACACTGAAAAATCACCCAACTGTCAACGGTTCTTCTAACAATTTGGAACATAAGCTGAATAAACAAGTGTTGCCAGTTTGGGGGATTGGTAGCAGGAGAGTCGCAGAGCAACAATTTCTGGGATGGTACAAAATGGAGAAAATTTTAGTTGAATCTGTTTATTATGACATTTTTAACAAGAATAAGAAAATGCAATAAATAACCTTAAAAATTAACTGTTATAAAACAAGCATTAAAAATAATGATTAAGCGATGATGATATTTTTTTTCTTAATCCATATCTTGTTCTTGTTCTTCGTCGAACTCAGCTTCTTCATCAGCAGTGGCCTCTTGGTACTGCTGGTATTCAGAAACAAGATCGTTCATGTTGGATTCTGCTTCGGTGAATTCCATTTCGTCCATGCCTTCTCCGGTGTACCAATGCAAGAAAGCCTAAAAAAGATTAAGATTTGGATTTTGTAATTTTAATGTTTTACCTTTCTCCTGAACATGGCGGTGAATTGTTCGGAGATTCTCTTGAAGATTTCTTGGATGGCGGTCGAGTTGCCGATGAAGGTGGCGGACATTTTGAGTCCTCTGGGCGGGATGTCGCAGACGGCGGTTTTGACGTTGTTAGGGATCCATTCGACGAAGTAAGAGGAGTTCTTGTTTTGGATGTTAAGCATTTGCTCGTCGACTTCTTTCATGGACATGCGTCCTCTGAAGATTGCAGCAACGGTCAAGTAGCGACCATGTCGCGGATCGCAAGCAGCCATCATGTTCTTGGCATCAAACATCTGCTGAGTAAGCTCAGGGACAGTAAGAGCCCTGTATTGCTGAGAACCTCTTGAAGTCAACGGAGCGAATCCAGTAATGAAGAAATGAAGACGCGGGAACGGAACCATGTTAACAGCAAGTTTTCTCAAATCGGCGTTCAATTGACCCGGGAATCTCAAGCAAGTCGTCACTCCGGACATAGTCAAAGAAACAAGATGGTTCAAATCACCATAAGTAGGCGTCGAAAGTTTCAAAGTTCTGAAGCAAATGTCATACAACGCTTCATTATCAATGCAGTAAGTTTCATCAGTATTTTCAACAAGTTGATGCACAGAAAGAGTTGCATTGTAAGGCTCGACGACAGTATCAGAAACCTAAAAATTAACATAAGACCAAAAAAATTGGTCGTTGCAATAACTTACTTTGGGGGAAGGCACGACTGAATAAGTGTTCATTATTCTATCGGGATATTCTTCACGGATTTTGGAAATGAGAAGAGTTCCCATTCCTGATCCAGTACCGCCTCCCAAAGAGTGAGTAAGCTGGAAACCTTGAAGGCAATCGCAACCTTCAGCTTCTTTCCTGACGACATCTAAAACTGAATCGACAAGCTCCGCTCCTTCCGTGTAGTGCCCTTTAGCCCAGTTGTTTCCGGCTCCAGATTGTCCGAAGACGAAATTATCAGGACGGAATATCTGTCCAAATGGGCCAGAACGAACCGAATCCATAGTACCGGGTTCAAGATCAACAAGAACAGCACGCGGCACATACTTCGCTCCTAAAATCCACAAAAACAAATTATCCCCACATTCAAATCATTTCAAAACGGGCTACACAATCTAAACAAGTGAAGTAAAAAAAATTATCTTCTAAAACTCTGTGAACAATGCTACGTGCAGAAAATTATCTGTGCTCAAAAAATCGTCTTGACTTCAAAACTTACAGTTCAGCCTTTTATAAGTTGTCCTAATTATAGCAATATTAAAAGATTAGACAGCATTAAATTAGAAAAAAAAATTAAATTATTACCTGAGGCTTCATTGTAGTAAACGTTGATACGTTCAAGTTGGAGATCGGAGTCGCCATGGTAGGCTCCAGTCGGGTCAATTCCGTGCTCATCGGATATGATCTCCCAGAACTAAAAGAAAAGAATTATGATAAAGAATGGCTTAATTTTTTCAGTCTAAAAACTTAAAAGCTGAAGAAAACTCTTAAAAAACAACCAAATAAAAGCCTGCTTTGGTACATAGGGCACCACTCATAGATGTGAATGCATCCATTGGTGTTATCTGTGCTCCTAATGAACAGATCAACTTCGAATTTTTAGGGCTTTTTAATTTAATTTCAAAGAGGAGCCATGCCAAATTTCAAGTTAATCGGTCCACAGGAAGCTGAGAAATAAAAATATCCTTTTTTGCTTGCTTGAAAGTTGAATGCTACCCATAGTGTCCTTGTTGTGTTAGGACCACTACTATTACCAAATTTCTTAAGTAATGAAGCTTTTTTGTACCACCTGTGTGAAAATCTGTGATTTTCAAATCTTAAAAGAACGGAGTAAAAAATGCCATTCATTCAAGAACACCAAAGTTGGTAATAACGCCTTTTTCGCCCACTCATCCAAGTTCACTTAAGGCCCACCGGGTGATAGTTACTCCACTCCAGTGACCTCTAAATTACAAAACCAGAGGAGTGAGTCAAAGAAAATATGGTTCTGATTAATTAAACGAAGGCCCTTTAATGACTTCCATTCATCCTTTAATGAACAAAATGCGTTTTAGATAGAATGAATCACTTATTTTTTGGTCAAATTTTCAAAACGGAAACACTTTATCATCTAAAATAAAAGAAACCCACAATTGATAAAATAAAAACGAGTTTAAAAAAACGACCGTGGGTTTGACTTTGCCCACGGGAGAAATTTCCAAGAAATAAAATACAAGACTGTGGGCTTAGAGATGGAAAAGCCGTCGGATAATTAATTCAAAATCTATTTTTGAAGGTGGATCATTTAAAGGTGTGCTGTGTCCAAGGACTTATAAGGAGACACAAATTTTGAACATAATTTAGCAATGTTTTCTTATTGCACGTTTGTGGACACTGCACTTTATTTTACAACTATCAAACATTGCAAAACCCTATTGACCATATTTGGTCTCGACCGTTTCCAGACGGATTTCAAAGCATAAACACCCTTGAGAATTAAAAACACCAAGAAAAATCGTTTTTAATTTATATTTTTCTTTTAATCCGTTCCCTAAAAATGGAGGATCTTATGCAATAAAAACCGTTGAAGGATACCTAGAAGCCAAGTTGGCAAATACACGTTTGCTCTAATTACTCATATATGGTAAATTTGAAGTAAAACATGGTTAAAACCATTACAATGCATATTTCATAATAGAAAAAAGTTTTCCTTCTACCTTAACGTCCTTAACAAAGAACCTTATTTTGATCAATATTAATTAGTAATTACTTAATTACAATTAATTAATAGGAAAAAATAGAGAAGTGCCATTTTCTCCCTTGGAAAGACAACGTTATTGGTTTCGGGACGATATGAACAGTCGGAATACCACAGAATGTCTATGAAGATTCCTTATGGAAAAGGAATTTATTGATTTCACAATATGTATGACCTAGAAACACAACTTGTGTTAGGATAAATCTTTTAAATATTGAAGGTTTAAACCCTTCCAGGTAGGAATTCAAAGCTTCATGATGGAGGAAGTTGATGGTTTCACGATAGTCAAACCACACAAGGTACCAGTGGATTAAAAGTTTGCAAGGTCACTTGTTCACTGCCAGATAGCAGCCCACTAAAGGAAGTACCTACCATTTATGAGATGATGATATCATACCTACTACAGGCTACTTTTTTAATAGGTAACTACTTAAAAATAGTACCTACCTACTTTTTGTAAAGTAGGTATTTTTAATAAAGGTACATTTTTGTAAAATGTTTAATTGGAGGTAGGTAGGTGCTATTTACACCATTATAATAGGCAGTAAGTACTGTTGGGAGTTGTTGAGATGGGGGTGTAGTCCAGGAAGGTGGGTGAGTTGATGAGAGATTTGGAGGATGTGGAGAAGGGGTATATAGTGTTAGTGGAGAGGTCTGTAGAGAACCTCAGCGAGAAAATTTTAGCTTTGGGGTTCCTTCTACATAAATACCAGACCTTTTATAATAATTGTAAGTAGATTCTTTTTAATGGTAGACAAATGGGCAATCAAAGAAGGTAGTATTACAACAATTGGACTTATGTAGGCTTTCTTTGATAGTGATTTCAAAACTATCTCGTGAAGGAATTATTGGTCCATTAAGCATTTGACAAATGGAGACTCATTGGCAACTTGTGGATGATAAAACCAAACGCGTTACAAAATGAATTTAAAGGGAAAACAACTGAACAAATCAATAGTAGAACTTGAAGAATTATAAAATTTAAAGAAAGAAACCAAAAGTGGACACAGCTGCACTCATAGACAGATTTTGATTCAGAAACAAAATTCAAGTACGAGTGTAAACTTTGTTTTCACAACTCCTTCTACACCAATTGACATGAAATTATTAGGAGTTTCTCTTATAAATATAAGATAAATTGTGCAAAATTTGGAGTTGATCGGTTTTCAGGGAGGTGAGAAAACGTGGTGTCCTTTTAGAGTTCAAAGTCTCTAAATACCGCCCCTCATCTGCACATGGACCATCAGCTCCAGGACATCACATTATTTCAGCTTCCACTGGTCCAATCGACTTAAAATTTTTAGGCATTTTTCGAATCAAACTAAGTAAGAATTGTGGTTAATTTCAATTCGATCTGACCACAGGAAGCTAAGAAAACATCTTAGTTTTAGGAAGTTGAGGGCCCACTTCGACTCCATTTTGTCCACCGTTCGTAATAAATTGAACTTTTTTGCCTCGTTTAAATTAAACACGTATTTTTTGGACGGATGTTGCAACGTGCCCAAATTACGTAAAGACGGGAGAAAACAAAAAACTGCCGAATTTGGAGTTTAGACCTAAATGGCGAATCACGTAATCCTGCTAAAATCCGAAGGAGCAATAACGAAGAATCACGTGGGAGGTACCGAAATAAAAAAAAGATTTACATACAACGTGCTTTAAAAATAAAGATGCAGTAAATTATTAATAAAATAAAGTTAAAATTGAAGATGAGATGCTTAAATTTGTAAGTAAAAAAAATAAGGACGATGAAGGCATGCAACGGTAAAGTCCGGTGTGAACTCGGACGAGGTCAGACTCCCACAAGTATGATATTTCAGGTATAAAAAGAAAAGGAAAAACATAATTACCTTAGCTCCAATTTGGTTTCCGCATTGGCCGGTTTGAATGTGGACGATTTCCCTCATTTTGGTAATTGGTTTGTTTAAAAAACGTTTATAAAAAATAAATTGAAAGGACGAGAGACAACAGGTGGCTGGCGTGAGCTATGAAACGGATTCCGGCGAAAGATGAAGCGAGAAGCTCGGCGCGGAGTTAGTTAGGACGTTGACCGCTCTCGATTACCGCTTGTGCAACTCGAAAAAGTAACCGCCCGGTTGTAACTGATAACCGGTTATATTAAAACTTAAATCCAAAAAATTGCCAACAAAAGCAAAATAGACCTCTTTTTAATTTATTCTATACAATTTTATATTATCTAAACAGTTATTTTCACCCTTTGATCACACTTAAAATTCATTCAAACATCTTCCTTTTTTCAGTTATTGATACTTCCTGTGCTCCGGTTGTAACCGAAAAAACGGTTATTTAACCCTATAGCAGAACGGCGGGAATCAAGGGCGAAATACTTCGTTTTCCTCCCCTCTACTTTTTGGACGTGACTCATTAACCATAATTTGGAGGGAAGTTAAATTATAAATAAAAAACCAAATATTTCCCACATCTTATGTATTTTAAAATGTACAAAGACATAAAAATGGAAAAAAAAATTCAATTTATTACTTTCAAGATTTTAACAAATTCATCGATTAAAAAAACTGATCGATGGAAAAAAATCGATAATGAAAACAAAAAAATTTGACAGTTTTATCATCTGATTACAAATTTGAACTAAAGAATTCCATGTATAAATTCAAAGGATTGTTCAATTTGAGCGTTAACTCTTTGAAAAACGCTGGCTTTCGTACGTCTGAGATTTTGAGACTACTATTGAACGATAAAGAAAATAAACAGTTTGTTCTAAGATTGCCGACGACTAGCGGTATTGTATTAATAAATTGCTAAAGAAAAACTGGGGGTGTGGCACTTAAACATCGTTGCACATTTAGTTCTAAGTTATTCAAGATGGGATGCAGATACTGACCTAACAGTCTACTAGCTATTAGGGGAGATGATGACCAGGCAACTAGCATGAAGTTGCTGCAAGGTTTCTCAGCTCCCTGTTGACCGATCTGCCTGAAATTTAACACAGCTCTTATTTAATACAAATAAAATAAACCCTTAAAATTTCAAGTCAATCGGTCCAAAGGGAGCTGAGAAAACGCTATTACTTTTTGAGTTGATTCTCCTCTCAATACCTACTCAAACGGAACCTAAAGAAATTGTCTCTAATGTTTTGCTTTTATACTTTTTTTAGAAGCTGCTACTGTAAAATACAACACTTTAAACGGTTCTTTGGAATTATTGAAAGTTAATGTTCCTGAGGCTTATAGAAATCTTGGGATTGCTGCAAAATTGACCGAGGTATTGGTGAAACCTAGTAACCTTGTTGACTCTTGTCACCATGGTGATTACAAGTAAACATTCTGTTTTAGCAAGTGTTGGATTACTGCTTGAAAAACAATATAAAAATTAAAATAACTTGCCCATACATTCTGAAATACCTTGAAGAAAACCCTCGTCCACAATACAATAAAATTATCATCACATAATGGAGTATTTCAACGTACACTACTACTATAGAAAACGATGGTTCGAAACTGCAGCCCGGGAAGGATCCACAAATATCGGCGATGCCGGGATTGCTATGATCCGCGCGTTTTCGTTAGTTTTTTTAGATAGAGTATCCGAATCGTTGGAAACCCTTAAGCCATTTATAAACCAACCAAAATATGCAGTAGCTACAATAATGGCTTCTGTTTACGCCCACAATCATTGTCATGTAAGCAAAAGAAATTTTGTGACTTTTTTACACTTTTTTCTAGATTGTAGACCGGGAAGCGGTTTCAAATCTTGAGTCGATGCTTAAAGAAGAAAAGAAACAGAATAGATCCGACATTTTTTATGAAAGCCTTTATTATTATTTGACCAACAATTACAACAAGGCGCTCTCCCTCATTGAAGATTTGATGAAAAATGAACCGAATTCTGCTCGCGTTTTATGCCAATTGGGATGGATTCATTTATCGATGAAAAAATTGAAAGTTGCTAATCGCCATTTTGTTTCTTCATTGCAACAAGTAAGTTCCTGAAGTTCTACATGACGTTTTTCATTGGTTTTCAGAATAAAAATAACCCTGATGTTTTGCTCGGAGAAGTTTTATCGCTTTCGCCGTCCGATGGTCTCAACAAAGTCAACGCTCTTGTCGTCAAATATCCAAAAGCTGTCATCCCATTAATGGAAAAAATGAAACTTCAGTTAGCTAACAGACAATGGGATCATTCCGTGGATACAGCTTTACGGACGTTGGGCATCCAAGCTGACAATATGGCAGCTTTACAGGTAATCAACATTTTTTTATCTTTTAAATCTAAAATATTTTTAGATGAGAGCTTTAAAAATGGTTGTTGATGGAAAATATGAAGAAACTGTGCCCGTTTTAAAAAAACTTCATAGTGAGATGGAAAGACAAGAGCCCAAAGGATGGTGGCTTTTTATTAAAGTTGTTTCTGTTTTTTCTCGGTAATTTATTTTAGTTTTTCATTTATTGATGTTTTTCTTTAGCTGTTGTGGAAGGAATATGGCGATTTTACTTGAGCTTGACAGATTCGCCAAAAGTGCCATGAGGACAAGCTCGCATGTTCTGCATGTCCTTTTGGAGGTTGGACATTTGAACTTTTTAGCCGGGCGACTCGGTGAAGCGGAAGTTATCTTTAAAGAGGCTGCTAAAAACGATGCAGCTTCCATTTCCTTGACTCATCTTTCAATGGTCCATCTTTCCCTTTATGGATTAACCGCAGACGTGAGGGAACAAATCGAGCTTATTAGCGAACTCGATCAAAAAAACGAAAACGCCGAAATCCTCTTGCTGAAAGCCAAACTCGAGTTGGGCGACGTAGCGGAACTTCTCGACAAAGCGGTCACAGTTCAGCAGAACAAAGCATCCCAGCATAAATTCGGAGTCGACTATCTAATCGAGCTCGATCCAGATTTATTAATGCAAATCGCCGAAGTCTATCCAAATTCGGTACTCACATATTTTTGCCAATTCCATATTAAATTCTTTCAAATAGGCCTTTGGACAGAAAAGGAAAATGCGAGTTTTAAATTTGATTGTCGAAACTTGCCCTGGGTTGATTGAAGCCAGCTTAGACCTTGCAAAAGCCCAAATTGCCATCGCAGAATATGCCGATGCATCCAACACTTTGTCGAATATTATTGAAAACATCGATCCTACTAATCCACTCGCCTATCTTTTTTCAGCTACCTTATATTTACACCAGGTATTCACATTTCTATGACAATTATAGCAAAATCTTCGGGCTTTACCTTCATTTTTTCGATGGCACATTGAATGAGTCATACTCTCATTTTAGGGTGACTACGACATGGCGAACACAAAACTAGAACATGGTTTAAGCAACAATCTTAAAATACGAGAACTCCCTCAGTACCATTTGTTAAACGGCTTAGTTCATAAGCACAGAGGGAATGACACTTTGTGCATAAACAACCTCAAGCAGGCCATCATTTCTAGCAAAGGTGATGAAAAATTGTCTCAGGAAGAATTAGGGACGGCGTATGCTGAATTGAGCAGTGCCCACATGCGGCTTAACGAGCTAAAACAAGCTTCTCAAGATTTAAAAGTATTTCTTTACCATCAAACAGCAAAATGTAAAGATTTCTAGGAAGCCAGCGATCTTCTAAAAGGAACAGATCAAGAATCAACTGTAATCATAGCTCAAGCCCAGTTGTTCGCTTTGCAGGGTGATGTACGAAAAGCCCTTTCTATTTTATCAGAAATTCGAAAAGATGATCTCAACTACATCAAAGTAAATTTTTGTAATTTAAAAATTATTTTTTCAACTGTTTTATAGGCTCAAAAGCAAAAGGCAGATATTTATTTGAACAATTTAAAAGATGGCCATGGCTATGCTAGCTGTTACAAGAAATTAGTTGACAATGATCCAAGCGCTGATAATTTGGTTTTGTTAGGCGATGCTTATATGTCGATTCAGGTAAAAAGAAGTTTGGGGTAAGTATTTTATTAATTTGTGTTCAGGAGCCGGAATTAGCTGTTGAAAGTTATGAAAAAGCGTTGGCTACAAATGAAGATAATACAAGCTTGTCTTGTAAACTTGCTCGTGTTTTGGTCCGCTGCCATCAATACCAGAAGGCTATTAAATGCTACATTTCATCAGGTACTTATTAGATATCAAGATGTTCCTAATATTTTGTTTTAGGTGATGAAGGTAGTTTGGAACTTGCTGAATTGCAGTTGAAACTTGGCCAGCCGAAAAAGGCCGAGCAGGCTTTAGCTGAGCTTCCTTTGTCCAAAAAAGCGATCACATTGGCCAAAGTTTACGAAAAATCGGGCAATTTTACAAAAGCGTTGCAAACGTTGAAGGAAGCCCAGGATGAAAGCGGACGATCCGATTTGACCATGTCGACCAAACTTTGTCAACAAATGGCCGTCTATTCGAATCTTCTGAAAGATCATAGTGGAGCGATCGAAAATTACAAAAGGGCTTTAAATTACAGCCCGGGTGAGACCTCGATTCAAATTTCGCTTGCTAAACTTTACATGGAAGTCAACGATTGGAATGCGTGCGAATCTCTTTGTAAATCTATTCTTGCCAAAGAGCCGTCAAATGAGCCTGCTTTGCTGATGGTTGCCGATCTTGCTTTGAGGCGAGTCGATTTCGGCTCTGCGATGACGCATTTTTCATCATTGCTGACAAGAAAACCTGATTATTGGATTGCTTTGGCCCGATTAATAGAAGTAGGAAGAAGATCTTCAAAATTAGAGCAAGCATCTCCTTACATTCTTGCTGCAAAATCCATCAGCCCGAATCATGCAGGGTTGCATTACTGTACAGGATTGTACCATTGGTACAAAGGAGACTTACAAACAGCAGTGCAGAATTTCAATAATGCCAGAGGTGACCCAGAATGGGGTAGTCAAGCTATACATAACATGATTGAAATCTGCATTGGTCAAAGCACAGCTCATAAACTCCTAGCAGAGCTCAAGCCACAAAATCAAGATGAAGAAATGGGCGTTTTTCTGCTGGCAAGCTTTGTCCGCCTTGCTACCAGAGATAGGTCTGAAGTCGAACGTGCGATTATCGATTTTCAAACATTGACCAACAACGAGGCCCATCGTGTCGGTGCAACTTTAGGCCTCGGAATGGGTTATATTGATCAAAACCAAAGTGCTAGAGCTAAAGCAGTCCTAAAACGTTTAGCGAAACATCCATGGAGTCTTGAAGAAGCCGAATATCTTGAAAAATGTTGGCTCCTACTTGCCGACCTTTACATACAAGCTGGCTCTCAGCAACAAGCGAATGATCTTCTCGAACGTGTCATCACACACAACCGATCTTCAGGAAAAGCGTTCGAACTACTCGGCGTCATCGCTGAAAAAGACCAAAATTACAGTAAAAACAATTTTTTATGTTTCTTTTTAATTATTTTTCTTTCCAGACAAAGCAGGCCAGTGTTTCCTTCAAGCTTGGAAACTAACAGGCGAAACGAACCCAAGTTTAGGCTACAAACTCGCATACAACCAACTCAAAAGCAAACGTTTCGCAGACGCTGTGGCGACTTGTCAAAAAGTTTTGGCAGACCATCCCGAATATCCTAAAATTAAGCACGACATACTTAACAAAGCAATACCAAAACTTAGATCATAAGGTTAGAAAAATATATATTTTCAATACATCGAAATTTTTAATCCTTTAAATTCTTTATCCGATAACATGCTCCATTTATAACCTAAAATTTTAGAAACTTCTTTTTCCGTTTCTTCATAACTTCTTGAATTAAACTGCAACCAATCATAGTAATCTTGTTCCCATGTCGGGTTCCTTGGCCAATCACATCGTATTATAACTGCATTCTTTCTCACATAAAACTTTTTCAGTGATCTCCCATTGTCCACCATCAACAAAATCGTCGCTGTCGAAATCCTCTCTCGTACAATCTATTCAAAACCATTAAAATTATCCAAAAAACAAAATACATACCAAAGTTTCCATATTTGGACAGTCTTTGATCAGCATTAATAAAAATGCATCCATTCTCTCATTAAAAGGTTTTGGCTGTTTGTATTTCGGCATGTTCAAATGTCCAAAAAATTTGAGGCTATTTCTATACCAAAGTGTTGCTTTTGTCATCATTTCTGACCCAAGCTAAAAAGAAATTAATAAGACGAAACTAAATATAAAATGTTACTTTGCAATGAGAAGATTCAAAAAGTATGGATGAGACAGGTGCCTCTTCCTGCCATATCAGGTCCATTTCTGCTTTCGAAGTTAGGGATAAATGAACCCTTAAATTCGGGCTCCTTTTTGAAGCCAATTTCCAAGATTTTGGACTTAAAGGAACTGCCGACGACGGTGTCAAAGCTGTCTGGGCCAAATGCAAGTGTTTAACTTTCGTGTGGCTTATTAACTCCAAAACTTCTTCTCCAAGATTCTGAGGACTTATAACCAACACCTTTTTATCATTAATTTTCTGAATTCTAAAAATTGGCACTTACTTGCAAATTTATAAATACCCCTGCATGCATCAATGGGCATTGCCCTTTTGTGAAATTGATAATCGATAAATATTTCAATGTTGTACAACAATCGGCACAAACATCATCAAGTAATGTCAAAGCTTCTGCATTATCGAGCATCAAATCGGTCAGTTCTAAGTGCCGGAGGTTACCAAAGTTTCCCATCAGCCTTTTCACAGCAGCCAGAAGCTTACCTCAAAATTAAATTTCAATATAAATTCTTTTATTTTTTTTTCAATTGTTTTAAAAAGTTTTTAAAATGTTTAAAAAGTGTTTAAAAAAGTTTTAATCACCTCCAGTTCCATAAAAATGATGATGTTGATTTTCGTCTTCGTCCATTGAAAGAAGCTTACATGGAAACATATATTTTAACTTTTTGACGTTTTTTCCGATCCCTTCGACTGTAAACTTGTCAGCACCCTGTTGTTCAGCGTAGTACGAGAAAAGATTCATGAACTCGTACATGTTGAAAAAATTCGTCATCGGGTTAAAAATCAATACTTTGAAATTTTTCCCGACAGCCGAAAGGCAGAGCTGGGCTCTCAAATGGTCTAATGTGTGCTAAAACTTCTTTTATTATTATTTTTAATTGTAGCAATTTACCTGCCATCCGGAATAATAGTTGAATCTCCTTCTTGTAAGGGTGGTTTCATCGAAAACAAAGGTCGACCAAACATACGGTAAATAGAAAGCGTCATGCCATCGTTTGCAGACCATCGATGCATAATATTTTTCCCTTATATTCAAATAAGCGAATATCTGCTCGATGACAATATCCGGCAGATCACACCATGGACTTTGTTCATCATCATTTATGTCTAAAATTAATTTTAAAGTAAAATGTATTAAAGTAAAATGATTAATTACCGTTTTGACATTCATGGGCCATTCTATCACTTTTTTCTGCCCTTGTATACTGTTATCACCCGGGGAGTTTAGACTAAATATAGAGTTTTCTACGTTCTATTTTGAGATCTGCCGGCTTTTGAACTCTTTTAAGTCGCTTTGTTTTGCAATAATTATTCCTTACGTAAATAAAGATATTTTTTAAAAATCAATATTGATCACAAAACTTGAATATTGCTGAGACCAACGAAAAGTGATTTATAATGAAATTTGATTTATTGCTTGGCATAAAAGAACGTTCTCATAAACCAACAAAGCCTCATACCCATGAGGGGTTTCCATAACTATATGATTTAGCCTCTAGACCCGTTACTCCATACTGCTGTATGCCATGTACCCACCGTACCCCATACCACCATACACCATATCCAGCATACACCATACCCACCACACCTACCATACACCTTACCCACCATAAAGCATTCCCACCTTACACCATACCCACCATACACCATACCCACCATACACCATACCCACCATACACCATACCCACCATACACCATACCCACCATACACCGTACCCACCATACACCATACCCACGATTCCCCTTACCCACCATTCCCCATACCCCTCTTACCCACAATACCCATCTTACCCACAATACCCCTCTTACCCACAATACCCCTCTTACCCACAATACCCCTCTTACCCACAATACCCCTCTTACCCACAATACCCCTCTTACCCACAATACCCCTCTTACCCACAATACCCCTCTTACCCACAATACCCCTCTTACCCACAATACCCCTCTTACTCACAATACCCCTCTTACCCACAATACCCCTCTTACCCACAATACCCCTCTTACCCACAATACCCCTCTTACCCACAATAACCCTCTTACCCACAATAACCCTCTTACCCACCATACCCCATACCCACACCATACCCCATACCCACACTTCTTTTACTACTGATACAATTAGTACAATACAAAATTAATTAAAACAATGTATTTACAAAACGGAAGCATAGACAGTCTTATTTAGATTATTTTTGCATCAATTCTTTATTGCTCATTTCTATCTCTTCGACCAATTCCTTGTAATACGTCGACACAACCATAAGAAAATATAAATCGAGAACTAAAAATCAAATTCCAATTTCCCTTTAGCAGCTTACCATAAAATACTAACGGATGAACAGCGTTAAGAAAATTCCCACTCCAATGGTGTCTTCTATCGGTAATTCCAGAATTGTCGAAAACGTAATGAATAAAATTAATACCAGAACCATAAGAAATATCTGTATAAATGTGCAGTATATCCACCATAACATCAAAACTGGCTTTTCCTGTAAATAATTCATAATATTTACAGTAACCATATTGTTTTCTACCGCATAAATTCCAATAAGAAGTAGTAGAGCAACAATCCCGCACACTACCCATTGAATTGCTTCTACTATAGACGAACTCATTGATTCCAAATCATCATCGCTTTCATAAACTTAAAATTTTATCATTAATTTTTATCAATAAATATTATATTTTACCTTTTTTCGTTATCGGCAAAAACATGTAATTGAATTTGGCTTTCCCGGCTAAAAAAATGTATTATCCTGCTTAAAAATTATATCGTCTTACGATAAATATCTTCATTGGAAAAGTAAAGGCCCAAGAAAACCAATTGAACTATGCTTGTTATCTTGAATAAATTCAGTAAAATATAACTGAATATTTGACTTACTAAAGAGCACCACCCAATAAACAAGGATCCTGTCCGAACATTGCAGCAGCAGCAGAATCGCTTCACTCTGGGAAGGCAATCAACGCAAATTGGCATATTTAGTCCAATGAAATTATAAAAAAATTGTTGTTAGACACATGATTTTTATTCAAGTGAAGTTGTCCAATCAAAATTTTTAGCAAGAAAAACGTTTTATTGGTTAAAGTTTTGTTTTTTGGTTCTTTTCTTAAGCCTCACTCAAGCTCTTTTCGTCTATGCTTCCCTCTTGGCTTTCAGCAAGTTCTTTATAAAAAGAAGCCGCGACGGACAAAAAGTATAAATCGAGACCTGAAAAGTCCATAAAAGACGTCTCTTCCTATTTATTACCAACCTATGACAATCAAAGAGATGATCACAACTGCCACAACTTCTTCCGGTACTACTGCATACTTGAAAGCCAAAATTACGTACCATACAAGTTTTATAAGCTCCAGTGCTATTAATGCATATGAGAAGTAAATCCAAACTAATATCATCATCAAATTTTCCTGAAAAGAGCACCAAGATAAGGAAAATTGATAGTAAACCTTTTTTTCACCTGAATTATCCCGACAAGAAAAACTATGCAGATAATGATAAAAAGTATGGATAGAATGCAATCCACCATTGCAGCAGCCGACGAATCCAAAAACTCTTCATCGCTATCAGAAGCTTAAATTTTTATATTAAAAAAGTAAGGATTATATTTGATTACTATGTTTGGTGATTGCCAGGAGCATGTAGTTGAATTTCGCTTTTCCGGCTAAAAAAAAATTAACCTCCTTTCAAAATAAAGTTCTTACGATAGGAATTTGATCGAGAGAAATACATGGAGCTGAATAGCAAACGAATCAAGTGGACAATCTTAAAGAATTTTTTGAGTTTGATTGAAGAATTTTGTCAACTTACGAGTTGGAACCAGCCAAGAATTAAGGATCCAGTACGAACGCTATGGCAGCAGCAGCATCGTTCTAGCTTAGGAAGACAATCGACTCCTACTGGCATTTTTTAGATGTTTCACTAATAGAATTTTGATGAACTAGTTTTTTTAATAGAATTTTGATAAACTAACAGCTAACAACCAAAATAGAAGTGGTGAAAATTTTTTATTGAAATTTCAACACATGAGTTTTTCTAAACTAACCTATAAATCATAACCTAAAAAGGGTTTTTGATATTTTCATCCTTTTGCTTTCAATTCCCCACTTTGTTGTGTTGACAGTTTCAATGCGGCACTATTTCATGACTAAATTTAAATACCCGTAGCTTCCACAATTTTTGACCGATTTTATCAATTAGTTATACTTTTTGAAAGCTATTAAAAGATTCAACGCATTTTGTTTTTTTTTACATAAAATAAATTTAATAATAATCATCTTCTTCAAGCATTTCTTTGTAGTGTGATGTAACAACACAAAGGCAGTAGAACAAAATAACTGAAAAATTGGTCTGAAAAAATTTGTTTTCTTAAATATTAATACTAACGTATAGTCAATATTGATGCGATGATTGCAACAATAGCATAATCGAGAGGAATCGTGTTGAGTGCCGCAACAATAATATAACCAATCAATTGAAAAACTTCAAATATTTCGAATATAAGTATCAAAGCAATCCACCACACTAACAAAATCGGTATATGCTGTAATCATTGTGTAATTATAATTGGATATAAAAAATCCTGTAACCATATAAACGCCGATAACAAGCAACATGCCAAAAATGCAAAGTAGCACCGTCTTTATCAACTGTGCTATCGGCTGGATCATAAGAGAAGGATCATCTTCAGGGTCGGCTTGAAATTTAGTCAGTTTAATGTCATTAAAAATGGATTCAAATACCAGTCGTGATTGCCAATAGCAAATAATTAGTTTTGATTTGTCCAGCTGAAATGAACATCGAATAATTTCATTTTGACTTATATTTCTCTTACGATACACTCCTCCTAAGTAAAGACCATAAACTATAGATTCAAATAAATAATAAAACTGAAAAAAATTAATCAAAAGCCAATATTTGAGGTGAACTTACGAATTGAATGAAACCGATTATTAAGGAGCCCTGCTGTAAACTACAGCAACAGCAGCAATTTTCCACAAACGGTATCCAATCCAATATCGTCATATTTGAATTTCAAAATCACATGGTTTTTTAAGGAGACAAAAAAGAAGTTAAAATTTGTTTATTTAGACATATAAAATTGGTAAAACAATAAATACAACAAAAATGGCATCCAGAGAGCTTTTACTCGATGTCGTAAAGTGCCTGAAATTTTTGGTTAATTTTTTGATTTAAAAAAAATTAAAATACCTCGATGATTGTGGCAGCAGACCAGGCTTGAGTGGGGCAAGAACCGGAACAATGGGCGCCGTCAGTGTTTGTAAGCTCGGGAAGCCCTTTCCAGTCATTTTTCAATATGTGGTTCCAATGAGTTGACAGATAACGTCTTATTTCTGCAATCGTCTTTTCACGATCGTCGGAATACTGGAGGAGAGCTCGCAAATAGTAGCCAGTCAACCAGAGCCATTCCTAATTTCAAAATTAATGTTTTTTCTCTTTTACTCTCGTTTTACCGGTCCTTGGTGATAATTAAAACCGTGTGCGATTCTATAATCGGTCGATTGGTTTCCATTCTCGTAATCGCCACAGTACGCCAGATCAGACGGGTCGAGCGTCTTCATACCCATCGGCCCAACCAAAATTTTAGCCGATTCCAATGCAATTTTGGCCTTTTCGGGTTCAAAAAGATCAGGAGCCTGTAAAAATTTGTTTTTAGCATCTTTCAATAAATAAAGAACCCTAAAATTCAGAAACATTGAACATCAAGAAAAGCACGTTTGCCACAAACGTTAGAAGAAGAAAGCAAAAGAAAAACTCTGCTTCATGCTATACAAACTTATAAATTCTTACATTTACCCTGGATCCATGTGCCCTTTAAAAAATACAATTTAATTTTTTCTAGCAATAACGTTAATTTTTTAAAAATTATATTTTCTCACTTACGACAATCATGGCGACAAAGAAATTCGGACGGAGTCTAAAATCGGCCCAAGGTTGAGTCGCACCCACGCTGTCTTTGTATATTCCCCTTCTGTTGACATGCTCGTTTTTGGTGTTTTTGTCCACCCAAAATTCGATGGTGAAATTCGATTTTATTTTATTTGCCCATTCGGCCCACGTCCAAGTTATAGATTCGCCTGATATTTCGTTAATGAAAAAAATACGAAAAATGTATCTACCTGATTGGTTGATTCTGGTAACCCCGCTGTAAGGATATTTGCCTTCTTTGTGTAGCTGAGACAGCCATGAAACGACTGAATATGAAAGACCAACGATTTCGATAGCAGAACCATCTCTAGGTGTTGCAGGCTTTCCTTTTGTTCCTGCTTCCACACTTGAGCCCATTTTGTCCATCCAAGTCCCACAGTTCCATTCATTACCACCAAAAACGAATCCTGTGATAGGATGTACACCTATTTGGTTGTCAAAACCAGCACTGGTCATATGCTCATCGATTTCCTTCCCAGCATTTCTCTCACGAAAAGTTACTCCTTGAAAATGCCGCGTCAACGCTTCTTGAATAATTTCCATCAAATGTTGATCGACAAATTCGAGTTCCGAGTCATCAGTTGGGAAAAGGCGATTCACTTTATCTTTTAAAATTTTGATTCCATTTGGTGCAGAAATGACGAAATCTTTGATCGCTTGAAGCCACCACCAAACAGCATCGCGGCAGTTGAATCTAGGCTTGAGATCGTACGCGTCTAACAAATTTGGAATAAGGCCATGCCTCAAACAGCCTCCGTAGGCTAAAATATGATATCTAACAAAAAAATATCATTTTTTTGAAAAATTCAATACAAAAAATACCTCGCCTCATCATATCTTTGGGTCAGAATCAACAACCCGCGGATCGAAATGAAAGTATCGCGTCCCCAAGATCGCATATAGCCGGATGAGAAATGTGGCAAACCTGCAGCCAAAGTGACACAAAGTTGATGTTCGGATCCATCAGATGAGCTTTCAATCATCGGCCCCGGTGGTGAAATCGCTTTCGACAAAGGAGGCAACGGCGAAGACTTTACAATCCCAGCCATCTGAACCGAACACATCGCCAAATGCTTCAGAAACTCGTCGCCATCTTTAATAAACCTAAAAGCTCATTAAAATCCATTTTTTTTATCCATTATTCATACTTAGGCATCAACGATATCGCTTTCTTCACAATAGTCGCATGAACTTGCGAAAGGATGGTGTACACTCCCCAAGGTCGCAAAGAAACAGGTAATTCATCAATAAGTTTAAAATGCTTATATAGTTTATCTCCTACAAAAAATTTGGATAAAAATTAACCACAAATTGAGTCATTTACCAAGTATCTTTGTGGGAGGATACCGCCTAAGTCTATCAGCAGCATAATGAAGATACCAAGAGCCATCCCTTAAATTTGCACATAACGGATGCCCTAAATCGTTGTTTTTGACAATATCTTCAAAAACGGACATAATTCCTTGGATCCCGCAGTAAACTAGACGTCCATGTGATGGTACATTGTATGCATTTCCGTTCTCTTCGTTGGCACAGCGATAAAGTGCGTAGTTGATATCAGCCAATGTGAATGATTGAACGTATTTCTCAACCATAATACCTTCAGTTATTCTTTCTGCTGCTTCTTTTGCACTTGTTCTTGCTATAAATCTGATTTTTCTTTAATATAAATGAAAATTAATTGATTTGAAATTACTTGATTGCTATGACAGAGCCAGGCTTGAAATCTGAAGTAAGGTTGACACGGGTCGCTTGTCCTGAAGGTACCACATGAACCATTTTTGATGTTAATGGTATATTTTCTTGAATCTCAAGGTTGTATTCTTGCAAACCGTTGATGACAGTGGGATCTTTGATAAAATTCTTGGCTGGCTTATACCTTTTCCCGCTTCTACAATAAAAAAGTTATTAAATTCAACCCTTGAGTTGAACCATTTTATAGAAAAATAGCCTGCTTTCCTCTGGAAATCCGCTAAAACTCATACATGGGAAGGGGGGTATTGAATTCCCTAGCCCGGTCCCAACTCCAGGGGGTAGCTCCACCATCAAGATAGTGGATGTTAGGTAATAAAAACTCTCTCAAGCTATGATAATCAGTTTGA
Organism: Orius laevigatus; assembly: GCA_018703685.1. Lineage (NCBI taxonomy): Eukaryota > Metazoa > Arthropoda > Insecta > Hemiptera > Anthocoridae > Orius > Orius laevigatus. The sequence goes on along the minus strand of JAGWEN010000057.1, from coordinate 162,540 downwards.
ATTTGTTCCCGTTGTAAATTGAAAAAAAAATCATACTCATGTTTTAAGCAGGCTTCCAAAATAATGCTGTGCGCTATGCCCTGAACTGTGACACCTTTACCATCTCCTGATTGGTGATCATGCGGCCATTTAAAGGCGGTGTATGCGATAAGAACGACAGAATCTAGCGTGCTTGGGTTGTGCCTTGTCACACAAACAATATTTTGGTCGACTTGGTCCACAAAAACCTTTAAAAATTTTTATAAATGGGCAGCATTTTTGATGTTATACTTGGGTGAAGCCTTTGACTGATAAATCGTAGTGTAATTTATTCAAAGCAAGTTTCGCAGCCATGATTCCGCCGGCAGCTTTGGCCTCAGAAAGGCTCATATACGTACGCTCTTCTTTAACCACGCTTATCTTAAATAAAGTTCAAAATTGGGTTTGGAATAAAATGAATGTATACATGATGAGGGACGAGTTGGTCATATCCGTTATTGGAACCAGTAGCACAAGCAGCCATTGAAACAAGCGCTGTTGATGGGAGGAGGTCATAAACTGTCCTGCGTTCGACAGGGCTTGGGTTGTCATGAGTCAGATCCATAAAAAGTGCATGAGCGATCTGCGAAGCTTTCTGCGTCTGAAGCGCTCCAATGGTGAAGCCACCGTAGCGATAAACCAGCCTGCCGACTTCATGCGAGTCCCATCCAGACATACATTCTTCAAAAAGAGTCACAAAAAGTTATATGAAAAAAAACATACCTCGGATTAAAGAAGATATTCCAAGTTTGTTGACAAAAATGTTATCCGTGTGATCTGAGTTTGTGAAGAGTTCTGCGACGACGTATAACTCCGGTTTGATTATACGAGCAGCATCAAGCAAATACTGACAAAAATAAACTCATTTACGGACTCATTTCACCAGGAGTTGGGACCAGGCTAGGGAGTTTAATCCCTTTGAGCCCTCACCCTCACTCCCTAACCATTTACCTGTGCCACATGAATAGGAGTCGAGTGGCAATTATCTAAGCGAATACCGTCAAAAACTTCGACCGTAGTTTCCACATATTTTTTCATATGATCCCACAAATAGGGACAATCTTCTCGTTTTTCTCCATACCTAGAAGCAAAATGTAAAATAAAAAAAGCAGATTTAGAGAAATACCTCAATTTCACGCTGTCACCCCATGCGATAAGCTCTCTCCTTAGATATATGTTAGATCCTGCTTCTGCGAAATTTTTCAAAGGATCGTAATTCATGACCCATCCATTATGTGCCATTATATACTTGGCGTCATCCGTATACATCGCATTTTCATCCAAATCAATGACTTCCACAAAATATCTTTGAAACGAAATTAATGAGCTACTAGTGTAAAAACACTACCTTGGGACGAGAAGGTCATCTTTGGTCACTTTTGGGATTTTCGGGCCATTCTGATCAAGCCTGAAGTATCGGACGGTCGCTATAGTGTTATCAACGGCAGACCTCATATGGGACTCAATTTCTTCCCTCGCTTCGTTGTTTAGAGAGTCCAAATAATTTTTAAATGCTTCAGCACATTTTCTTTGCCTCGTATCCTCATCATAGCAATCAGTCCTAATGAAACATTAAATGACTGAAATCTTGAATTTCATTACCTGTAAATATTGAAAGTTTGGAGAGCCAAATCCATGTCAATTGTGCATTTCAATCGTCTATACTGCGGATCTTGAATGATCTTGATCTTTTGGTCGATATCAGTCCTGACCGAAGGCTCGACCGATTTGATCTTCTCTTGAAACCAGTTGACCAACAAAGCGACATCGAGCAAAAAAAATTCAGCGATTCTCGCTCTCGGGATTAAAACACTCCCTAAATGATATCTAAGGCTCTAAAACAAATTTTAATTATTTTAAAGCACAAACTAAATTTACGTTTAGATGGTCTTCGCAGTTGATTTCTGCGGGAACTCCTTGAAGCTGGTAAATTCCAGCAGCGACATCAAGAGATAATTTATAGAGTAAATTATCGAGGACATAAGCTGGGCGAAGATGAGGCGAATTGATGAGGTTATAAGCGCTCTCTGGGTGTTCTTTTAGCCAAGGACTTTCGTTCGCTGTATGATTCAATACAATATCGCAAATACTCAATATCTAAAAATTAAAATTTCGAGAGAATTGAGATTTACAAAAATGTTTACCCCATGAAAAATGAGGGAGTCGAGAATTTTGTAGGGACCGTTGGGAAGTTGGGAGGGTAGAGGAGGCGATGGGAGGGTCAAGGAGAGTAGGGGAGGTGACGGGATGGTCAAGGAGAGTAGGGGAGGTGACTGGAGGGTCAAGGAGAGGTGACGGGATGGTCAAGGAGAGTAGGGGAGGTGACTGGAGGGTCAAGGAGAGGTGACGGGAGGGTCAAGTAGAGTAGGGGAGGAGGTTATGGGGAGGGTCAATGAGAGTAAGGGAAGTGGTGGGAGGTGATGGCAGGGTCGAGGAGAGTAAGGGAGGTGATGGGATGGTCAAGGAGAGTAAGGGGGTGGTGGGATGGTCAAGGAGAGAAGGGGAGGTGACAGGAGGGTCAAGAAGAGTAGGGGAGGTGACGGGAGGGTCAAGGAGAGTATGGGGAGGTGACTGGAGGGTCAATGAGAGTAAGGGAGGGGGCGGGATGGTCATGGAGAGTTGGGGAAGTGATGGGAGTGTCGAGGAGAGTAGGGGAGGTGATGAGAGGGTATAGAAGAGTAGGAGTGGTGACGAGAGGGGCGAGAAGAGTAGGGGAGGTGACGGGAGGGTCAAGGAGAGTAGGGGAGCTGATTTTATCCCTAATGGTCTCTATCACAACCCGAACTTATACCTTCCATTCTCGACGGAGGAAATCGATGACTTTTCCAACCTCCATAATATCAGCAGAAACAGACATGTCTTCAAAAAGCGGATTAATTTTCAACTGTTCTTTCAAACAATATGCTGAATTCGACCCTCCTAATTCCTAAAAAAGGAGTTTCAACAGGTTTTTAGTTATTTAAAAAAACCTGGATTGGTGTAAAGTGGATCATGTTGTAACCGCATTCTTTGGCGACTTCGAGCTTTTCTTTCCAGGTAGAAAGGGGGCCAATATTTTTGGACAAGAAAGTAACGCATTGGATACAATCCAAAGGCAAAATGTCGTTTCCCAGGGTCAACTCAGGTTCCACCAAAATGTAACCCAAACCGTTGATATCAACACTAAAATAAATATAGCAAAAATCTCTCCAACCCCAGGGGAGTGAGGCAAGGAGATTTTAAAGATTAAATTAAAATACCTATCATCCAACGTGAAATAATAATGAAAAGACCCTGAAAGATGGACAGTCAACTCGTCGCTTTCCAACTCTCGGTAATTCCCTCGCACGAATGCTTTTCCCAGTTCTGGGAAATCAGTAAATATTTTGATTTCGTGCCCATACAATGTTGGTCCCGCTTTTATAAGTATAGTAACACCTAAATAACATATTAAAATATAAAATTCTCCTTATAAATAAATAATACCTTTTGGTATTCGGAATAAATTGTGTTCTTCATTTTGATCTTTTTCGATGTTCAAGATGACTTTGGAAGGCTCCATCGTCATTTTCTCTTTTGCCTGATCTATACTTTTGTACCTATAATTTTTTTAATTTTTATTTTTAACCAAAAACACCTTCATGGCATGCTTTTAGTTACAATTTTTTGTGAATGACGGCAAACCACAAGTCGAATCATGGAGATAAATAAATCTTTGCAATCTATTTATCTTATTTATTGTTTAAGATTTCGGAGAGTCAAAGTTCAATGAAAGGGTTAATTTTAGCGACAATTTTTGAGTTTCGTTTTCAGAACGTGGAAGAAGCTGCTTATAAGCAATAGTTTCTTTAATTCAGTGCTAGACTGGCCGAGGACATTTTTATAACTTAAGTTTTCCACAATATAAATATTTATGAAAAGCCACAGTTTCTGCTCTCAGGTGGGAAAAAACAGTTTTTACCAGCGCCAATAGAATTAACTTTTCATCATGAGAGTGCAAAATAGCAATTTCCCACCCAAGAGCTCATAATACATGACTCAACCACCTGTCGACCACATGGTCACCGCACACCCAGATTTCACCAGCTCGGCAATTAGCCATCCAAATCTGCTCCGATGGTTAGCAATTAGCATTGATGAAACCTCGCCATGAATTCTCAAATTTTCGATTTCTGAAGGTCATTTTCCATCTTTTTCCAACATGCTGACCATTTTTTTCATGCTTGATTAATTCATGCAACAGGGAACATAAAACAATCATGTCGAACATACAAAAAAACCATTTTATTGAACACAGAATACATTTTTATTCCATAAAAGCAAAACTAATTTACCCTTGTTTTTGATGAGATGTAAATAAATTCCTTAAGCTATTACAAAACCATACAAGGACCGTTTGGAACGGCCCTATCAGGCACATTTTGACGTTTCAACTATAATTAAGGATTGAAAAAAACCTCAAAAGCATGGAATGATGGGAGAAAAAGACAAAAAATGGCAACTCACTTTCTGATTGAAGTTTGCTGGGCAAATTTTTACTCCAACTAATCTTCAATCGAGATAAAAATTCAAAAAACGTAAAAGATAACAAAATCTAAAATTAGGTTAAACATAAAAGAGGGCTAAAATTACGTAATCAAAAAATTTAAATTTGTTTTCTTGTTCGGGCAGATACTAGGAATGATAAGGTTGATAACAGTAAACTGGAAGATGATAAGTAACGGACATGACGTACCTAAAAAGGTATACAAATTTAAAAATCGGACGGCCTTTTGAGAAACGGACGAAAATTTTCGAAATGAAGATATAAATCGATGTTGGAGGCACCTGTGGATTCGACGCGGATGCACGCCCACCCGAGTGGAAAAGGGTCCCCGAGGGGAAATGACGGAAAATGGCAAGGTTCACCTCACTTCAAAAGGGTTTCGTCAATCAATAAAAGGCAAAAAATAATTTGTGAACCGAAACCGTTTTACTGCCGATTGGGGATGAGCTTGAGGGTGACTAAGCGAGAAAGCCGTCCAAATATGAACTCAAACGTTTTCCTCTTTTGTCCTGAGCCTGAACACTTGGAGACGTTTAAAATCATTCTTTAAATAAAACTAAAGGCATGTGATATGAGGAAATTGGAAAAATTCAATTATTTCTTTCAAGATAGACTCCTGATTTGCGTGTTCTATCATGCTTGGTCTCTACAGTTGTTTGGACCCTTATAGAGCCCATTGTCGGGCCCGTGGTTAAGGCCATAGCGAGACCGTGGCATGGGAATTATAGAGATCATTGTTTGGACAGAAGAGAGACCCTAGTTTGGACCCGTAGGGCTTAGGGAGACTATTGTTTGGACCGTAGAGAAGACGTGGTTTGGACCAAAGCGAGACCGTGGCATGTGCCGTTTATAGACCATTGTTGGGACTGTATATAGACCATTGTTGGGACTGTATATAGACCATTGTTGGGACTGTATATAGACCACTGTTGGGACCGTGAGGAGACTATTGTTGGTTTCGCAGAGAGACCGTGGTTTGTACCATAGCAGAAAAATTATTGGGACCATAGAAAAGCCGTGCTTTGGGCAGTAGAGAGACCATAGTTAGGTTCGTAGAGAGGCCGTGGCATGGGCTGTATCATAAAAGATAGCTGTATAGAGACCATTTTTTGAACAGAAGAGAGACCTCAGACCCTGCAGAGACCCTTGTTGGGACTGAAGAGAGACCATTGTTGGGACCCTAGAGAGACCACTGTTGGGACCGTAAGGAGACCATTGTTGGAGACAGGCCATGGTTTGGGCAGTAGAGAAACCATTTACCTACCGTACATGTAAAAACCATCGTCTCTCTACGGCCCACATCTTGTTCTCGTTATGGTACAAACCATGGTTTTTTTACTGCCCATTCCATGGTTTCGCTTGGGTCTTAATATAAGGACAAAGACTCTTTCTTATTTTATGCTTGGGTACAGCCCATGGCCTCTTTACCGCTCTACGGACCAGACAATGAAGATGCTCAATGTAGCAAGCCACAATGTTAGCACCATGTTGACAAATACAAATTTTTGTAGAAGACTTTGGTGGTGTGAGTTGTGACTATTGGGTGAGTTCTCACTTCTTTGACAGGAAATTGGAAAAATCATGTAGAAACATAGGTAGAGAAGGAAATTTTGGACTCCATTGCTTACGTCAACAATACAGCGCTCCTGTTAATGAGACGACAGAATCTGCAGAGAGGTTTTATTGTGGTTGTTGTTTACAATTCTTATCAATCATTTTTGAAGACAAATTCAATATTTTTGAGTTTCAAATTCAAAAATTGTGTTAAATTATGCATTCGCACTCACCATGTCCAATGGCGCAGCCGAACATGCAGATGGAGACGCTTTTGAAAAACGCCCTCGACACCTCAGGTTTAAAAAGGACGGGCCAAAGCGGAGGAGGATGCATCAACCAAGGTGAAGCTTTTATCACGGATACGGGGACGGTTTTCGTCAAAAGTAATGGAAAACCTCAGGTAAATAAGAGTGTTGCGGTTTTTTTGGTTTTAATGGCTTTCTTTTAGGCGAGGTTGATGTTCGATGGAGAGATGGAAGGACTTAAAGCGCTGGCGGCGACGAATATTGTTACAGTCCCGAAGCCAATCGTCGTCCTTGACAATCCAGAAGGAGGTTCGTGCATCGTCATGGAATTCATCGAGATGAAAGGTCTGCGGAGTCTTTCGTCCAAACTTGGCGATGAACTCGGACGTCTCCATATGCAGAACGTCCTTCTAGAAAGTCGTTCCAATCGAATAATGGATAAACCGCAGGCGGAATACATCGCTCAGTTTGGATTCCACACAACCACCTGCTGCGGCTACATTCCTCAAGAGAACGAGTGGAATGATGACTGGGTGGTATGTAGTCTGTTGATTCCTGCTGACATTCAAGTTTAAAATCAATAATGCCCTCTCCATTTTATGGTTTACGTTACATCCTAACATTTTTATTATGTTTTTCAGAATTTTTTCTCACAAAACAGACTAGACTATCAATTTAGGCTTTTGGAAAGAGAAGTAAGTTGGTCATGTTTATGTCTTTCTTTTATCTTTTGTTTTACAGAAAGGAGACCGAGAAGCTATCGAGATGTGGTCACGGTTGCAGATAATCGTCCCTAAGTTTTTCAAAGATCAAAAAATACGGCCTTCACTTCTCCATGGCGACCTATGGAGCGGAAACGTTGCCCAGACAAAACGTCATCCCGGTAATAAAATCAAATAAAAAAAATGTCTTCAATGTTTAAATTTAGTTATGTTTGACCCTGCGGCATTTTACGGTCACCACGAATATGACCTCGCCATTGCCAGCATGTTCGGAAACTTTTCCAAAGGCTTCTACGACGCTTATCACAAAATAATACCGAAAACACCAGGATTTGAAGGAAGACAGAGACTCTACACTCTTTTCCATTACCTCAACCACTGGTTCGTATCATTTCAGAATTGATCAGTTAATTTTATTTTTTCAGGAATCACTTTGGTGATGGATACAAAAAATCGGCGATGGCTGTGATGCGGAGCTTGTTAAAATGATGCAGTTCTTTCAAATCGATGCCTGATGTCTGGTAACTGGCGTCGATGATCTGAATTTTAGCTTTCGAATGGACATTGAAACACAAGGTTGTTATAAAAGATGGCTCACATGCTTTTCTTTTTTTTAATTTCTCAAAAGACATTTTTTGTTTCAACTGCACTGTTTAAACAGAAACCGAAGTATTCAAAAATTGTAAATAACTTCCAAAGAAGAAAAAAGTTATTTGAATCTTGACAGCCCTCCCTTTCTGTTAACGTGGCTGAAGTAGTGATAACTTGATTTCTAGGTAACGGGAGTAGGATTATTAAGGAATATTTTGACTATTTATTTCTATCATATTTTGTTACTAGTTAAAATTCTGTACTAAGAAGAGAATAACGAATTCAATATTTTAACTTTTAAACGTCCATAACTTCCACAGTTTTTGTCATATTTTATTGATATTTATACTGTTGGAAAGCTTTTTTAAAGAGCTTTCTGATGGTATAAGAATCGACTAAATGCGACAAAAATTGTGGAAGATATGGACGTTTAAGTCATGAATTTGTGCTGGAAAGCACTTTTTATCTGCTATATTAAGCCTTGAGGTCTTTTTGACTTCTATGTTATGCCCATTGATGTATATGCTAATCTGAATCGTGTTTTGAGTTGAAAAACAGTGGCTTACATTGTTACCGTAGCAACAAGCTTGAAGTTCACCATCGGCTGGATTCTCAAGAGATCCAAATTAGCATATAAATTGATGGTAATGCCTTATTTATTTCGCATCAAATTGTAAATTCGCAGACACGTTGCTCATTTGGGCATGACAGCCCTTTATTTTTGTATTCACCAACTTATTTGGCTTTGGGCGAAAAATATTCTAGATTAGAAGATCGAATCAATACTTTTTTGGCAGGGTTTAGGTTAATCTTCAGGGTGGCTTGAAAAACTTGGGAGATCAAGGAAAGGAAAGTGCTGGTATGGAGCAGGAACTCCATGACTCGAACTTTCTCAAAAATTTGGGGCTCATAGACCTCCCATCACCTCCCCTACCTTGACCTTACCACCTCCCCTACCCTCCTCGACCTCACCACCTCCCCTACCATCCTTGACCTCACCACCTCCCCTACCCTCCTTGACCTCACCACCTCCCCTACCCTCCTTGACCTCACCACCTCCCCTACCCATCCCCACATTCCATCACCTCCCAACACTCCTATTATCTCCCCTTCCCTTTCCCAACATTCCGCAGGGGTAACTTTTAAAAATGCTTAGGAAAAATTGAGAAAAGTAGTAAATTAAAGTATTTTCTTTGCAGTCACCCTGATCTTAGACAATTAGGCTCCAATAAAATACGTAGAGAATCAACTTTTTTTAGGCAAAACAATTTAGGAATATTCTCGCAACCCTGCTGTCAAGCTTCATTCGCCTTTAATCGCACAAGTTGAAAGATATTTTTCAGATACACACGGCTTGTGATATTTTGTGATTTGTGATATTAGTTACCATTAAATGTTGATTTTGTTATTTTTTTCGTTTATTTCCTTAACAAACAAAAAGGTCGCAGTATTGATTCTGGACTGCTGCTACTTGTCTTTTAAATGGATCGATTATAAGATAAATAAAATTTTGAACGTGTTCCGGCCTCGTAGGACAAATCGCATCTCCGTTGCCATCATATGCTACACATTTCAGAACGACCGATCTTATAAAAAGAATATTCTCTTTTTCATATCTTTCAACACTAAAAAACAAATTAAAACACCAAAAAAGAGCTTCAAAATACCTAATTAGGTCTTTATAAATATTTTTTGTAACAGCCAAATAAGGTTCGATGATGTCATCATACTGGCACCATTTGCCTCCCAAAACTAAATGCTTGAACAATCTGAAAATGAACTGTTCCCGCTCAGAATCTGTATAAATTTGCTTCTCTAGTTTGCCTAGAACCAACTAGAAAAAAAAATTAAATTTTTTGTTTGATATTGATTTACTCTTTGAAGATTGTTTGAGGCATAAAATCCGTTGAATCCTTCCACAGGTTCTTCCATACAAGGAATTATCCTTCCACCATCTGCAGTTATTTCGTTCTTTTCATCTTCTATCTTTTTAAAAAACTCCATGGAAGTTATCGTGCATGGGATTTGCTCGTACATGACTTTTTCAGCTGGAATTCCTAGAAGCGAAAATTTTCTTATTGAAATCAGAAAAAATTTTATTCACCTATAGGATTCCATGAGTTTGCAGAATAATCGACGGATTGGATATTATCGATTATACTTCGGCTTGAAAAAAATGCCTGCAATGATGTATTTTAAAGAAAAATGATGAAAAAACAAAGGAAAAAGTTACATCAACAAAAGTTTGTATGTCGTGAATGTGGAAGGGCTCGTTGAAGTTGAAATATTTGACTTTTAAATGGCCTTTTAATGACCTAAAACAAAAGATTTAAATGGTAAGTTGGGCCTGGTTATGTGGCCAAAGATTCCTAGATTTTAGCTGGGGAGGGAGTTGGGCTGAAGGGGTTTTACAATGTGTGCCCAGTATAATGCCAAAAGCTTCCTAGGCTGTTGCAGCAGCACTGGGCCTATCTATCAGGCAAAAGCCTCCTCCAGTGTCTATGGCCTGATATGGTTGCTTCACCATCCATATAAAAATCCAGTATAAAGCCTCCTCCTGTGCCTGCTACCCTTACTGTGGTTACTTCAAGCAGCACTGGGCCAATGCATTCAGTATTGCAAAAAAGCCTCCTCCAGTCTCCTCAGCCTGCTGTAGGAACACTGGGCTTGTCCATACAGTATAACAAAAGCCTCCTCCATTGCTTTGGCCTGCTATGGTTGCTTCAAGCAAAACTTGGTCTATGCAACCAGTGTGGAAAACGCCTCCTCCTGTGCCATCATTCTATGGTCGCGTCAGGCAAAACTGGGCCTATACATTGAGTTTTGCCATCCTACACTGCTGTGCTTAGCCGGCTATGATTGCTGGAAGCAATAGTGAGCCTATCCATCAATATCAAATGTGGCAAAATCGCCTGCTGCGGTTGCTGGGCCTGGGGCCACTGGGTTGCTAATATGGGCACTTTTTGGACCACCAGAAATACACCCAGTGTCATGCAGGAGCACCCAACAAATCGGCAGTCTCCCTCTAACCTAAAATCATTTTGAGAAAAAATGTATCCGAAAAGGTTTGCCCGAAAAAGAAAACACGAGTCAAGGTATACCACTTCATTAAAAGCTCTTCGTTACTTCTTTCCTCAAGCGCCTTGCACGTCTTTCTCGGAATGAACGTAAATTTGAACTTCCCGCTTTCCATGTCCAGAAAAAGAACTTCCTTTTTCACCGCTTTTTTCAACCAAAAATTACCAACAAAACAAAACCAATTTGTATTTCAAAAATCAATAATTTTTACGATTATTTACTCTAGCAACGACGATACACATGATTTTGGTTAAATTTCCCTCCTAAATTTTACGATTTATTTTCCCATTGTGACGCTTTGCTTGTCATAGTATTTGGACAAATATATTCGAAAAATTGAATTTTTGGAAGAAAATTTGAATGAAAAACGTCCCGCGTTTTATGTAAAAATCCGGGGGCTGCCTTTACAGCCTCCACCCCGCGCCCGCCCATTTTCCGACTCGAGAGTTCTCTTTTTGTAACCCCATCGAGTCCTTTCTTTTTTAATTCCAGTGTCATGGCGGCAGATCCGGACCAGGAGAAGTTCCATCAAATTTTAGCTTCGATTTTAAGCACCGACAATGAAATCAGGACGGTTGCCGAAGTAAGTTTCCTTCCATTAATTCAGAATAAAAATTCAAACAGGAATCTTTGCCTCGTGGCCATGCCTTCGATCCACTTGCCATGTGTCCGCGTGCACGGCTTTTCTCCGTTTTTCCTCCAATAATTGCTCGCATTGTGTCATTTTTAAACGATTTTGCGCCTCTTTTGCGTTTGTCATCGCGATTCTAATGTAAAATATGTTTTATATGTTCAATGACATCTTCCTTTTGTTCTTCAATTCTTCCTCCATGAGTCAACCTTGAGAGAAATTGGCGGGGTTTACTCACGAGGCTAATGTTTAATGACACGTAAATCATTCTGAGGTCCAAATATTAAACTATTTAGGGAAATCGTTGAATTATAACTTGGCCATAGTAGATGCAGATGCAGATTAGAATCTGTGCTGAGTGCTGACTTGATGTCTGTGATGCTTGAAAATGACAGGGCTTCTTTACAGTGACTTAGCAGCTAGCTGATTATCGCCAGACTTTTGACTTCACAAAAAAGTATCCTTGTAAACCCCCCCTTAGATTTTAGCGAGGAATCAATTGGGATCACTCGCTTTTGGATTCGACTTACAGGGTGCTCCAGAACGACCCTAACTTGGTTATTTTAAATACAAACCCTACGTTTTGACGATTGATATAGATTCTATGCTTGATTTCCGGTAACTTTTACTTAAAACCATTTTTTGATAGGACCAAACGTTCCGGGATTAGGAATACTGTGACACTAGATAGACCAACCGGTTAGTGCTAAAAGTTACTGGAAATCAAGCGTAGAATTGAATTCCATTGTCAAAACATGGGGTTAGTTTGGGTCATTAGTAGCACCCTGTGTGTCGGATCCAAAAGTTATTGGTCCCAATTGATTTCTCCCTGTAATCTAAGGAGGGTTTACTTGGATGCTTTTTTTCGTCAGGTCAAAAGTCTGGCAGATGATGCCAGACATAGATAAGCACGTCCAGTAGTAAAGGCTGCTGGAGTATCAAAGGTTTTGAAAGTCATAAGGTCTTCATTGTAATCATTACAAATTTGGGGCTTCTAACATTTCCTTCTATTCTAACTTCCTGGAAGCTTTCTAAATCTTGCAGGTTCGTCCTGTCAATAAAACTGGTTTTGTGCTAGCAAATTTGTTTAGCAATATTGTCTTTTTCATTTTCGCTACCCTAGGTGCATTCAATGCTGTATGAGAAATGCCGTCCAAATTAAGAAACACCAGCTTAGTTTATGCTTATTTTTCAAACTGTAGCAATTCTTTTTACTTGATGCAATCTTGTGCAATCCGTGGGCGTTTGTGATACCATATTTAGGAACCATAAGGCTAATCTTGAGCTGTTCATCATTTTTGGGGGAAATAACAATATTTTCCTGTTTTCTGATGTTTCTTGTTTTTAGAAAACGTACAATGAGCTTCCGATCGAAACCCGAACGGTGTTCTTATTCACGACCATCCAAAATGCCTCTTTTCCGGAAGAGCAGCGCCAGATGGCCGCCATCTTGCTTCGAAGGATCATCTCCAGCGATTTTGCCGATTTGGTCGCCAAGGTAACATCCTCTACATTACTTTATCCTAACCTTTTTTTTAAGATCTCTGCTGAGTACATGAACCAGCTTAAAAGTGCATCGCTTATGGTACTCCAGACCGATCTTACGGAAAACTTAAGGAAGAAAGTGTGCGAACTAGTTGCCGAACTCGCCCGTACTCTCATCGACGAAGAAGGAAACAACGTCTGGCCTGAATTCTTACAATTTTTATTCCAATGTGCGAATTCAGAATCAGACGTTTTGAAAAAATCTGCACTCAGAATTTTCTCGTAAGTTTCTTAAGTTAATTTTTCCATTTTTGTTGAGTATTTTTCTTTACAGTTCTGCTCCTGGTGTCTTCGGAAATCAGCAAAATGTTCATCTTGATTTAATCAAACAAATGCTTCATCAATCGCTCCTCTCGACTGATTATGAAGTTCGATTCCAAGCAGCAAGAGCAGTCTCCGCTTTTATAACCCTTCATGACAAAGAAGACCCAATCCATAAATTTTTCAAAGATTTACTTATTCCATTCATCAAAGTAAGTTTTCATTTTAATTTTTATCAATTATTTTTTTTTTGTAGGTAGTCGCTGAAAGTGTTGAGAAAAATGATGATGACACCCTTCTCAAATGCCTTATCGATTTGACCGAAAGTGCCCCGAAATTCCTCCGACCTCAGTTAACGAATATAATCAAAATCGTCCTTGGTGTTGTCTCCAATGAAAATATGGAAAGCTCATGGAAACATCTTGCACTTGAAGTGGTCGTCACATTGGCTGAAACTGCGCCTGCAATGATGAGAAAAGAGGCGACCCAATTTATCCCATCTCTTGTCGCCCTAATCCTAAAAATGATGACAGACCTTGAAGATTATCCAGAATGGAGTTTCTCGGATGAAATTTTAGAAGATGATACCGACAGTAATAACGTCGTCGCTGAATCAGTCATCGATCGTCTCGCATGCGGTCTCGGAGGCAAAACCATTTTACCTCAAGTCCTTTCCAACATTCCAGCTATGCTTTCAAATACTGATTGGAAATACAGGTATCTTTTGAATAATTTAAAGTTTTATGTTTTATATGTCAATTCCAGACAAGCTGCTCTAATGGCGATAGCTGCCATCGGTGAAGGTTGTGCGAAACAAATGGAACCGATGCTTCCTCAGATAATGGACGGGATTTTAAATTTTCTTCAAGATTCGGTATAATATTTTAATTTCATTTTATTTTTATATTCTGTTTTAGCATCCTCGTGTCAGATACGCTGCATGCAATGCCATAGGACAGATGTCTGCTGATTTCGCTCCAAATTTCGAAAAGAAGTTCCACGACAAAGTCATTCCAGGTCTTCTTTTGGTATTGTCAACGGACACGAACCCTCGAGTTCAAGCACATGCAGGAGCCGCACTCGTAAATTTCAGCGAAGATTGCCCCTCGCAGATTCTGCTCCTTTATCTGGATGACATAATGCTAAAACTCGAGGCCGTTTTGAGCGAAAAATTCAAACAATTGGTCGAAACTGGGAAGAAACTTGTGCTCGAACAAGTTGTTTCGACAATCGCTTCTGTCGCTGATACTGCAGGATCTAAGTTTGTTCAATACTACGATAGGTTGATCCCATGTCTCAAATATATTATCCAAAATGCCAATACACCTGAATTAAAAATGCTCCGAGGGAAAACAATTGAATGCGTTAGCTTGATTGGATTAGCTGTAGGAAAAGAAAAGGTAAAATTGATTTAAATTAATGCATTTTAATTAGTTTCTGTTAGTTTTTCAATGATGCGACAGAAGTGATGGACTTGCTTCTTAAAACATACGGAAAAGGAGAATTGCCCGATGATGATCCTCAGACTTCCTATTTGATCTCAGCTTGGACCAGAATATGCAAAATCCTCGGAAAACAGTTTGAGCAGTATCTTCCACTTGTGATCGGGCCTGTAATGAGGGCGGCTTCGCTCAAACCGGAAGTCGCAGTTGTCGACAGCGAAGATATGGATGAAGTTTCAAGTGTGGACGACTGGCAGTTTGTTTCATTAGGCGAGCAGCAGAATTTTGGCATCCGAACTGCAGGAATTGAAGAAAAAGCATCTGCATGCGACATGCTTGTTTGTTATGCTCGCGAGTTAAAAGAAGGATTCGCTGAGTATGCGGAACCAGTTTGTCAGCTTATGGTTCCTATGTTGAAATTCTATTTCCACGATGGTGTCCGTGCTTCTGCTGCCCAAAGCTTACCTTTACTCCTCGAATGTGCCCGATCCAAAGGTACCTTATCATCAACTTAAGCACAAACTAACCTCCATTTCAGGACCTTACTTTTTGAAAGGAATGTGGGAATACATCTGCCCCGAATTGCTTAAAGCGATCGAATCCGAACCCGAAGTTGAAGTCAGACATGAGCACATGTTTTCAATGGCCAAAGTACAAAAAAAACCAAAAGTTTCCAAATTTTCATTGTTTGCTTTTAGTGTATTGAAACTCTCGGAAAAAATTGTATGACGGACGAATGGATGAAAGAACTCATGAGGATTTTAGACGTTATTTTGAATGAGCATTTTGAAAGGGCTGCAGAACGAATTGTCAAACGTAAAGATGAAGATTATGATGAGGTATGTATTTCATTAAAGCAATCAATTTTGATGACACTTTTTTTAGGTTGTTGAAGAACAATTAGAAGACGAAGACAACGATGATAACTACACGTTAGGAAAAGTCGCTGATATTTTACATTCTCTTTTTGTGACATACAACAAAGATTTTTATGTCAATTTCGACCTTTTACTTGGACACTTTGTCAAAATGGTGGTATGTGTTTTTTTTGATGAAAAAGGGTGTTTTTAATGTTTTTGAAGGGACGAGATCAACCTTGGTCAGATCGCCAATGGGGACTTTGTGTTTTTGATGATGTTATCGAATTTGGCGGGCCGGATTGTGTGAAATACCAGCAGTACTTTTTGAGGCCGATTATAGAAGGAGTGACTGATAAAAATAGCGCTGTGAGGCAAGCTGCGGCTTATGGGTGCGGAACGTTGGCGATGAACGGCGGGCCAAGTTTTGCCCCGACGTGCGCAGAAGCTCTTCCACGTCTCGCAGAAATCATCAAC
Organism: Orius laevigatus; assembly: GCA_018703685.1. Taxonomy (NCBI): domain Eukaryota; kingdom Metazoa; phylum Arthropoda; class Insecta; order Hemiptera; family Anthocoridae; genus Orius; species Orius laevigatus. The sequence goes on along the minus strand of JAGWEN010000057.1, from coordinate 146,591 downwards.
GCTGCAGGTTCTAGGTCTGAAGAAAACATCAATGCGACTGAAAACGCCATCTCTGCTGTTACTAAAATCCTCCAACATAATAGCAGCAGTATCAACGTTGACGAAATCCTTCCACATTGGCTTTCATGGCTTCCTGTCTGGGAAGACGCTGACGAAGCGCCGTTTGTTTACGGTTACCTTTGCCATCTTATTGAAACCAATAACGCGATCATCTTAGGCCAAAATAGTAGTAACATTCCTCGCCTTATAGCATTAATTGCTGAAGCATTCTCACGAGAGGCTATCTGTCATCAACACCCCGTCGCGCAAAGAATGGCCAATATTGTAGCCCAAATTAGAGTACGTATATAACCCCGATATCTCCTCAATCTAATTTTTTCTTCTTTTCACAGAATAGTGGTGAAATGTTCCAGATATGTTTCAATCAATTAACACCAGAGCAGCAAGTCGCACTGCAAGAATTGCTTAAATAATCATCTTTTTTTATATAAATCGACATTTTTTTTTGTTAATCGCTTACGTTTCTGTGATTTTTACACCTCTTGTTTTTATTTCACCGTCAAAACATTTCGTGTAATAAAATTTGATAGTTCATTTTTTTAAAACAAAATCAAGGTATTTTTCTACAACATCATAATCCCAACTTTTCTCCTTTGTGTAAATACATATGATATTTTTGTGAAATTTCAAGTAGATTTTAGTGGACAATTTTTAAATTCTCTTTTAGTATTTCAGTAATATTCTGCATATTTAATCGTTATGCATGTTGGAATAGACGAAAATAAAAATTATTTAAAAAATTGTAATATGGTTGTTTTTTTATTAGGCCATTTTTTTACAGATGAGAAGTAAACAAAAAGTATGAAATTTTATTTTAGCATTACATAAGTGAAATTTGAATCGTGTTTTAAGGTGTCGTATGGAGACGGTATTTGGCAAATGGCATCATGAATTGGAATAGCGATGGCGCCGGCTAATGAAATCATGATGGAATCGCCAATTGAGTTCAAAGCCATGGCGTATTCTCTTTGATGTTCAGGCATATCTGTGGCAATAAGTCGAAAAGTGTTGACATAAGCAGCGCCTCCGACGAGTCCTTCCCAAACCATGATGAACAAAGGTATCAGGAGATAATGCATATAACCGAAGAAGACTTCTGTCAAAAAGACGACGACGTTCACACCCTGAAGTATCATTAAAAGCCAGATCCATTTGATATGGACGACATTCATGGACGATCTCGATATAAAAACGCCCAGTTGATAGCAAAAGTTATACCAACGATATTGCTCGGGGACTGTTAAAAACGTATCGGGAAACTGTATCAACTCGTAAAGGCCTTGGTTGATGAAATATTCGAAAAAGTAAACAAAACCGTAGAATAACGTGTACTTGACTACAATGTATGGGATTAATCTGATTTTGTCCATGAATGTCATTTTTGTTAAGTATTCTTCGGGGACCATTTGGTCTTGTTTGTCCGTTGTGCGGGAGAATTGTTCCACTTCGGGTCTGTCGAGGACAACCCAGAAACAGATTCCCATGAGAAATGGCATGATGAGCATGATTAAAATTGTTATGGTGGGTGAGAGGCCTGCTTGGATGAGGCTTGAGTAGGAAAAAGAACCTAAAAGACCTGCAGCTCCTGTTCCCGATGACCAAGTTGAGATGACATTTCTTGTATTGAAGAGAACAGTGTATGCTATCAAGCTGCTTTCACCGAGTCCAGTCGCAAACGAAACTAGCGCCACTCCGCCAATAATATGAGCCTTCGCTGTTGCCAAGGCGACCAAAATCAATCCTGAAGCGTATGTCACGATCACCGCCGCCATCCTAACATGCATCCATAAAGGGACAAACGGCGAAATCATCTTAACACCGAAAGACGGCAAAATATTCGCTAGGAGAATGGCTCCTGTGCTCATTTCGTTGCACAATCGTTTGAATTTGACATTCTTTTCGTCGAGCGTGTCGTATTTGGACAAAAGGTCGAAAGCGGCGCTTAACATAATCACGTAACCGAAATTGTTCGCCAAGCCGAAAAACCAAAATGAAGTCAGATTTCGGATGCTGCTCCCGTAATCGTGCCAGAGAGTGCTTAAAGAGCTTGTAGTCCTCTTCGGCCCTTTTTCCTTCTCTTTATTGGCCATTGTTTTTTTACTAAAACACACAAAAACATGAAAAATAAATCTGTTTAAAAAAAAGTTATATGTATAAAGAAAAAAATCAAGACAAAAAAAGGGTCTACATTGGTTGAAAAGGTGTAGAATCAACTAATCAGAAAAAAAGGGATCTCACATAGTCAAAAAAGGGCCTTTAATACTCAAAAAGGGGTCCAAACTAGTAAAAAAGGGGTCGAAAAGAGTCAAAAAGGGGTCCAAACTAGTCAAAAATGGGTCCAAACTAGTAAAAAAGGGTCTACGTTGGTGTAGAAACTAAAGTAATGAAAAAAAGGAGTCTCATATAGTAAAAAGGGGTCCAAACTAAAAAAAGGGGTTCAAACTAGTCAAAAATGGGTGGAAAAAGAGTCAAAAAGGGGTCCAAACTAGTCAAAAAGGGGTCCAAACTAGTAGTAAAAAAGGTTCTACGTTGGTGTAGAAACTAAAGTAATGAAAAAAGGAGTCTCACATAGTCAAAAAGGGGTCCAAACTAATCAAAAAGGGGTTCAAACTAGTCAAAAATGGGTCGAAAAGAGTCAACAAGGGTTTCAAACTAGTCAAAAAGGGGTTCAAACTAGTCAAAAATGAGTCCAAACTAGTCAAAAAGGGGTCCAAACTAGTCAAAAAGGGGTCCAAACTAGTAAAAAAGGGGTCGAAAAGAGTCAAAAAGGGGTCCAAACTAGTCAAAAATGGGTCCAAACTAGTAAAAAAGGGTCTACGTTGGTGTAGAAACTAAAGTAATGAAAAAAAAGAGTCTCATATAGTAAAAAGGGGTCCAAACTAAAAAAAGGGGTTCAAACTAGTCAAAAATGGGTGGAAAAAGAGTCAAAAAGGGGTCCAAACTAGTCAAAAAGGGGTCCAAACTAGTAGTAAAAAAGGTTCTACGTTGGTGTAGAAACTAAAGTAATGAAAAAAGGAGTCTCACATAGTCAAAAAGGGGTCCAAACTAATCAAAAAGGGGTTCAAACTAGTCAAAAATGGGTCGAAAAGAGTCAAAAAGGGTTTCAAACTAGTCAAAAAGGGGTTCAAACTAGTCAAAAATGAGTCCAAACTAGTCAAAAAGGGGTTAAACTAGTCGGTCTAAACTAGTCAAAAAGGGGTCCAAACTGACTTAAAAGTTTTTTTACTAAAAAGGGTCAAAATCGATTTTTTTTAAAGACCACTAGAACATCTAAATAAAAAACTACCTAAATCCAGAATTTCCCTCAAATTTACATTTTGAACCCTTAAAAAATTTCCCAAACTATTTTGGGTGAAAAGTGAAAATCTATATTTTCACACAAATTCAGTAACTTATTCTAGCTCCAGGGCCCTATTTGGATTCCCATGGCCCCTAGCATGGGGGTCAAAATGAAAGAATCAAATCCTAGACTAAAAATGGGGTCATTTTGACCCCAAAAACTCATAAAATTAACAAAATTTGACTTACAATTTATTCAAAGCAGGTTCTGCAAAAAAACGAAAATATCCACTTTAACATTAATACAAAAGCGTTAAACCAATCTTACCTCATAAATAAAATATCAACTATAAAAATAAATATCCTCCTTATGTATTAGGAACGGCCTGGAAAAAAAGCACATTTTCAAGAAAATTCATAGTACAAAAACATAAAATCTGTAAACAAGCATGCAATGAATTTACACATGTTATATTAATATAATAAAAAGCAGGAAATATTATTTTCATGGTGGAAGGGGAACTCAATTCATCCCCTTCTGGAACAAAAGAAACCCCTAAACCTGTTGCTCCATGGGGGTCTATTCATGTGTGAAAATCAGGTAAAAATTGCATGCAAAAAGTAACAGAATGTCACCCTCGTGTAGACGTCTTAGCAGAGAGTGCAATTTTTTATTTGAATTTTGAATAAGTGGCCTCCTCAAGGTAAAACGTTAGTATGAAAAAATTGTCAAGATCCTGTTAAAAATGCAACCCTTCCGTGTTGTGCACAAAAAGCAAATAAAAAAGAAATAAAATTTAATTTTCAATTAAAAAATTATGTAAATGTTAACAATTTCATGCTTTTTTTCACTAATTCTTTTAACTTGCCTTTTAATTTTCTGTCCGAAATCTCTATTCCGACTGTCTCGTTCCACCTTCCCCACCCCAAGCTTTATAAAAACAAAACTTCAAAGATCCAAAAAAATGAATCGACAATTTAAATAAACAAACAAGTCTTCCAGTTCTTGATAATTTAGTCATAAAATTATAGAGAGGTGAAAATTCCACTTATTAAGCCAACAATGAGAAAAAATTTTTTGAACCTTGAATTTAGGAGAGGAAAGGGTAAAAAATAAAAAAATAAAAAAGACTGCACATTTTTTATATTTTGAGAAAATTAAAATTAAATTATTTAAAAAAAAATTAAACTAAAAATGGTTAAAAATTAAACATTGACGGTATTGGGTATTTTCAGTTCCTCATCAATATTGACGGAAGGTGGATGAAATTGTTTTTTGACAATGTAAGTCTTTCTATTAGACAAGCATATCACATAACTGCAGTCTTTGTATGTCACTGAAAAAGAAAAAAAAAATAATAAAAAAATAATAATAAAAAAAAGAAGAAGAAAAATTGGAGAGGATGTAGGTTCTTAGGGCATTTAAAAATTTCATCAAATTGCAACGTGGATAGAATTTTCTAATTTTCACATTGGAGGTCAAAGAGGCAGGGGGATTAAGAGTAAATGACGAGGATTGGCCATAATTATTATCCCTGTAGGCAATAAAATTGTTTCACTAAGCAAATATTTATTGTTTCTCAATTTTATTAATGACTTTATTGTATTTTGATGTTATTGATTGACTCATTTTAATTGAGATTTGACTCATTTGAAATTTCACAGGCAATTTGGATTTTTCTCAAGGCCATGTTTCGCCTTATATAAATTTCGGTATGTAGGTATCCATAACGGAAAACGTTTAACGCTCAATTATTTTGTTTACAAAAATTATCATTTTTTTTTGTTTTATGTGTTATGTAAATAACAAGAAAAAAAAAATTGAGTGGTTCAGAAACGCTGCAAATTTTTATTTTGGATTTATTTGAGAAGATGGGAAGAAAAATTTAATTTTCTGTTGGGAGAAGACCGAACTGACCATTAAAATAGGAGCCCAAACACATTAACATGGGTCCAAACCAGTCTAAAACGGTTCATAAACAGGATGTCGAAATCTTCAAAAATGAATAGACTTTAGAAAAGGTTTTAACAGGCTAAAAAGGGGTCTAGATCAAATGAAAAGAGGTCCAAACTAGTCACAAAGGGGTTCAAACTTGCCATAAATGGGTCCGAAGTAGGTAGTCTCAAAGGGGTCCAAATTAGTCAAAAATGAAAGGGATCTTAACTAGTCAAAAAGGGGTCTGCAGTAGGTAGTCAAAAAGGGGTTTGCATAGTCAAAAAGGAGTCCGAAGTAGGTAGTCCATAAGGGGTCCAAAGTAGGTAGCCTAAAAGGGGTCCAAATTATTTGGGGGAAAAAAAGGGGGGGGGGTCCAAATTAGTCAAAAAGGGTCCTAAGTAGGTAGCCTAAAAGAGGTCCAAATTATTTGGGGAGAAAAAAAAAGGGGGGGGTCCAAATTAGTCAAAAAGGAGTCCTACTTAAGTAGGTAGCCTAAAGAGGGTCCAATTTATTTATTTATTTATTTATTTTTTTTAAAGGCTCTAAAATATTTGAATTATTAAAAAAAAGAAAGGGGGGAGGGGTCCAAACTAGTCAAAAAGGAGTCCAAACTAGTCAAAAACGGGGTCCAAACTAGTCAAAAAAGGGTTCAAAACTAGCCAAAAAGGGGTCAAAACTAGTCAAAAAGGGGTCAAAACTTGTCAAAAAGGGATTAAACTTGTCAAATAGGGGTCCAAACTAGCCACAAATGGGTCCAAACTAGTCAAAAGGGTCCAACTTGATGAACACCAGTAAAAACTAGTCAAAGTTGATCCAAACCGTCAAAGTTGGTCCAAATAACTCAAAGTTAGTCAAAACTAGTAATAGCTGGTCCAAATCAGGCAAATTTGTTCAAACTAGTCAAAAAGGTGTCAATCTTGTCAAAAAGTGGTCCAAATAACTTAAAAAGTTGTCTGAAGTTTTTAGTCAGAAAGTAGATCACTTCAAAAGGGGTCCAAACCAGGTAAAAAGGGGTCGTTGCTTCAAATGGAGAATAAAAAGCCCAATATTCCTGCCCAGAATTTATTCACAGGAAATTCCTTGATATTTCCCCAATCTCAAAGCTCCTACCATAATTACGATTCATATAAGTAAACGATTTATACCTGATATCTTTTTATAAGCATCATCTTCAGGTCCAAGTCGGTCAGTCAAAGATATCAAAGTCAATACTGTATTAGCAACATCTTCACAATTTTCGAGATCTCCTCCAGACTGAAAAATAAACTCAATAAAACCGAAATATTGAGACAAAAGTCAGAACTTACAGATATAATAGCGCCGTCGTCATTCAATACAAGGTAGCCGGTCAAATCGGGTATTTTGTCGAAAGAGATCATTTTAATCTTTAAATGAAGTTCCTAATGGTTTATTTATGTTTAAAATACACTTTTAAGTCGAAAATTAGTTAAAATATTGATTACTTTTTAATTAAAAGGGGTGTTCCCAATCATGTCAATGATGATGTAATCAGAGGTTATCAATAAAACTTATGTTCATCACGATTGCCAACCCCCTTGAAAACGTCCAAATTTCATAATCAGCAGAACCACAGTAGAACTAACAGTCTCATTGTGTAACATCAATAAAAACAAAGAAATACGGAAATCCGCTAAAAAACTTTAAGAACTAAAAATTTCATAAGTTGGCCAACCTGACATGTAACAAGAACATAACCTGACATTTCAAATTTGCTTGTTGGCAATGCTTATTTGAGCATATTTGACCCAAAATTAGTTGAAAATGAGTGGAATTGCTGGTACTGTTTGGAGTCCTGATAAGAAGCACAGTGACAGAGAGAGGTAAAAACGATTTTAATCTTTTTTTGCTGTTTCAAGGCTAAGTTTTGGTACTTTTTAGATGGATCTGCATTTACCCAGCTTATATTAACAGCAAGAAAACGATAGCTGGTGGAAGGCGAGTTGCCAAAGATAAGGCTGTTGAAAACCCGACTTATCTTGAAATAAAAGACGTTCTATCGGCTGCTGGAGTCAAATTTGGAGTCGAGAATAAACAATATTCAAGGGAGAACAGCAAAGAAGTTCAATATCGTGGTCGAATACGAGTGCAGATCAAAGATGATAATGGGCAACCTTTGAATCCCGAATTCGCCACAAGTATGATTTTGGGATATTTTGTGATGGCAACACTGATTTTGATTACAGGAGATGCGGTGATGCTGCATTTGTGTACGATGATCCCCAAGCTGAAGACACGCCAGAACAAACCAGGCGGCGATCAAGGTGCGAGTGCACAAAGTGGAGCTGCGACCAAGAAAAAAGGAAAAGGGCGGCGATAAATTAATTTTTTATTTTAACACTAATATATGCAATAATGTACATTCTAAAATAAAATTACAGTTTCTTTTGTTTATGTGATTGGGTTATTGGCGGCTTGCTGGCAAGGTTTCATGGTGCGGCAGCAAGGAGTCATTTGCTGGCAGCATGGCTCTTCGGGTATCACTGCATCAGGGTCGAAAGGCTTGTTGTCCAATTTGACCGTGTCTGGTGTCACTCTCAATTCTAAAAGAGAAATTAGTTACTTGCTAAACAATATATTTTGTTACCATAAACGCCAGGTTTGGTCTGCTCGGCTTGAATAACGGTTGTCTTCAATTCATGGTCAATTTCTTGAGCATAAACCACCATCTAGAAAGAATTAAAATTAATCTGTTGGTACAATCAAAAGATGAAAAGAATGTCATTAGCATCTGAGATCTGGGGGGTGCTCCCTGGGAACCCTGCTACCAAAATTGGGTACCTTAATACCCATAGTTCATTGAATTATTACCTATAATACCCATAATAATGCATTACATTGATACCTATAATACCCATAATGCATTGCAATGGTACCTACAATCCCAAAATATTCAAATTTAAACTATTGACCAAATTTGAAGCAGTGAAAATATAAGGCGAGAACAGTCTTACATCTTTTATCGCAGATTCATCGTTGACATCCCTATTCTTGCGAAACTCATAATTGATCTTCTCTCTGGCAGCTATAATCATAATTATTGAAATTTAAACAAAAAAATTTGCCTAAAAAGCCTACCATTCAACGCCCTCTCGTCTCCTTTAAAGACAGCCAATCTGGTCCTATGCAGAGCCTTAAAAGTCTGCAAAACCTGCGAAAATAGTTAAAATAAATTAAAATAAGGACAATTAATCAAATTTACTTGTTTTTTGAGCACTTGAGTCATTTTGAGTAACTATAACCATAAAAAATTATAATCTTAAAGAAAACTTGTTCGATAACCACGACATAACCTTAGTGTAAACGAATTTTTCAAATGTATTTTATCAAATAGACTTCGTTTTTTATATATTCGTATGCGTATAATGCCCACTGGCTCCGATACAGAAATGAAGATCAATTCAGACAAAACGATCAATATCGACACGTACAGAAAGCTGGTGAAAACTTACATCGATTTGGTAAATCAATTCGTTTATTTGGGTGCCTAAAGTTGGAATTTTATAGCAAATTTACACGTCTGCTTTATTTTGGGCGGACAAGGTTGTCTCTTTGAGTGGTGGTGAGGCGAGAGATGTCTACTGGCTGGCACAGTGCATGTACCTCATGAAGCAGTACCATCGAGCAGCAGTCCTCATACAGAGCCGTCAATTGGACAAAGTATGCAGCATCTTGTTAGTGCATGTCTAAAATTTTTTCCAGTCGCATTTAGTCTGCAGATATTTGGCCGGAAAGTGTCTTTTCGAAGCCAAAGAGTATAAAGACGCGTTGACAATTTTGACCGGAGACGAAAGCGGAAGTAACAACGCTCTTGGAACTACGCTGACATCAATTTTAGAACAGCCGGACACCCCTTTAGAAGGAATTCCCACAACCAATGTAAATTTGTAATCTTGAATTCCAAAATTAATCAATTTTATAGCTTCACAGTGCCATTCTGTACCTCAAAGGGTGCATTTATGAAGCACTAGACAACCGCAGCATTGCATCAGAATGTTACAAACAAGCTCTTCGAAGTGATATCCATTGCTATGACGCTTTCCAAGCGCTTGTCCAACACCAAATGTTGACATCTTGGGAAGGTACTGTATTCTGGCAACCAACGATTATAGAAAGAAATGGATGGCACCCAAATTTTGACTTCACAGATGTGTTTGGACTAGTAAGTATAGTGTGAAACCCAAAAGAAAGTACCCACCCCTACACCCTGACTTCAAGAAGTCAGATTTTTCGCCTGTATCTCAAAAACTATGCATCCTAGCGACATGACCACTAAGTTAAAAATTAAAGCTGACAAAATTTGCTACAAATTTCATTAATCTTTTTTCTCAATACGAAGCTTCGTTATCGAGATATCTAATCTTGAAAATCTGTTTTCCGGATGACCGATTTTCAAGATCAAATATCTCGTTTAACAAAACAACATATTGGCCCAAGTGATAAATGAATTTTGCAGAAAATTTTGTCACCTTTAATTTTTAACTGAGTGGTCATGTTGCTAGGATGCATAGTTTTCGAGATATAAGCGAAAAACTAAAAAGTTTGATCTTTAACCACCCACCCCCTGCATAAGCACAGGGTGTAAGGGTGGGGACTTTTGGTATGATCACACTCACACTAGTCCAAACACATTGGGTGCCATCCATTTCCCTCATTGCCTGAACTAATGACAGTCATTCTAAAAACATGTTTAAACAGAAAAAGAGCTCATTTCGGCCCTACCATTTGCTGCACAATGTAAAACAAAAGATGAAGAATGGCTTGTGCGGAGTCTCTATGATAGTTTGCTGAAAAAATACCAGAGTGTGCCGTCTAGAGCGATTATTCAAATTCACCCGAAATTGGAAGGAAATTTAGATTTGGAAGTAGCCAAAGCAGAACGACATTATTACGCTTGTGCTTATTCAGAATGCTTCGCCACAACCCGACTGTTAGTTTGGATCATCCATCACTTTTTAAAATCAAATCTTTAGAGTTTTAGATAAAGATCCGTACCACATGTCATGCCTGCCTATTCACATTGCTTGTTTGGTCGAACTCAAAAAAGGAAATGGTATTTTAAACGTAAAAATGTTGAGGTTTTAATTTGTTTTTTAGCTTTGTTCTATCTGGCGCATGATTTGGTCGACCGCCATCCGGATTTGGCTGTTTCTTGGTTTGCCGTCGGTTGTTATTATTATTTGAAAGGAAATACTGATCCAGCACGTCGCTATTTGGGAAAAGCGACATCTTTAGATCGAGTTTTTGGCCCTGCATGGCTTGTCTATGGTCATTCATTTGCCATCGAAAATGAACACGATCAAGCAATGGCTGCTTATTTTAAAGCATCCCAACTTATGAAAGGGTAAGCAATTTGTACAGCTTGTTCACTCTAATTTTTATTGTAGATGCCATCTTCCTTTGTTGTACATCGGGCTGGAATGTGGGCTCACAAATAATGTTAAGCTTGCAGAAAAATTTTTCTCTCAAGCACAAACGATAGCGCCCGAAGATCCTTTTGTCATTCACGAAATGGGAGTGGTGGCTTATCAAAACAGCGAGTATGTTTATCAAAATTTTCAACTCCAAAATTTAACTTTTCATTAGCTTTACAGCAGCAGAGAAATTTTTTGAAGAAGCTTTAACTCGTATAAAAGAAATTGACGATGTCATTATAGCAGACAAATGGGAGTCGCTGTTTAACAATCTGGGCCACACATGTCGGAAATTGAAAAAATATGAGAAATCGTTGGAGTATCATAAAAAGGCTTTAGTATTGTCTCCATTGAGTCCATCGACGTATGCAAGCATAGGATTTGTCCAAGCTCTGATCGGAAAAACGTCCGAATCTGCTGAATCGTTTCATAAAGCATTAAGTCTTCGGCGAGACGATACTTTTAGCACTTCAATGTTGACTTTTGTCATGGAACAGTTGGCTACTGAAGGGAATTACTATGGAGAAGACGTTTCTGGAGATTTTCAACCCTTTGGGAAGAGGACGGAAGAAGATTTCGAATCGAGCACTTCAACCCCGATTAGCTCTTCAAACTCTCGTGTCAGTCAAAGAAACTTCGAAATGGACATGCAGGACAGTTTTCAAGATGAAAACAACACATGATGAAGCTTCATTGAATTCTTTTGTAAATAACCAGAGAATAAAAATTTTCCTTCTTTTTTGTCATCAAATTTCAATATATTAAGTGTTTTTGTGATAACTTTTCTTTTATAATAAAATAATTCATCCTTCAAAAAGTTTATTAATGGTTAAATCGAGCTATGGATTGGCCGCTCAATGCTGGTAAAGCAACACAACCTAACTCATTTATTGGCGAGAATTTTGAGTTGTAACATTGCCAACCTCGAATACGAGATCTGTGGAGCATACGTTTTAAATTGCCCGCTATAAATTCTTTTTGGCGGGAAAAAGTTTTTGGCGCGAATAAAGAAGGTTATGTTTGGTCATGAGGTTACTTTTGTCAACTGTTACCAAATTTGTTTTTATTTCCTCATTTTAAGTTTTAATTTCAATTATTATTCAGGAAATGTTGTTTTCATGACAAATTGTATTTTCTCCTTTTGAAAAATGGAGAGTTTTCTTAAATCCGAAATCGCCAGATTGGTCTATGGTGAGTTTTATGGAATGTTGGAATTTTTACTTTATTTTTGTATTTTAAAGGATATCTGGTTGACGAATGCTGCAGTACAGCAGCGCAGGTGTTTCTTGAAACTTCTGCTCATTTGGAAGAGTGCCTTAGTGTGGTTAAGAAAGGGAGGAGGTTCGGGACGAAAAAATGCGGGAAAACGCTGGTAGAAATTCTGGAAATTCTTGCAGACGTTACTTGTCTTGGTAAGGAATTGGCATAGATTGAATGAACCATAATGACGGGCTAGGTCATCAGTAACCTAGCATCATCACAGTGATTGGCACCCCTGAATTGCCATGGTGATTGGCCACCCTGCATCGTAGTGGTGATTGGCAACTCTCCATCATCATGGCAATTGCCAATCCATTGCTATGGTTTCTGCCTCAAAATTCCATTAAACCACTTGTCGCATAACTGTTTTCTTCATTATGTTTTAGTTCAAAATTACCAACAAAACCAAGAAAGTGACGATCTCATCGACAAATTGACCCCTTTCTTAATTTTGGATGAAACACCAACGCCTCAGTCGTCTTTTAAAAGATCCAGCGTTAAAAATTTGAATGTAATTTCATATTATTGCAGTATCAGTTGACCTCTTTTTTAGGACAGCATACCTGAAACTCCAAAATCTTCTCTACCTGAAAAACCGTCCAAGAAAAGCCAAGAAAACAGCGACAACGAATATGACGTTTGTTCAAATTTAAATTAATTTCCAGTTTAATTTTTTTTATTTAGGAAAGACCAGGACTTCAGGCCCTCTTAGAAAATACGGAATGGCACGAACGTTTGGCAGAAAATATAAACAAAGTCGTCGTCTCCAATGAAACGAGCAGCAACGACAAACCTCCCCTGGAAAAAATACTCGAAAAAAAGACTGTCGAAAACATAGTGACCAATTTAGAAGCTGATCCAATGTTTGAAGAAATTTTAAATGAATTAGTTGGTCCTAGAGTTGATGAAGAAAAGTAGGTTCTTTATGATTTATAGATTTCATATTAAAATTTATTTTTAGTAATGAAAATGTGGAAGTAAGTGTAAGAAAAGATGATTTTATGCAGCCGAAAACAATCGAGATTCCTCCTATTGAGATTAAAACTCCTGAACCTATACAAAGTCCTAGTCCCCAGGCTCGACCAAATACGTCATCAAGTTATGTGCCAGCTTATCCACAAATATTTCTTCAGTCAACCTCAAATATGACAGGAATGACAGATCCGACGGTTTTGACAGCATCAAGTCCGATCGTCGCCAAACATCTGACTACCATCCCTTCACCAATCCCGTGCAATCTTTTATCCCATGTGACTCAAATGCAGGGCATTCCTAAAGTCTTCTTCCGAAAAGATCCAAACATAGCCACTCCTAAAATCCGTAAGTGAAAATCATCTTATTCAAATTTATAATCAATTTTTCAGACATGAAGGTAGATGAAAAGAAGATTTTGGATATTTTACCTAAACAAATTGAACCGAAAAGTAAGTTTTTTCATTTTTGAATTTTTTCATAATTCAATTTTTTAGGTGAACATGTCATAATAAAGAGGTCAGGAGTGAGGACCAGAGGTGGAAAACGTCCTATTGGCAAAGTACAAACTCGACTAAAAGTGACCCCAGCAAAAAAACCAGAAACTACTAAAATTGAAGTTGTAGTTTTGAACGAAAAACCAGCAGAAGTGTCAGAAAAGCCTGAAAATTTGCCCGAAGCACAACCTGTGGTAGAAAATGTGGTTTCTGTTGATGAAAGAAAAGAGGACGTTGAAAACAAACAAAATGTGGAAGAGGCGGAAAGAAAAGAAATGACGCCAATACAAAGTAAAATAACTGCATACAAAAAAAGAATGAGTTTAAGCTCGCCTAGAAGAAATCATGTGCGAACTTTAGAATTCAAGACACCCCCGAAAGGTGCAAATCAAAGAAAAGCCTTAACTTCTCCTAAAAATTTAAAAGGGCCTTCCCGTTTGCTCAAAAATGTCAAAAGAGGTTGTCTCTTCAAGTCGCCATCGCCGCCACCTCCTGAGCCAAAAGAGAAATCCAAAAAAGCTTGGGATGCCGACTTAAGGATTTTTACTGAAAACATCGATATTCCTACTTCGGTCGGTCTTCAACGGAAAACTCCAACTAAAGCTGAAGAAAAATCCGACGAAAAAATTGAAGAAAAAAACGATGAAAAAATTGAAGAAAAACGCAGGACGCCACCTCCTTGTGAATTTTTGAAAAACATGAGCCCAATTTCGAGTAGTTCCAAATCGCCGGGAAATCTTGAAAGGACGTTAATTAAAGAATGCCAAAGGATCGAAAAGTTTGAAAAGCAGAAGCTATCCGATGAAGAGATTTCCTTAAAAATTTTGGAAGAGACATCCAACCCTGTACCATTGGAAGCAAAAAAAGACGATGTTTTTCAAACTCCTGCAAAACCGATCATTCCAATTGTTGATATGACTCCACTTTCTAAAATCCGAATGGAAATTTCAGAACTTGGCAAGACAAAACTTGTAACTCCAACCCTTCCGCAGACTCCTTTGCCACCACAAGTTGAATCGACTCCTCCAGAGCCTGATTCGCCTCCAGTAACAAAGGTGACCAAAAAACCAGCCAAAACAAGAAAACCGAGAAAAACAGCGTCGCCCAAATCTAGAAAGACGAGAGCATCCACCAAGGCGAACAAAACCTTAGAAAGTTTCGATGTCGACAAAACAATAGCCGAATGCTTAGAAATGGCCAAAATACAACTTTACAAAAATCCAAGAAAAAGCTCAGAAGAGTCTCCCAAAGAATCACCAAAAAATGAAAGTATAAAAGAAAAACAAAAAATTGAAAACAAAATTTTAGAAAGCAAAAAAGTTGAAAATACGAAAGTTCCAGTTGAAAAAGTTAAAGATTCTTCACCTAAAGTTTCACTTGAAGTCAAAATTCAAGGGAATCAAAAAGTGACGAAATTCTCACAGCATCTAGAAAATTATTCATTTGGTGTTTTTTGTGAAGAAGAAAACAAAACGATGTTGATAAAGGCGAGCCCTTATATCAATTTGTTTGACCTTTTTCCAGAAAAGGAGAAAGTTGCTGTCAAGAAAGATGAGAAAATGTCACGTGATAGGTCTTCAGATTCGACCAAAAGAGAGAAAGAGAAGAAATCTAGGGAGAGGTCTTCTGATTCTGAACGGAAACGTCGAAATCGTTCTTATTCGAGCGATGAAGAAAATGACACGAAGCGACCTCGTTTTTATAGTAAAAGACTCAGCGACTATCCCGAAAGGAGGTACAACTTCCGCCGTGAATGGAAGCCTGAGCCGCGTCGCCGTGAAAGCTATTATAGCCACAAAAGGCCCAGATACGATGAAGTTAGAAGAGGCAAAACAAGACAAGAAGAACGCCTCAGCTACAGAAGGCGAAAAGGCATCTACACCCCGACTAAAATTGACATCAAAAGCCCGGAGGGTGCATCCCGAAGGCGTTCTTATGAAACTAAAAGTGAAAAGCATAAAACATCAGAAAGGAGAATAAGTTCTGTTGAAACCATAAAAGAAGAAGGAGAGCTTTCAGACACATCTTGCAGTTTTTCACCGTGAGTTGTCTTTTTACCATTTGAAAACGAATTATTTTGGTTATTTTTGTTTTTAGAAAAAGATCAAAACACAATGTTTTTTCAAGACAAAAATCTGGGCACCGACACTCACCATCGGTAATCAAATTTGTTAACCTCAGCACTTATGCATGAAGGGGGGAGGTGGGGGAGGGTCAGGAGGTGATGAGTGAGTGGGGGAGGGTTGAGGCGGTGATGAATGAGTGGGGGGAAGTG
Source organism: Orius laevigatus (assembly GCA_018703685.1). Taxonomy (NCBI): domain Eukaryota; kingdom Metazoa; phylum Arthropoda; class Insecta; order Hemiptera; family Anthocoridae; genus Orius; species Orius laevigatus. Next base: position 130,880 of record JAGWEN010000057.1, on the reverse strand, counting down.
GGGCAGGGTTGAGGAGGTGATGAATGAGTGGGGGGGAGGTGGGGGGAGGGTCAGGAGGTGATGAATGAGTGGTGGTGGTGGTGGAGGGTTGAGGAGGTAATGAATGAGTGGGGGAGGGTTGAGGAGGTGATGAATGAGTGGGGGGAGGTGGGGGAGGGTCAGGAGGGGATGAGTGAGAGGTGGTGATGGAGGGTTAAGGAGGTGATGAATGAGTGGGGGAGGGTTGAGGAGGTGATGAATGAGTGGGGAGGGCTGAGGAGGTGATTAATGAGTGGGGCAGGGTTGAGGAGGTGATGAATGAGTGGGGGGAGGTGTGGGGAGGGTCAGGAGGTGATGAATGAGTGGTGGTGGTGGTGGAGGGTTGAGGAGGTGATGAATGAGTGGGGGAGGGTTGAGGAGGTGATGAATGAGTAGGGGTGGTGGGGGAGTGTCAGGAGGGGATGAGTGAGAGGTGGTGATGGAGGGTTAAGGAGGTGATGAATGAGTGGGGGAGGGTTAAGGAGGTGATGAATGAGTGGGGGAGGGTTGAGGAGGTGATGAATGAGTGGGGAGGGTTGAGGAGGTGATTAATGAGTGGGGGGAGGGTTGATGAGGTGATGAATGAGTGGGGAGGGTTGAGGAGGTGATTAATGAGTGGGGGGAGGGTTGATGAGGTGATAAATGAGTGGGGGAGGGTTGAGGAGGTGATGAATGAGTGGGGGGAGGGTAGAGGAGGTGATGAATGAGTGGGGGGAGGGTTGAGGAGGTGATGAATGAGTGGGGGGAGGGTTGAGGAGGTGATGAATGAGTGGGGGAGGGTTGAGGAGGTGATGAATGAGTGTGAGAGGGTTGAGGAGGTGATGAATGAGAGGGAGAGAGTTGAGGCGGTGATGAATGAGTGGGGGAAGTAGAGGAGGTTTGAGGAAGTGATGATGAGTGGAGGGAGGTGGGGGAGGGTTGAGGCGGTGATGAATGAGTGGGGGAGATGGGGAAGGTTGAGGAGGTGATGAATGAGGTGGGGGAGGGTTGAGGCACTGATGAATGAGTGGGGGAAGTGGGGGGATGGTTGAGGGGATTATGAATGAGTGGGGGATCTGGGGAGGGTTTAGGAGGTGATGAATGAGTGGGGGGAGGTGGGGGAGGGTTGAGGCGGTGATCGCCTGGTAAAGCCTCCGACTAAGGCACAGGCAACAATAAACAGAATAGGGCGGTTGAGGCGGTGATGAATGAGTGGGGGAGATGGGGAAGGTTGAGGAGGTGATGAATGAGTGGGGGAGGTGGGGGATGGTTGAGGCAGTGATGAGTGGGGGATGGTTGAGGGGGTGATGAATGAGTGGGGGAGGTGGGGGGAGTGTTGAGGAGGTGATGAATGAGGGGAGGTAATGGAAGATTGATGTAGCGATGAATGAGCTAGGGTTAATATTTAGTGTCATTGTTGAGGTCTGAAGAGCCCCTACTTTTTGAGAACTATGAGGTTCCTCCTCCAATTTTAAACAAAATTTGGATTTTTTTAGGTGACTGCTGACAATAGAGCATCATTACTTAAAGAACTGGACGTTGAGAGTTTTTTATCTCTTGTACATGGAAAAGAGGCAAACAAACCTCTTTAAAATCTAGTCTTTCAATACCATTAAGGTTTGTAAATATCAAATAATTAAGATTAATTGTATAATAAATTTTATGTACCTGATTATTTTTAAACTAAAAAAAGCTCCCAGTTTTATTTTATTATTCAGGGTGGCTTGCAATATCGTTTTTTGAATTGAGCCTGCTGCAGTAGTCGCAGAGTGGTTTGTTGTCGACGACTTCGAATTTTCCAGCAGTGATGGGTTTCGAGCAGTCCTGAAATTGTTAAAAATTGAAGGCTGCTAAGTTTTCCTTACTTTACAAAGGAAGCAAGTTTGATGCCATTTTTCTCCAAGAGCTAAAACAGCAGTGTCGGTGATGGATTCGTCGCATCCTTTACATCTCGGACAGTATTTCTCTTCGTAGCATTTTTGGCAAAACGGGTTGAGATCTTTTTCAAAAAAGCCTTTGTTTGCTAGCTGAACTCCGCATGCGTAACACACAAAATGTTCTATGTGCCAGTTTGTGTTTAAAGCGACCACTACAACCTGATCAGCCAATTACAGAAGCTCGAATATTCGATACTCACATCTTTAATCGGAAGTCTACAGCCGTGGCATCGTTTCATGAATAAATTCGCATAATCGATCTCGCAATATGGCTTTCCTTCATAGACATTAAATTTCTGCTCTCTAATCGGGTTTTTACAATGTTGACAAGTAAAATGATTCGGATGCCAGTATTTACCCAAGGCTTGCACAACCTAATTTAAAATGAAAGAATTCTATTTTGAACTCACTGGGCCTTTGATTATTTGTTTGCACACGCAGCAAAGGTTTCCTCCTTTTCCTCCCAAGAACGTTTGGGTCGCCAAATTAGACACCTCGTTCGAGTACCTTCTTCCGAAATGCCCTTCAGGCCGTTCTCCTATCATCGATCCTCTTTCATGCTTGTTCATAGTCCTCCCACAAGGATCTCGAGGGTCAACCTCATTTTTCTCCTGCTCGAAATACATCTTATGAACTACAGACAACAATTTTCTTTCAATTTCTAATCAAATATAAACTTAAACATGTGCTTAACATTTTTATTTGTCCAAAAATGATCTATATCGTTGATACCGCTCTTTTGGATCGATTACTGGTAAATTGATTTTTCTTGCCAAAAATGAGTCATTAAGATCTAAAAAGTTAATTAGTTTTTGGCATTCATGGACGAATTTCGGGTTTAAAATTCAAAAACCTTTATAAAGTTTCTTGACGGCAAAATTTGTGTTGTGTTCTGCTTCTTTTTTCTCATATTGTCTATTCAAAATTAATTTTTAGTAGCCTTAACTTATCAAAATATTCACCCTAATTCTTCAGGCTCTTCTTTATTCTTTAAAACCATGTCTTGTTTATCATTTGATTCTATCAATTAGAAATAATGTAATTAACGCAATTTTGACTGAACTTTTAAATTCTCATGACTTCCACAATTTTTAACCCTTTGATTTGATATTTACACCGTTAGAAAGCTCTTTAAAGCATCCTGGTGTAGTCAAAAATAGTGGAAGCTATGGGCACCCATGATATCGTTCCACATTGAAAGTGTTAATGAAGTGCTTAAACCTTTATTCATTTCGTCAGCGTATACTTGAGCTGCCTTTAAATAAGCAGGAACGTTGTGAAGATAGTTTCCTGAAAATCGTTCAAAACTAGAAATTAGTCGACAAAAATTACTTTCTGCTCTAAAATTATCTTGATAACTCGTCATATAAGGGTTCTGCTCTTCCTTTTTTTCGACCATCGATTTTTTAGAGCCTAAAACTTTCTGCATCTGTAGGAAATTAATTAAGTTTGACGATTTTGTGTTGTTTTTACTCTTTCGTATATGAATTTTTCTCCATTTGGAGTTATCCTGTTTGGTTTCCATTCTTGTTTTGGTTCTGTGAAATTGATCGGTTCTGGATAATGTCGTCCATTGTTTCCTCTGAAAATGGGTTTATAAAAAAATTTGCTTATTTAAAATATTATTTTAGCTTTGCATACTCTCGTGTATACGTTTCTTTTTTGACCCAATCATAATGATCATGGTATTCGGTATTCATATTAAAAACTACAAACATCTATTTTTTATTGAATAATAAATAACATTTGTTGTGCTTAATTATAGTACTTTGGTTTTTTCATGGCCATGAAGTAAATTCGTCGTTTAATTTTTTTAAAGACATTTTTCCTTTCATGATACACAATTTCGGCTAGAAGAATGACCAGAGATGCTGCGAGCGCTAGAGAAAAGATACCTATGACGTCACTAATGTGGCTGAAGCTGATTTTATATTTGTATTCATTGTCGAAGAAAAACTTTCGCGTGTTCGTAGGGAGCCAAAAGGCTTGAAGACGCGATATCACCCCCGAGGTGTAAAGCCGAAGGATTCTGAAAACGTTTAGTTAAAAAAAAAGCCTCGAGGCAGCCTCGAGAAGCAGCGGATTTCCTCCGGAAAGGCCTTCCCAAATCCTATCTTTGATATCCTCAACCCCCCCACCCCCACCCCTTAAAAACTGTTCATCGCTTCACAAATTTTATTATATTTAGTCGAGTTTCAATTCAAACCACGTGATTTTCCCCGCCAAATTTTAAAATTTTGATTTCATTCCACCCATAGAATAAGTACGTGCGAGTGCGTTCCAAGGAAAATTAACCGATTCGTTGACTCAGGAGATGACCCTGAGCGATTTTTGACCGATTCCCCCTTTAGTTACCGAGAAAATCAAGTAATTGCACTTAAGCCCCTAAGCAAAGTACCAGAACCACTGTCCCGATTTAAGCCATTTTCAATAGGTTTCCTTCTCAATTTTTTTAGGCCCTAAATACCGAGTTTCATCAACCTCTTGCCAAAATTGCTCCAGTTATGCGATGAACATGTACATATATATATAATATATAAATATATATATATATATATATATATATAAACATGAAAGGAACATCCTATATTTTTGTGATCCCCAGAGCTTCCTGATCACGAATATATAAGCCCTAGCCTGGGAGCCTCCGTGACGACCACCTCAATAGCCTACTTTCCTACGGAAATCCGCTAACAAGATGAATTGACCGGTCACATACTGGTTATTTAGAATTTCTTTGTATCGGAAGTTTTTTTGGACCAAAACGGACATATAAGAAATATTATATCGCTGTGGGTATTTAACGACGGAACATTTTCCAGGCTCGTTGTTCCATTGGTAGTTCATGCTGTGGATGGATTCGAAGATAATGGTACCGTCTGCGCAATAATCTCTGACCGGGACCATCTCCATGCTTCCCACAGAACAAGGGTATCTGCGAAAAATTCGATTTTTGTTTTGCGAGTTATGAAAGAACCTGTTAAGGAATGGCCGCATATGGGGTTGAAGGTCGTCCGTCCCGTTGATTGTGAATGTACTGTAAATCACACTTTTTTCCGAAATGCATAAGGAGAACGTTTTTTGAGAGTTGACAGCCTCGGAAATCATGTTGATCGCATTTTGGCCCCCTTGCGTCGCCATTTTTGAGATGAAAAACGCCGAATACGAGTTCACAGTGAAATATCCAAAAAAGATGCTGACCAGCAGCAACATTTTGATAGACCAACTCTCCGATTGTAGCTGATTTCCTAGGAAACAATTCAAAATGTGCAATATTTGAGCTCGCAAAAAAAAGTTGGTTTTAGGAATTCACACTTCCTTGTGCTACTGTCGTGTCTTGATACATAGGACTACTTTGTACTGTCCATTGTTGCCACACGTTATACTTCAAATTGGGCTATTAGGTCCAGTGTTGCCAGATCGAGCTACTATTGGACTACCTACTTCGTCCAGAGCTGCCAGATTGTAACTTATGAAATTTCAAAATTGGGCTAATTTTCACTCTCTAGTGTTGCCACATTGAGCGATGTATTCCAAATTATGCTTCTTTATTATTTTCATTGTTGCCGGATTGGTCACTTTTGAAAATCTTAAATTGTGCTTCTTCTCAATATTCAGTGTTGCCACGTTTGGCGATTTGGACACTCTTTTTCCTGTCCATTATTGCCAGACGTAGCTTCTCAGTGTTGCCACATTACGCGATTTTTTTGGGCTACTTTGTACTTTACAGTGTTGCCAGATTGATCGTTTTTTATCTCAATTTGATTTACTTTTCACAGATTAGTGCGAGTTCCTACTAACTTTAGTTTAAATTTTTTTTTACCTTGATTAACAATCGTGCCCAAAATGGTCATAAAACAAGTTGAAATTCTTCTACCCTCACTGAAATAAACCGAAATTAAGAAAAAGAGGAACAAAAAGTTACTCACAGTTCATTTTTGGACACGTTCGATTGGAATGCATGTCTTCTTAAAATAAAAATGAAATTAAAATTAAAGCCTTGCAAAAAAACACTCCTCACAAAACCCTTCTAGAGCTGCGGGGAAAAAACGTTTTCTCGGCTTCTGTAGAAGGGTTTTTGGCGAGTTTTGGCCGATTTGTTGGCTTGTTTTGATGGTTTAGGTTGTTAGGTTGGTAGGAAATCACAATCCTAGAATTTCGGGATTACAAAAAATCTCTTCAAAATATTTTGCGATTGGTCAAGTTGGCGAGGCTGTAGCACTGGCTATTGAATTAGAAGAAGAGGACGAAGAACATACCTATAGTAACCTTGAAAAACCGAATGTTTGAAGTGTTACATCTCGGCTCCCTGTGAACCAATCTACTTGAAATTTTCAGGTCTTCCTATTATCGCATTAGAGAAGATCTGCATAAAATATCAAGTCAATCGATCTTCAGGGAGCCTAGATACCGAAAAACGCGTTTCTTCCTAAACATACACTTGTTCGTGAAATTTCTTGACTTGGCGGGGTGGAACTCCTAGATATAAAATATAATAATTTTACCTTATGAGAATAATAACCCATAGCGAAATCGTCAATATTGCTATGCATGAAAAAAATGCGATCCACAAACGCCTTTGCCAAATTGAAATGTACAACTCGGAGGTCCCGATTGAGTTATCGATTTTCGTGAACATCGTATACCTAAAATTTAGTTTGGAAACAAAAAAATTTCGATCTCACCATGTAAATGCCAAAGGCATGATATGGTCAAAATCGTCCAAATCTGAAGAACGTAGAACTACCGGGCGTAACAACAAATCACTATCCATATCATTCTTAAGCGCTTCTCGTTCATCGTCGACATCTTGAACTATTAATATTGAACTAATTTAATTTTTAAAAAACAAAAGCAAAAATAAAAATTAACTTAAATTTCAATCTTTCAGCCAAGGTGTGCCAAAGTTGTCCAAAATATCCGGATAATCTCACTTTATTACGTTTCCTCTCAAAGATTATTTCCAGATATGGTAATTTCTTAAAAAGATTAATCAATTCGAATTGATTGTTGTTTTAGAAATTACATTATCAACGATTAAATTGATAGTTTGGTTGGCCAGTTCTGCCTTCGAAATTCTCTTTTGTTCAAGGTCATGTTCTTTTTCCAATAAAAGTTTGTTGGTTTTGTCCTTGAGTGCTAATTTAACCTCTTTCCATGGTTTTAAATTTTTAATTGTTAATAAGGAGCACCCTTTTAAGGCGCACAGGAGGATTAGTAGTTTTGAAATGTCCATTTTTACTGAATTTAATTTGAGATTTTATTGTATTTTATGCATTCCATTTTAAGATTTCTATCTAAAAAATGACAGCTCGTTAGTGAGTTTGATGGTACCTGTAGATGAACATCATTTTTTTTCTTTGATTATTGGCATTAGCTAATAAAAGGTTAAAATATCTTCAAATAATTCTGTTTTTACTAATATTTTCTATGTATTTTTCACATTTTTGATTAAACTTTTTTTGTAACAATTAAAGTTCCAAACTTGATTCGATTTTTACATAAATGTTTGTATGTCAGCATTTCTATGCATAAAATAAAAATTGTTATAAAAATTATTATTATATAGACCATAAAAATTTGTCGGACGTGATAGAAGGTTATTTCATAAGCGTAGTTTTTTTCTGTGAAATACCTCTCTAGAGTTGTTGGTAGCCATTGTTGTTTTAATTTTGAAAGGATCCCTGAACTTCGCATTTTGGTTAACCTATAAAAATAATCACATAGATGGAATTTGGCAGGGACTTTATTTACTGTTTATCGATGATTTTTCTGTATTTGAAATTTTTTTGAAACAATATTGTGATTTGTGATTTTTTGTGGCGGGTGGGGTTGACGTAAACTCGACATGGTCCAGGCGAGTGTTTCCAGTTGTAAAATGTATTCTGAAGGGATTCAAAGACAATCGTGTCTTTTTTGCAATAATTGTTTGAAGGGACGATATCTTTTTTACCCACCGTGCATGGATGTCTGAAAAAAAAATCCTTAAATTTTCTTATTTAAAAAAAAAAATCACCTGTTGATGATTGGACTCCATCGACGATGTATACGTGAAGAGTTATTTTTCTACAAAGACTTCAATATTGCAAAAATAATTAAATAATTTTACCCTCAAAAAATCTATTCCAAGTCCAGTCAAGCTGACGCAAAATGAATATTTCTCTGTTTTTAACAAATCCCCTATGGTAAAAGAACTCAACAAAGTACCTTCCGTTGTCAATTTCGACATTAAAATGGCAGAATATAAAGTCGTCATAAAAAGCCCAAAAATGACGCTTAAAATTATTATTATTTTGACAGAAAAGCTGTCTGTTTTCGTTTTTATTCCTGAAAAAACAATATAGGTTAGCCAAGATGGCCGCCCTAATGACGTCACAGATTTCTCAAGCATAACCTGTTCAAAATATAACCTTGATTTACAATTGCACCCAATATATGAATAAAGCAGTCTAAAAGCTCCATTCTTTCTTTCCTTAAAATAAAAAAAATTAACTTTTCGATCTTTTTTAAGTGTCCATACTTGAGGCGATTTGTTGCCCAAAAAGTGAACGTCAAAAGTAGAATCATGGCGAAAATCGCGAACCACAAATGTCTCGGCCAGACCGACAAGTAAAAATACGAATTCGCCATATCAGTGTCGATCATTTTAAAAAGGTTATACCAAGTCTGAGCTAGAGGCATCACATAATCGAAATGTTCGACGTCATTCGGTTTCAAAACTACAGGACTTAAAGCCAAATCCATATCATCGTAGTTCAACAAACTTGTCCTCTCGTTGCTCATTTTCTTCACGAAAACCGACGATCTGGACATAAAATATAGCTTTTACGTTTTATTAGGATTTTTTAAAAAACCTGAAATGTAGAGAATGTTCTAGAGTTTTCCAAATATCACCATAATAGCCGGATAATATCAAAAATTTTCCACCTCGTATCATTTCAATGGACATGTAAGGCAATTTCTAAAAAAACATAAAAATCAAGCAGGTTATATTCGAACCGAAACGAACAATTCGTCGCGAAAATTTATGGCCATTTTTTTATCCGATTTCCAAAACAAAAGGAGGTATGGCGGTCGGTGCCACGGAGGATCTGGGAGGATGTTCTGGGGATTACAAAGGTCAACCTGATTCAAGTTTATGGATGATTCATATTGAGGTTCCAGGACTAGGAGGGTAGGAGAGGTGATAGGAGAGTGGTGGGGGTGGTGAAATGTTGGAGGATATGGGGAGAAGAACGTTCGAGTTTTTCTCTTTTGGCGACGAATTGTGCACTGATAATACTTACCCTACTACTTATTATACTGAGTGTTTTATTATAAATAGATTTAACATCATATTCAACTTTTAATGCTTCTTCCTCGCTTTTTGTCTTATTTTCTAAAATATTTCTTATTTCAGACCAAGATTTTAAACTTGAAATTTCAATTTCGGCCGAAACCGAAACCAACAACAAATAGAAGAGGAGCTTCTTCATGATTGAAATGTCAGAAAATTCATTTCCCAACTTTTTTTTTTTAGATATCCATCTATCAATTTTAATTGACACAAAAATCTTTAGTCGACGTATCGACACGTTCATTTCAGCTTCAGAAATCATGATTCTCACACATTATGTAAATTGAATTTATTTAATTTTTATTTTTTAAACATTATTTTGAGGTGCTTTTTTCATTTTTGGGGTTGTCCTATGGAAAGTTTGTGTTCAAAACTTGGCAAGAAATGAGATCGATGTTGGACTTTAAGATGGAGTCTCAAAAAAACAAAGCAATGTTGGAAGCCAAAAAAGATCGCTTTTTTACCAAAGATTGCATGGAAAACGTGACGGTTCGAGCTGTCGTTTTCGACGTAAGTTCAAATAAAAAGAAAAAATCTAAAATTTTGCAGAAACTCCCTTACGTGAGTGTCGAAAAGCAAAATGAGAAGTTCGTTTTAAAAGGTTACATTGGAGAAATTTGGAACACTTTGGAAACTACCTTAAATTTTAAGTATTAAAATTCTTTTTTTACTCCTAAAAATTTTGTTTAGGACAATCATAAAAGTAGAAAAAGCCCAGGATGAGAGAAAATTGTTGACAAAGAATCCAACGTATGATATGATATTGGCTCCAGTTGTCATGAAATCTTCGGACATGGACGAGTTTTCTCATACGACACCGGTCGCTTTTACATGGTAAAATTTTCTATTTTTATCATTCTAATTATTTCGTTGAGGTATCAACTCTTTGTGAATGTCGACGTCGAAAGTGGCACTTCGAGATTTTACGTTTCTATATGGAAATCGTGGCTTTGGAGCGCTTTCTTTTCGACTATTTGCATATTGTCGATTTATGTTTGGTTAGCTAACCTAATCAAGTAAGAAATAATATTGGTGAATTTGAGGAGGTCTTTTATATTAGACCTGTCTTTTATATAAGACCTTCGTCCGGAAAGTGTTAATTTAAACAATTTTTTAAGGGATTTTACATCCGATAGTGCTGAAAGGAGAAACTTGAGGTATAAATTCTTTTTTATTTTGACATAAATTTTAATTTTATTGTTGGCAGCATTGTTTCTAATTCTTTTGAAAGTGATTCTTCGTTGATAAATTGTTTTCTGTGTATTCTTGGGGCGATGATGAATCAAGGTTGGACATGTAGAATGGGCCAACAAATTTTTGAATATTTTTAGGGATACAAATACAACCGAAGAGTTTATCGATGAGGATCGTTATAATCACGACGATCGTGTTCGGTTTGGTCATGTCGACGTCATATTCGGCGATTTTGATTTCGAAATTGGCCACAAAAGGCAAAAGCGTTCCGAACGTAAGCGACCTAAATCAGATCCTCGATCAGGAAAGATATTCCCTGTGCGTTTCACCAAGAAGCACGGCCTACAGACATTTTAAAGATACTTCAAGCAGCTATAACGATTGGAAGCGTGTTGTTAACAAGTTTGTGTTTTTAATTTTTGTCCTCTTTAAACTTGAAATTTTAGAAGCCCATGCAATGTAACTGGAAAGAATCTGGTATCTGCTGCTGATTATTGCAACAAAGATACCATCGTTTTGGAATCATTTCATGATGCAAATTATGTTTTGAATAACAATGTTCAACAATGCCCTCTTGAAACTCTTCCTCATCGATATTTTTATTCTTATGTCACGATTTTGGTACGAAAAGACTTCATCTATACCGAACTTTTAAGTCGATAGTAAGTATAAGCTGTCCTTTGCTGATTTCCGAAGGAAATAAAGCTATTGTGGTCGATGCGATGGAGGCTCCGGGATTAGAGACCTATATATTCGTGATCTGGGCGTTCTGGGGATCACAAAAATATAGAAATTTCGAATGCATGATTTACATATTTTATGTGGGGCCTCCAATCACCGGCCTCAACAGCTTCTTTCCATTGGAAATCAGCTAGAGACGACCAAATTTTTTTTTAGCCTTTTGAAATTTCATGCCAACGGAATTTTGTCGAAGATTCAACAAGAATGGTTGCCTGCGCGTTACGAAAAAAAATTCGAGTTCGTCGATTATGAGTTTTTTATCACTTTCAAACATATACGAAGCGTTTTGTTTATATATTTGATCATCAATGCTGTTTCTTTATTCATACTTTTCATAGAATTTGTGTTATCTATGTGGTTCAATAGGAATAAATAAGTTGTGTTTTATTGAGTAGTTAATAAAAATTAGTTTTTTAGAAAAAAATCTATTTTCATTATTAGTAGCTTGGTTTGGGAAGTTCTGGAGTTTCATCTGGGTCGTATTTTGAAAAGAATGTTTGGGACAAACCGGGCGAAGGAGTGATATTCTCGAGCCAATAAAAGTTCGGAAGTCGTTTTAAGAACATGTCGAATATTCTATCTTGGACGTTCATTTCGAATGAGGGTTCTCCTTGTGGAAGGTCGTAGGCCAAAGTTGTTAAAAAGTCTCTAAGATCTCGTTCGAAACGGTTTTCGTTCCCTTTGGGCTTCTTCATAAGCCTGAGCAATTCTCCTCGTTCTAACTGGCTCGCTTTCCTTTCTACATGACGCCTTTTTCGCCTTCGTTTCCTTTCCCCGTAAACCTCCCTGTATGCAGATTCATTCCCATCTTCGGCAGCAATCTTCAAAAATTCATTTCTCTTATCCAACGCTTTTTCATGTAAAAGAACTCTTTTTGTCCACTTTTCTTTAAGGGCTTTCATCTTTTCTAAGATAACTTTTTCCAGTTGTCTTTTCTTCAGCAAAATCGCTTCGTTTCTTAAGAACCTATTTTTGTGTAATGCATCTAAAATGAAATTGTAGACTCATGACGCTATGCAAAGATGTACCTGATGCTGCATTCGTAGTTATTCTGTCCAAAGGCGTTTTTGCTCGTTCCAAAGCTAGAATTACATTCCATATTCCACTGTTTTTTACATTTACATCTGGATTTCTATAACCGGTCATGTTGTGCTCGTTTTTCTTACATTTCATTGCTTAAAAAGGCATTATGGATTGATGAAATTGATGAGAAATTACTTTCTAAAATGTCGAGAAGTAAGCGTAAATGGAAACTTCCAAAAGCAAAAGATTGGAGCCAAGTTTTTAAAATTTCGAGGATGTAGGAGGCTGATGATGGGTCTTTCATGGCAGTGAGGAGTTCGATGGTGTCGGGTAGAATGTGACTTTGTTCGTGGTATACGTTGAGCCAGTGGTCGATGTCGACGTCGAAGGCTAAAAAATATGAGGATTATAAAAATTAGGAGATAAAGAGAGCTAAAAGATATTATTCTTGGCATCCTTTACCTATCACACCCAAGAGCAACTCTCAGAAGGTTTAGCATCGAACATATTACATCTACGGAAACCAAAACGACCTGACTGTAATGAAGGTTAGCATCCACATGTCGAAAACCAGAACGACTGGCCTGTAAAGAAGGTTTGGCATCCAACATCGTCGAAACCAGAACGACCTGAGTGTGTTGAAGGTTTAGCATCACCATCGTTGGAACCAGAAAGACCTGACTGTGATGAAGGTTTGGCATCACCTTCGTTGGAACCAAAAGACCTGACTATGAAGAAGGCTTGGCATCAAACTACTGGGGAAACCAGAACGTCCTGAGTGTATTGAAGGTTTGGCATCCAAAACCGTCGAAAACAGAACAACCTGGCTGTGTTGAAGATTTAGCATCACCTTCGTTGGAACCTGAAGGACCTGTCGGTGATGGAGGTTTAGCATAAAAAAACTGGGGAAACCAGAACGTCCTGAGTGTGTTGAATGTTTGACATCACCATCGTTAGAACCAGAAAGACCTGACTGTGAAGAAGGCTTGGCATCAAACGACGGGGGAAACCAGAACGTCCTGAGTGTATTGAAGGTTTGGCATCCGACATCGTCGAAAACAGAGCAACCTGGCTGTGTTGCAGGTTTAGCATCACCTTCGTTGGAACCTGAAGGACCTGTCTGTGATGGAAGTTAAGCATCACCTTTGTTGAAACCAGAAGCATTTGAATGTAATGTAGGTTATCGTCGAATCCAGACAGTGATGAAGGTTTAGCATGAAACAACTTGGAAACCAAAAACGACCTGACTGAAATGAAGGTTCAGCAACCTCGTCGGATTGTTTGGAGTAGAGTGTACACACCAGAGCACGCAGACTCTGGTTATACCTCTCCCACTCATAAAGGGGATACTCCGATACCCCTATCGGGAAGGTCCCCACCTTCAAGGCCAAACCTCTTTTGTCACTCTCCAGCCCGTTGAAAAATAAAGAAAAATTACTTTCGAAAAATTGCGATTCCGTGGAAGCCGAGTCGAAAGGATCTTGAATCATATCGAGCATATTTCTATTAAATATAAAACGTTCGAGAATATTTTTGAGAGTGTATAAAGCGACTGCACGCCCGTCATCATCTTCATATGTTTTCCGAGTGACACCCAACGTCTGCAAGAGTCCCCACAAATTCATAAATCCCGGCTCCCCATCCATACCGAGCCCGTCATAATCATCATCTTCTATCAAATCTTCAATCGCTGGTGGAAGCAACGGCTTCTCTTCAGATTCGAATTCCTTTTCAAAATAACGTATGCTATGTCTTTTGTCCGAAATGGTCACCCTTCTTTCAGTTTTTGGCATCACGGAGATCGCATCTTCCGAAATCTGGACCAATTCTTCCTTTTCTATTATGAAATCACCGCTCGCGCATTCTTCAAGGTTTTTCCTTATATCGAGAAGGTGGGCATACTCCATTCGTGTAGAAGGCTCCAACATTGGTTGTTTATCATAAAGCACAGGATCCCATTCGCCAAGGGTTTCATACAAAGGATATCCATTATAGAGGTTATTGTCCATTGAAAAACTTTCATAAAGTTTTCTCCAATTTGGATAACTATCTTCTTCTATTTTGCTTTCATAAAAACCTTCTTCTTCTTCGATTTCATATTCTGTGATATATTCATCCTCTTCTTCTTGTTCTACCTCTTCAATCGGGACAAATTCTTGTTCTTCAAATATCATCTCATCGATTTCTTCTTCAACGTTCAAAGTCGATTTGCTTAAAAAATGCTTTGAGCTGTACACTGAAAGAAAATAAGTTTGAATTAATCAAATTTGGACTTACAAGAAAGTAAGTTTTCTTCGTTTTCTTCATGGTCGTAATGGTCGATCGTTTCGTTCAAAGCATTCCCGATTTCGAACTCCATGAAACAGCAAAAAGGCGTTATTGTGAAAGCTGAGTCATATTTCATTTTGTTCTCAGATGCACATAGAGTGCACAGGGTACATAATGTTGATAGTTTCGTGTCGAAAAAATAAGGAGCCAATGTTCCTTTTGGGCCGAAGAAAGTCTGCGTGTTTCTGTCATACGAAACCGACCTGGGAAACTCTTCTCGGTTCACGTTTACTTTGACAAATCTCCCTAAGCTCAAAAGCTTCCTAAACATATCATCTTTGACTTTCTTCTTCGTTCTATCAGGCAAAACAGTGTCAGACAATTTGACCGACAAATAAGGAAGATTTGTCTTTAATGATGCATCTTGATTATAAAGATTTCTGATTTCTTTCACTTGTTCTATCGTGTTGAGGAAATCTGGACACAATTTGGGATCATTTTCGAAATCGCTTTGTGTCATGAATTTAACGAAATCTTGGTCCGATGCGAAAGAATTGACGATAAACTTGTCTTCTTTGAAAGATTGACGTGCCTGGGAGGAATCCAAAGACTTTTTATGGATGGGAGCTTTTTCTGAAATTTCAGGCTGAGCGGATTCTAGCGAAAAACCACTCGTGAATTGATATTGGCAAACGTCTGGGATGAATTCTTCAAAACTTTCTTCGGGTTCGATATAAAATTCTTTTTTTGTTGGACCTTTCCGTTTGGCTTCTCCTAACCTTTCGCCATAATAGCGCTTCCCTTCGCCATGGAAGCCATAATACTTTTTGTATTCTTCGAAAAACTCGGAACGTTTGATTTCTTCATGTTCTCCATATGCGCTTTTATATTCGATTTCTTCTTCGGACTGTCTTTCCGAAAGATATTCTGTTTTTTCGGTTTCGGCTTCTGAAAACGGATAGATTTGCGACATTTCTCCGAATTCTTCGCCGTATGGATTGAAGTTTTCGCTTTCTCCTAAATAGAGACCTTCGTAGAAGTATTCAGATTGTGAAAACTCGACGCTTTTTATTTTATTTTCGCCTATTAGGGCTTCGTACATTTTGGAATCTAAAGGTGGCAGAATGGTTTCTTCTTCGATAATTTCTTCTTCGACGAAAATTTCTTCTTTGTGGCCCAACTCGGAGACGATTTGGAGAAACAAGTCTTCTTGGGAAGGGGTCAAAGTCATTTTTGAAATTTCATATTTGACTTCTGCCCAGCACTGGTCACGCTCGCGTTCGTCCATGTCGGCTATGTTGTCGTATAAATGGGTCAGGTAATCTCTGGCATTTTCCAAGCTAAAAGAGTCGAATTCGCGGTAGTCGTCGACATATTTGAAAGTGTCTACTGGACTTATTTCGATTTCGTTGAAGACGCTTTGTTTTCTTTCTTCTGTCGCTATGAAGATGTCGCTGAAGGAATCCGAGTCGTCTGGCGTTATCGACTTGAAAATTATGCTTTCATCCGAATCTTCGGTGGGCGTCTGGAAATAAATGTCATCATCCAAATCCAAGCTGGATTCTTGTGAATTTAAATTGAATTCTATAATGTCTTCTATTTTTCTCATTTTCGGGACTGACTTTTCTTCTTCGAAGACGAACCATTTTGGATACTTTAAAGCCTGAAAGCGAAATTAATTTGGTCTTGGGGATGAATCTTACTGGTGGCCATAGTTTGCGTGGTACGACGACTTCTTTGGAAGGTTTGAAATCGTCATCGAGATCGGTCCTGTCGAGGATTTCTTTGAAGTTTGATAGGGCGGTTATGTATCTGTGAGGTCTTTTATAAAGTTTTGCTAGACATTCTTCTCGGCAAGCGGTCAAAAAACGGCCGGCGCAGACGAAAAGGCAATTTTTGTTCCCTGGAATGTATCGCTCCCCACTAAAAGAAACGATCAATTTTTGAAGGAATATAGAAACCCTTTTCCGGTTATGAATTGATTTTCGACAAACTTCAATTTATGGAAACACAATCATTTTTAGACCAAAAAACGTACTTCATTGGCTTCAATATGTCAGATTCGTTTTTATAGCAGGTCACACAGTATGGAAAATCCAATTCATCTTTGTTGACAGGCTTGTGGATCCTGGTTGGAATGAGGACAGTCGGCTTCCTACATTCCGACATGCTCACTGGAGGAGACATCACAAACATTTGATTTTTATGCCAATCGCAAATCCAGTAACACCAATGCTATAAAAAAAATTAAAAGTTCGATAAAAAATTTCGATTTACATTGACTTCATAAATGTTATCGTTGATTCCAACTGTGTGAGGGGATTTGGTCAAAATCCCTTCGTACTCCCAGCAAATTACGCAGTTGTCGCGTATGTCGGAGCCTAAAAGATTGAATTTTGCTCTGTCCATTCTATTGAAGATGCCGATAGGAGCAGCGACGTTGTTCGCTAAAAGGACGATAAAATTTGGTCAGAAATATCGAAATATTACTTGTGTATCTGAAAAGATGGGAAGCTTTGAAGACGTTGTAGAGTTTTTTCATCGCATGGTCTAATATTAGAGCGTTGTATAGGGGGTATGCGTTGCCCTCCGAAATGTGGTAGTTGACGACTTGTTTGCAGAAATGCGAAGTTCCTAAAACGACCTCTTCGGACTTCCAAGCGTCGAAATTTCTTTCTGCCACATTTCTGTCCAAATATCTCACGATTTTCCTGAAAAATTTGTTTTCGAGTTTGGTCGTGTAAAGGTTTTTTACATGTCGATATTTCCGTCAAGGTTTTTTCCTT
The DNA here is from genome assembly GCA_018703685.1 of Orius laevigatus. Taxonomy (NCBI): domain Eukaryota; kingdom Metazoa; phylum Arthropoda; class Insecta; order Hemiptera; family Anthocoridae; genus Orius; species Orius laevigatus. Next base: position 113,598 of record JAGWEN010000057.1, on the reverse strand, counting down.
CTTTTTTCTTCTCGATGCTTTGGAAGTAGGCGTTTTTGTCGTTCAGGTCGACCACGAGAAGCAAATGGGGGAGGAGACGGAGCTCTTTGAGAACGCAAAGTGATTCCAAAACTGCCGGAATGCCTACTAAGACCCAACCGTACGCTGCAGCACTAGAAAAGGAAACAAAATTTGGTAGGGAGGGATTTTTTAAAAATTCAAGGCTCTACAGAACTGCCCACAACAATCAAAAACACTCCACCACCTCTCGCTTCTAAGCAATCAACCCCCATCCTCCTCACGATCCCAAACACCTATTCCTTCCATCACTCCCACTCTTGCCCCCATAACCCCCACTCTCCCATATCACCCACTCGAGAGTGAGGGCGAGCCCCATCACCCCCACTCTTCCCCCATCTCCCCCACTATTCCCCCATCACCCCCACTATTCCCCCATCACCCCCTCTCTCCCTCCTTCTCCCCCACTCTTCCACCTTCACCCCCACTCTCCGACCATCACCCCCACTCTCCCTCCTTCACCCCCACTCTCCTACCATCACCCCCACTCTTGCTCCTTCACACCCCACTTTTCTCCCTTCCCACACTCTTCCCCCATCACTCAAACTCTTCCCCCAATCCCCCAATTCTCCCTCCTTCACTCCCACTCTTCTCCCATCACCACCACTCATCCATCTTTCCCCACCCTCTGTAAAAAAAATCAAAAAGAACATACTCGCCACAAGTTGAAATATAAAAATCCAAAGCTTGATAAACCATCACAATCGGTATCCCCAAACCTCGTCGCAGAAAATCGAAAATCAATTTCGACAAAGCAGAAGTATGAAAATTCTTAAACAAAAACCGCATCGCCGTATCCACAGTCACTATCTCAAAGCTGTATTTCTTTTGGAAATATTTCGCAACTTTTTTTTTAATTAAAACAATTTTTATTTAAACAAGATAAAACGAACCTTTCATCCGTCTACTGATTTCCGGTCCCAATATCAAAATCCTAATCGGTAAACTTATATTGTACAAATTGTGCGAAATATATTTCAAAGGGTTTTCAACGAATTTCAACAGGGCATCTTCAGAGCCTAAAAACAAATGAAATTAAGACATTTTTTAAAAATTAAAAATTCAATTTATACTCAGAAAGTAAACATATCGTTTATGTGCGACAACTATCCGGTCGGCACGATCAGGCAATAGATCTGAATGCCACAACGTATTTTTTTCATAACACTAAAATATTACATAAATAATTTAAATTCTTTAAATTTTTGACCTACTTCGACTGGACATCGACGGCCAAATTTGCTTAAATAGTAAGTTCCGTTGTCGATGTAGTCTTCGACATAGTCGAAATCGAGTTCGTAGACGTTTTCACCGTAAGGCCTGGAAAAGTTTTTGTTGACTTGTAATGAAAATTTACATTCTGTAGTTGAGCATAGCTGTCATGATTGATTTCATTGTACGCCTTCCTGGTTTCACGTCTAGCCATGCGGTGTCAAAAACTTTCGAATAATTCTTTTTTTTAAATAATTAATCATTAGTCAAACAATTTTTCATGGAGTTGACATAAAAGGCCGATTCTACCCCATTGTGGTGGAGGAGGAGGGTTCAAGGTCAAGTGGGAAGGTAGAACCGGCAACTCTTAAGACTACGAACCCTCATTCTTTTGATTTGCATCGATTCTTTTTTCAACGTTTTAGCCAAATTTTCTTTAAATTCGTCTTTGTTGATATCGCTCTTGTATAAACCAAGAAGATACGGCTTCGGATATCGCTTTTCCATGAATTTAACCACATAAGGAGCAAAACGGCTTATTTCCCTATATTTATCGATCAAAGCCAATAACTTTTCGCCGTCCGAAAGTGTGAATTTACGAGGGTTTTTTGTTTCATCGAAAATCGGAAATTTCGTTATCAGTTGGGCTTCGATGCCTTAAATAAAAGTTCAATTTTGTCCCAAAATTTTTAAAAATGTACCTTTTAACGTCAAACTTTCAAGAATACGACGATCTAACGTTCTGTCTATGAAAAACCGTTCGATGTCATTGTTGACGTCTTTTACATCGGAAACTCCTTCAAGATCTAAAATTTGAACTTTGTTCGGATCTTCGTCATCAGCCAAAAATAGCATTGCTCCGCTCTAAAAGATAAATTTTTGAGATTTTTTTAATTTACCATTTTAGTTTCGTTAAAATAAGGGTCGAAATGCATCGCTTTTTTGAGCAGAGCTTTCAATTTTTTCATGATACATTTCGCATCGACTTCTAAGAGATATAACTTTTTTGTTTTTGAGCGGCCAAATTGTAGTTCAGCTAATGTCTATAAAAAGTTAAAACCAAAATGTAAAATTTTAGAAGAAATTACTTTTCTTAGGCCTTGAAAATCAGATTTGGCGAAGACGCTTTGATTTCGGCTTTTGGATGGAAGAGTGATCGCTCCCAAGTTTCTTTTCAAAGGCTAAATTGATTGAAAATTAAGAAAAATTATGTTCGTATTTGAATTCACTTCTTCTATGATTGTTTTTCTTGCTGAAGACATGCGTCGACGTCGTCTTAAAGAGTCGACATCGATGTCGAAGAGTTTTGGGTTCGATTTGATCTCTTTGAGCGACTTTTTTGGCATCGTTTCCACTTTTCGGCGGAGTTTTTCGAGAAGAGTTTCTTTTCCTTTTCTTTCGGGGATGACCACGTTTTCGGACTTTTTCATCTCGACTTGTAAAGAGATTGTGTCCGATTTTCTCCATTCTTCAATCTTTTACGAATTGAATTATGTATTTAAAAAGTGTGGGGGGAGAAGGGGGAGGGAACGTGGGGGAAGGAGTCCAAGGAGGGGGAGGGAATGTGGTGGAAGGAGGGGGTGGGAATGTTTGGGGGAAGGAGGGGAGGGAATGTGGGGGAAGGTGGCGGAAAGTAGGGGATTGAATGTTAGGAGTTAGGGAATGGTGAGGTGGTGGTGGGGTGGTGAGAAGAGGTATGCGAACTGTAGAGTCCTCTTTTTGAGAAAGTTTTGAGTATTGGGGTTCCTCCTCCATACCACGTTTTAAAATTACTCACTGGGGACCCTTCAATGCTTCTACTTCCAACTGATCCATCACTTTCATCAAATTTCAAAATCCTCATCTTTTCAGGCATCTAAAATGTTTGTAGTTTTATAAAAAAAAAAAACTTTGACCAAACTTACGTCAAATGGTCGAGGAACGTTTCTAATATTGTATTTCACACGTCTTGTATTCCTCAACTGAAAATCAAAAAGTCAAAAAAGCTTTAAAAATTGCATTTCTAACTTGGTGTGGCATGTAAAATATTTTTTTGGCCTTCATCGATCCTAAAATCGACATCAAAACAGGCTCTGTGCTTTCAAAGTCTTCTTCGCTCTCCTCATTTTTGCTCTGTTTCGTTAGAACCTGAAGAGAAAAATTAAAAACTTCTTTTTTTGTCAAAATCTTACTTTGAGTTCGGCAAAAAAGTCGACCAGCATTCTCAAATATTTCCAAAAATTGAACAAATACAATGCCCTCCAGTACATTCTTGTTTGCTTATCCTTCATCATTCTGATGGCATTTATTTCCTTGATTCTCCCTTTCCACATTTCCAGAACTTTGTTTTCAACATTTTTTCTACAAAATGTCCTTTTTCTCTACAATATTTTCAGTTGATTGTTGAATGAAATCATTTGCTTACTTTTATATTGATGATGACATCAGGCATAACGTCCATGGCGTACATGCATATGAAATCATGTATCGAATAAGGCATTTGGTGGTAGACGAATCCGCCCTTTTTGAAATCCGTCAGATAAAATTGGACCCAATATTTAATGGGCATTCTTCTTTTATGATTTAGGTATAAATTCATTAGGTAATCGTAATGTCTCGTCTTGGGCGTTTCTTCGACGTTAGCTGGCGTATGGTATTTCGACATAAGGCTGCAAGTTTCGCTGATAAAATTGTTAACAAAAAACGACTTACGCGGGTTCAAAGTATGGGCCGATAGGAAAAAAGCCAGGAAGGAGCAATTTTTCGTTGTATCTGTCGTAAAAGTTCATATATTTTAAGCCTAAATAGTCGGCTAGGATTTGTCCTACTTTGTTCGAACCACTTCCAGGTAAACCTGGCAACAATAGTTGGTAAAATATTTTTTTTTAGAAAAAAAAGAAAACTTATTAATTACCAAGAACGGAGATTTTCATGTGAGAAACGCTCGAGTATGGTTTTTCAATATTTGTGTAATGATAAGGCCACCTTCTGAATTTTTTCAAGCAAATTTTCGAGCATATTGGATATTCCTGGATTGATTAATAATGTTTTTGTTGTTTTGTGTTTTTACTTGGTGTAAATATGTGAGAGTGTTGAATGCTCTGACGGTCCTTCCTTCTCTTAGGTGGACAACACACCAAAGGACGCTTTTTCTTAAAATTGGTTTTACGTTTGCTATTTTATTTTTGGGTGTTGTTCTCATTTTGTATTTTCGTCTCCAGAGAGACTTGAGTTCGACGGGTTCTTCATCGTATTTGCCACTATTCGCCCAAGATTCGAAAGCTTCTTTTTCTTTGACAGATTTCGCGATCGCAATCATTGATTCTTCTTCCTCTCCGAATTCCATCGCCTCTTCACCTTCTTCCTGCAAATTTTGGTTAACTCGCAGAAGAAAAAATTTTTTTCAACCATTTCTGCAAAAACTGTTGATGTTTCCGGCGTTCTTATTCTATGAACGGCTCCATGACCTGAAAGAAAAATTTGTTTTCTCTTCCATAAGTAATAATTTAGTACCATCTATGACGTCATAAATGTCATGGATGTATTTGAGAGGATCGGTACGTCCGACGTATCTTCTATAATAGTTTTCTTTTTTAATTAATCCGGATCTTATGGTGTCGTTACGAAGTTCGTCCATTAGAGCTCGCATGTCTTTGAAATATTGGACAACTCTGCTTTCGATTTCCGGACCCCATTTTTCGACAAGATTCTACAATGAGATATTGAAATTTTTGGATCAAATATCAGCAATGGTGGTGGTTGTTTCCAAAATCGGTAGTGGGATGATGGATTGTTTTGGGGGAGAGCAGGTGCTGTCACGCTAGAGAGGGTGACGTCCAGAGCGAATGATGTTACTGCCAGAGCGTTGTTTGACGTCCAGAGAGGATGATGTCAAGGCTAGAGGGGGTGTCGTCACTGCTAGTGGGTGATGTCATGGCTCAAGAGTGAGTGAATTTTTGAGGATATTTTTCTTGCAAACAGCTCCAGACACGTTGTAGGATAAAAGCAATAAGTTTACATTATACATGTTTTCTATGATTGTAGGGTCGTAAGAAATATCACTCGGATTGTACGTGTATTCACCAAAAACAGTTTTCTATGAAAAAAAAAATCATAATTTTGTTTAAGATGGATATTTTTTTTACCGTTAATGTACTATGGTCGATGCGCTTATTGCCTCTTTTGTGCATATGCAGTTTGAACATGTGGGATTCCGGGGTATTCATGTTGATAGCTAACATTTGAAGAGCTTCACGTATGTCTTTCACCGGGGAATCGTCATCTTTGAGTTTGAACCTTTTCATTTTGGTCGGAATGATCGAATCTCTGTAGCGACGGCCGAGGTTCGCTGAGGACTTGGTGTAGATGTTCATTTCGTTGCTGTCGAGTGAGCTTCCGCCCGTTTCGGTCGTGGAACGTCGCCCTCCCTGAAATATCGGGCTCGCGCTTTCGCTGTGGCCACCCTGTCGGAATATTCGGTGGCTCATACTCTTGCGTGGTGTTGTCAAAACGCTTTTGATACGTGGCCTATCAGGATCAGGCGAAGAACTCTTTTCTTCCGATTCTTCTGAATGCTCTTCTTCAGATTCCGATGACACAAAATCACCATAATCTTTGTGGGGGAAAAACTATAAAAGTTTAATCTTTAAAAACAAACATACCATGGAGCTGAATACCAGTTTCTTCAGTATCTGTCCTGCACGTCCTCTTCAAAATTTCTTTTTCATACTCCTTAGGTGGTTTTTTGATCTCCAAATCTTCCAAAGTTCTCACTAAAAGTGACTTAAAACCTTCAAAAATAACCCAACATACAAATATTTTGATATCTTTGAACTCTATTAACGTGTCTTTTCGTTTTTAATTTGCTCCAAAAATAATCCATATCAGGATCCTGAAGATAAACCACGAAAGTGTTGCCCAAACCTCGTTCATAAAGCCCTTGCCACAAATGAGGGCTTAAAAAGACACCATCGATCACCCAACCGCCATAACTGAAAAGAAAATTATTGCAAAAATTTAAATAAATAATTGCCTGATCAAATTTTTTTCTTTCGCTTTACATTCTATCTCATAAATCGACTGGACCAAAAGATCAATTTCTTCTTCGATTGTCAAATCTTTTGATGATTTGTCGACAAGATCCCCTACAAAATGTTTCCGTTTTCTCTCAATAGGTTGTGTGAAGGTAGGATACAAGTTATAACCTTTTCGACATAACCTGCTGAACCATTTACTTACACACTTCAAGAGCAAAGCCTGAAACGACTGGATGATAAGGTTCTAATTCAAAAGGGTTTTTGTGAGGCCTCAACATTTTCGGACAGTATCGTATAAGCCTAAAATTTAAAATAAAAAATTACAAATATTAAAAACGTACAAAATAGGATCTTTTAAATATTTGTTTAAAATAGAAAGGCTTCCATAATACGGTATTTTATTCTCTCTAAATAATTTCCTTCCATTACGAATCCTTTCTTTGTCGTTTTCTCTATAATGAAAGTTTTTAGATGTTTTGTCGTTTTTGGTGAGTTACCCTGGAGGGATTGGATATTTTGAGTCAAATTTATGGACGTTTTCTGCAATTAAGTTGACTATTTGGACGTATTTGTCTTTTAGTTGTTTTTCTTCGTTGATGTCATGGAAGGAGACATATTTGAGGAATCTTTTGAACACGTTTGATGGCTCGATTTCTTCAATGTCGGAGAGACTTCCTGAAGAATGTGGGGGTAAAGTTTGCTTATTATAGTTGAGTTACGTTTGATTTTTCTGGCTAAGACGCATCCGTGCTTTCGAGGAAGGGTCATCGTGTTTTCAGGAGGGAGGATTTTGGTTCGAAAATAAACGAGACGATAGACGACGATGAACCAGTCTAAGAAATCTTCATGTCGTTCGAATTCGTCGTTTAAATAAATGTCGTTTCCGACCGAATTGACGTATCTCAGGCTTTCGGCGCGGGTGATGTTTTCGAGAAGTTCGAGTTTTGTTTTATGCTTTGCTTTTCGTGCTTCTTTCCGGAGGGATGAAAAATCGACGACCTATAATGGGCGTGAATAGGTTTTTGTGGATCATTTTGGATTACCACAGCGTTGTAGTAACTCGCTATTGCTTCTGCGACGACGGTTTTTCCGGAAATTGGATGCCCGCTGACGATGACGTTGCATGGCGTTGTGGGGAATATCGGAAATAGATATCTATCTGGGTCGAGGACGAATTTTTTTAACGCTTTTTTCGATGATATGAAGTAAAACTTGTCGTGATATCTGGTGGCGTATTTGGACTGTCCTCGAACTAATAGACCGTGTTGAAATGCGACCGGACAGCGTCGACCCCATGAGCTCATCGAGGCTCTGAAAATAACGAGCATTTGAAGGCCAGGGGGAAAAAAGATGAGAGTGACCAAAAAGTCATTTCAAAAATTCAAAATCGATGAAAAAGTGACTTTCATCTTTTTCCCCCTTGTTGTTCTACCAGATGATAGTACTCCTTCATAGCCCCTAGATAGAGCTAGTCTATCAAAATCGACGAAAAAGTTTTATCTTTTTGCCCCCCTTGTTGTTCTACCAGATGATGTACTCCTTCATAGCCCCTAGATAGAGCTAATATCTCAAAATCAACGAAAAAGTGACTTTCATCTTTTTTCCCCTTGTTGTTCTACCAGATGATAGTACTCCTTCATAGCCAGCTATAGTGGACCAGCCAGAATTTTGACCTGACGAAAAAAGTAATACAGGGTGCTCCAGAAAGACAAAGGGTTATTGGGAAGCTTGTTAAACATGTGTTTTTTCAAAATTTTTGTTGAATACTTACCTCAATTTAACTTGCTTTGATGAAAAATATGGGACCAACTCGCCGTCGGAAAGATCTTCCTTGTCCTGCCTGTAGAAGTCATAGGAGTTCATAGCGTCTTTCAAATTTAAGGTACGGAGATATCGAATTTTGTCGTCGAGGGTTGCCATCTCTTGGGCGATCCTGACCCTTTCTTCAAAGGTCATGTGGTCGAAGGCGGGATCATCTTCGCCTCCATAGTCGGTGATTTCGGAGGAAGGAGGGCTCATAGGTATGTCTACAATGGTCGCCTCCCCAAAGTATTCGTCCTCCGTCTTCTGAGGTTTGACAGAATCGAAAAACGTCGTATGTTCCAAATATTGTTCATCTTGGTCGCTGTCGTATTCATCCAGCTCGGCCATATCTTGGGTGTACTTGCTCAACAGGATACCCACGATATTGTCGTTGTCCATACGCTCGACGAAATTCTTCCCGTCTCTATATTTCTCCTCGTCGACAAACCTTTCGGCAATTTCTCGACCGAATTGAACCTCCGGAATTTTAAAAACAGGCAGACAGTTCAAACGAGACATCACAACCTAGCAAAAACGTTATTTTTAAGACTCAAAATTAACTTTACATGAAATTGGCTCATTGATGGCGTCTTTGCCTTAACTCGCATGATGTAGTGATGATCCATGTGGTTGACATAACGATGAATCGCTAATGCTGCTTCATAATAAATTTTAACGTCTTCAAAAGCATTATAAATCTGGCTGACATTGAAAGCTACAGGCTCAGGAAAGTCAGGAATGTAGTAGCTTTTGTCCTTCTTTTTCCTTTGAACATCCAAATCGCTAAACTATTACAAAATATGTAGCAGTCCTTTTTTGGCATTACCTGCATAACTTCCATCACGACGCAGTCTTCGAATGTCAAATATTTTCCAATTTTGTACCAAATATCATCCCTAATGTCACGACTCTTATCAGATCTTCTTGCTTCTATCATTTCATTGGCTATCAATACGAAATTTTCGACCATCGCGTAGTTTGAGTACATGGGGTAGACTGAGTAGCCTTCCAACATGTCGGAAACGTCTTCTACTCCCCCCTAAGGTATGAAGTGAAAAAAGTTTAAGTGAGGAATATTACTTCGACGTAGACGATCATATCGGGAGCAAAACGTGTTGAGAATACTTTGTTGAGTACGCTGAATAGATTCTCGGGAGCTGAATATTTGCAGTATTGGATCCCTGTTAAGACATATCCTCGTTTATAGACGACGTAAGATTTCAACTTTTTGAGTATAAGTTCGCCTAAAAGTTTGGCAGGTACGCAAGTCGCTTCTGAGGATAAGATTTCGTTGTCGTATGTGATGTCGTATTCGATGTTTTTCGTTTTGTGCGCTCTTTTGAAGTATTCTTTGACTAGTTTTCTGGCTAAAGGGAAGATTAAAAGATGAGGAAATTGTGATGAGCTTACGTTCGATTAATACGGCGCCGAATTTGGTGGCGAGTTTAAGTGCGAGGGGAGATGGTCCGATCATGGAAGGGCCGAAGACTAGAAACGACATGGGTTTCGTCCGGACGACTTTTTTCATCGCTAAGCGGTCGTTGTAGGCGTCGTCGTACTCGTGGCTGAGAAAATGTCGAGATTTCGGATAGAAGCGGACGTCGGAGGTTCTTTCAGCTTTCTTCTTCATGGGCGAGACGTCGTCCCAAGGGCACTCTTCGAAATAGTCGTCGGGACGGCTCGCTCCGTGGATCGTCACGTGTTTGTAGTTATCCTTCATCTGGTGAAAGACTTCTGGAAGTATCTGCGTCTTGTAGAAACCGTTCGCCCTTTTCTGATGAGCGCTTTCTTCATGAATCGAGTATTTTGTGAGGTCTCGAAAGCAATTTCCGAAGTCTTCTTCCGACGCCGGGTTTTTCCCTCGTCTGCCATTCATTACTTCCAGAAGATCATCCATTTTAACTACTCTGAACTCAAGTTAAAACAAAAGTAAAGGCAACACTAACAAATAAAAAATCTACTCAAAAAACTACTAACTAAAATTACTTTAATGATTAACATATGAAACTACTTAGTATTAATTATTTTTTTAAATAAAAGAGTATAGGTTGTGGGGAGTCCAGTAGGGTATGAGAGGTGATGGGTGAGTGGTGGAATGTTGGGGGGAAGTTGATTTAAGGGAAGTGGGGGAGAGTCAAGGAGGTGATGAATGAGAGGGGGCTATGGTGGCGGAAAACCGTCTTCCTTATCATAAAAGGGTCAAAATCTAGCTAAAAAGTGTCTTTCCATGTCAAAAATGGTCAAAATCTGACTGAAAAGGGACTTTCCTTGTCAAAATGGGTCAAAATTTGGCAAAAAAGTGTCTTTCCTCGTCAAAAATGGTCAAAATCCTGGCTGAAAAAGGTCTTTCTTTGTCATAAATGGTCAAAATCTGGCTGAAAAGGGACTTTCCTTGTCAAAAATGGTCAAAATTTGGCAGAAAAGGGTCTTTCCTTGTCAAAAAAGGGTCAAAATCTAGCTACAAAGTGTCTTTCCTCGTCAAAAATGGTCAAAATCCTGGCTGAACAGGTTCTTTCCTTGTCAAAAAGGGTACAAATTTGGCCAAAAGTGTCTTTTTTGGTCAAAAGTAGAGCAAAATATGGCTTTATTATCTCTATGTATTGTTTTCGTCCAATAAACGCGTTAAGTGTCCTTTACGGATAAGGTTGCGTAAAAATCTTTGGAAATGCGTAAAATCACGCATATCCCAAACAACAACGCAACAATTAACACGTCTTATTTGGAGATCCTAATAAATTTTAGGTTATTTCTTTATAAAGAGATGTCCTCAAACTATACAGGAAACAGGTTCAATCATGCACCTTATCATATGAGCGATAAGAGATTACAAATGAGTGATAAGATTTTCTCTTCGTTTTGAAAATGTTTACTTAACAATGCATAACTTTTATGAATAAAAATAATAGCACATATTCATTCTTTGAAGGTAGGTATACCGTTTACGTATACAGACGGTCAGACGTTTTAAAAGACAATTTGTGCTCATTTGTTTATGTATGACGTCACCACTTCTTATCGGTTATCAATAAGTTTGCAGGTTTCACTGCTGTTATCGTTCTGATTTTTGATCTCAATTTTTTGGTGTGAATACCGTGGTTCGAAATGAATTCGGTGACAGAGAGGGATTATGAGTTCCCTCCCGAACTTTTGGAGCAGCCGCAGGCGTTGGTTGGTGCAGTCGGACTCGACGTTCAGAGCAATTCAGTCCACCGGGCCATCTGGGACGCTTTCCGGGCGGAACGCCGCCCATCCGAGTCACTCGTCCGCCTTAAACATTTTAAACTCGATCATGAATATCCGAAGCCAAAGCCTAAGGTAACCACAAAACCATCCCAGGACCAAATTCCAACTTTTCTTGGTCCAACTACTCAATGGCCTCATACAAAATCTGTGCTTCATTGCTTTTTTGACACTTTTAGCGCTTGTTGCCATGGTAACAATGCAGTTCATAGGACGCCACAGCAATCTGGTGACAAGCTATTTTATTGATTTCAGAAATCCTCCTATGAGATGCACATACCGAAGGGCATTTTAAAACGCAGCTGGATGCATAAGCAGCTTACTCAGTTACCCGCAGTCCTCAGCGTCTTCTACGACTTGGAATGGGACGAGCCAAACTGGGAAGAGAAAAAGCAAGATTGTGCATCCCGTGTCCACAGCCTGAGGTATCCTCCCTTTATTTATCACTTTTTCTATTTCCATTTTAGGCATTCATTGGAAGGAATAATGATGAGCATTTGTGTCGTTTTGATACAAAAATCAGCTCCAAACCCAACAGGGGAAGAATTAGACAAAGCACGCCAGCTATTCCAAGCTGCAGGACTCACCAACAAACTTTTGTTCGTCCTACCTTATGACGATCATCTCCAAAACTGGATTTCTAAGTAATTTATCAATTAAACACTGAATCTTTAAATTCCCATAACTTCCACCACAATATCTATGTTGTTAGAAAGCTCTTTAAAATAGCTTTCTAACGGTATTAATATCAATAAAATCGGTCAGAAATTGTGGATGCTACGGGCATTTAAAGGTCCAGTCATGAAATCGAGCCGCATTGAAAGTGCTAATTTAATTAGAATAAAAAGAGCACTTTTTGACTTAGCAGTACCTCATTATCAGACGAAAATAGTCCAGATTCAATCTCATAGAGAAAATCTCAATAAAAAGACACATCAATATCTTTATGTCCGACATTGCTTTAAAATGGGCTTCTATTCAGAAATGAATCATGATTTAAATATGGCCAGAAAGTAAAAAAACAATTTTTTTTAAAGAACATCATTAATTTGTATTTTGAAGGTATTATAGAGAAGCGTATAATTATTTATTGGAGGTCAGATTGGCCGATACGAATGAATTCGAAGTGAAAACTGTCGCCGGTTTTATCGGGTATAAAGTTTCAAGGGTAGGCTTCGCTCAGAACAAATGGGATGAGGCTTTTTCACATTTTAAAGCTCATATTGAGCACTACAAGCATCTTGTGGGACCCAAACAGCTTGTTTTTCAGCACCATGCTTGGCTATCTAAGCAGTAAGTTGAAATTTGGACTTTTTGTGTGTCCTAAAGCTTGATTTTAGGTATAGCATTTTCGCTGATTTATTTGAAGAGATGATTTATCTTGAGAAAAAGACGACAAGGTCCATACATCCTGGCTACTACAACAAATTGGCCGCCAAGCAGGCTGGACTTCGAAAAACACTTGCTCATCAATTATGCTCCGTATGGTTTTTCATGTTTTGAGTCTTTTTTTAACTTTTATTAAAGGAAGTGCATAGTTACCCGTCTCCTGATCCTTTAGCCGGGTGGGAAAATTTGGAATTCTATGGTCAAAGGGCATGGCGACCTTGCAAATTAAGTGCGGAACCATTAGATCCTGAAATGGAACAAATGGGAATTCTCGCTTTACAATTCAACGAGAAAACAGTCGATCATTCCGTAAGTTTTGACTAATTTAATTTAATTGCCTTTTTTAAATGTCTGCTTTTTTAGGGCATCATTATTAGCTTACTAGGCAGCGCCATATCTCAGTTTAAAGCACACCGGTGTCTAAAAATGATGCAGAACCTAAGTAATTATAAAAATAAAATAGAATACATAATATATTAATTTTTTTTAGTGAATGAAATGGCTGAGGAGTATTATAGCAATAAGGATTATCGAAAATCTCTTATGTTCGTAAAGTATTCTATTTTGTGCAGAAAAATAGTCCCAAAATGCATGAATCCCTTTAACCTCTTTATTCTAACCTTTTCAAAAGGTTCCAAAAAGTTCCACGAGATGGCAGGCATGTGCTTTGGCCATGAAGGTTTTTGAATTGCGGATTTTTGTTGTTTTAGACTTTTGATGCACACGTTTTGGGACTATAGGATGTCAAAATGGGATTTGATAATTGAAAAGTTGATGACGATCGCCCTCGCATCGGCCTACCTTACTGCCAGCATTTCTGAGTATGCGGAACTCTGTGTTGACATCATGTCTCGAAATGTTCCTCAGAGCGAAAAAAGCCTTCTTGCTTTAAAAAATCTCATAATTCTAACCAATGTAAGGAAAAATTTGAAAAAATTGAAAATGTAATTTTATTGTTTGCAGGGCCAAGTACCTGACCCTGAGCCCAATCTGGACCCAAATGAAGTACTCAAAGCTCAAGAATTTTGGGCGAATGCGAAATCGGAAAATTTAGTTTCAGTGAATATGTCTTCCTATGCTAGTCCTGTCCAGTGCAAAGCTGTGATTATTAAAAACGACTTTGATTGCGTTCAAATCGACATTATATTAAGGTGAAGATTGATTTTATATTGTATGAGACAGGACAGGTGTTAGGGGAGTAGGGGGAGGTGATGGGAGGGTATGGGAGGTGATGGGAGAGTAGGGGAGGTGATGGGAGAGTAGGGGAGGTGATGGGAGTGTAAGGGAGGTGATGGGAGGGCAGGGGAGGTGATGGGAGGGTAGGGGAGGTGATGGGAGAGTGGGGGAGGTGATGGGAGGGTAGGGGAGGTGATAGGAGGGTAGGGGAGGTGATCTGAGGGTAGGGGAGGTGATGGGAGGGTAGGGGAGGTGATCTGAGGGTAGGGGAGGTGATGTGTGAGTGGAGGAGGGTAGGGGGGTGATGGGAGGGTAGGGGGAGGTGATGGGAGGGTAGGGGAGGTGATGGGAGGGTAGGGGAGGTGATGGGAAAGTAGGGGAGGTGATGGGAGGGTAGGGGAGGTGATGGGAGAGTGGATGAGGTGATGGGAGGGTAGGGGAGGTGATTGGAGAGTGGATGAGGTGATGGGAGGGTAGGGGAGGTGATGGGAGAGTGGGGGTGGGTAGGGGAGGGTAGGGTGAGTGGGGGAGGGTAGGGGAGAGTGGGGGATGGTAGGGGGGGTAGGGGGAGTTGGGGAGGGTAGGGGAGGTGATGGGAGAGCGGGGGAGGTGATGGGAGAGTGGGGGAGGGTAGTGATGGCATTTAAACATTTATTCATTAAATCCTGCCACATTGAAAGGCCACTTTGTCACTGTGAGGCCTCTTTTAAACTTTTTTAATTCAATCTTTTGAACCGGCCAATTTTTCACCCACAAAAATCTCCTTACATTCATTTTTCAATCTTCGCACCCTCTATTTTTACTTATATTTTTAGAGTGACAATAATGATTTTTAAGTTAGAAAAAAAAATCTAGGCTATAAAAGCCCTCATCAATTACTGTCTCGCTGACAATAAGCCATTATTTTCAAGTGAATAGACGAGGGTCCTAATAGGCTTTTCAGTTCCCTCGTGCTCCCAATCGGTCCCTTATCGCCTTCGTAATCATGTGCTGCTGCATTTGTTCTATCATTTTATTAGCTTCGATCGTCGCCTTGGCGATTTTCGGAGGTTATTTTCAATTTTATTCCTTTAAAATCTTTAATTTCTCTTTTCAGGTCTAGTATACCTCAATCTTTCGTATTTTCAAAACTCAACGTAACCGTACTGGGTGGAAGTGGCGAAAAAGTGAGCCATTTGGTCGCCACACGTTTGGAATTCAATTATTCTGATATGAAAACTTTTACTTGCTCTTTTGTGCCAAATTTACATGACATTGGAAAACCTATGCAGGTAAAACTAAAAAAAGACAATTTTCTCAGCTCCGGACTAAAGTACTTGAAATTTTCAGGGCTTTATCTTGTATTTGACTTATCAAATACAAGATGAAGCCCTGAAAATAGTTTTTTTGAAGCCCTGAAAATTTCAAGTCTCTCAGTCCATTGAAAGCAGGTGAAAAATCCTTTTTTTAAATTATTATCTTAAATTTTTAGGTGATTTCAGTCTCGTTGCATATCGGTGAAATAGAAGGTAGAATTGTCGAGTTGAAATTTAACGGTTTAGGTCGAGACTCTTCTCTTTTTTATAAAGAACTTCTTCATTTTAAGTATGAACATCTATATTTATAGTTAAAATTCTTAATTTAATCTTTTTAGACAATTAAAAGGGACAGAAGGAGATTTTGTAAAATTAGAATCAAAGTTAAAATGCGTGATTTCGAGGAGATCAGCGAAAATTGTAGCGGAAATCAAGCATGACCCGCCAGCTTTGCTCAACGAATGGTATCCTCTCCGTTTGAAGATTGTAAACGAGGAAACATCGCCGGTGACATCAGCGAATCTGACGATCGCCTTCCCTCAAAATTTCGACAAAGAAATCATCCATAAAAGTACAAATTAAATTTTCAAGGGTTTATAAATGATTTGTTTACAGGTAACTTTTATGAGGGAGGAAGTAGTAATTTTACACCTCTCCCCTTCAGTTTGGACGTCGACGATTTGAATCAATTGGCCTCCAAATGTTTTTATATTCGATGCTCTTGCTTGCAAAACCGACAACTTGAAATAAGAGTAAAAATAATTTTTTGATTTAAATTTTTTTTTTAATTTTTAATTTTAGCTGACTTATATGATCGATGGGCATTTATGTGTGGTCGAGTCGCAAATTGAGTTTAAAGTCGAGGAGCCTTTTAAATTGAGCACGAAATATATGTCGACGAAATTTGAAGAGCTGAATGAGCTTTTTACGAGGGAACCATTTTTAATACAGCCGGAAATCAAATCTTTGTCTCCATGGCCGATTACGATTCATTCAACATCAATAATCATGGTAAGGAGTTGTTGTTGTTGTTGTTGTTGTTGTCATCGTAGTCGTCGTTGTTGTTGTTGTTGTTGTTGTTGTTGATGATGTCGTTGCTGCTTTTTTTTTTTTAATTTTAAAAATGAATTAATGTTTTAGAGTGAAAATTTTCAACTGGATGGAGAATTCGACTGTTTGTTAAAAGGATGCGAGCTTGAAAGTCTAAATACGGCTTCAGAATTGATTTGTGCTTCGGTCAAAAAATTTTCATCGGATTCTTCACTTGTGGGGACTTTCGTTATAGAATGGGCTAGGTTCGTTCTAAAATTTTCAATAATTTTTGACTTGATGGTTCCGAAATTGTTAATTATCATCATTTTTAGATCTGGCGAATCGGTGACGTCGACATTTAACTATTCTTTACCTGAAAAAACGATTGTCGATATTCCGATTTCGGTGGTTGTGGATGCACCTGCGACTGCGATCGTTAAAAAGCAATATGTAGCCAAATATTACATTACGAATCACAGTGCGAAACTGATAATCCTTCAAGTCAAAGTTAAACCTTCGACGAGTTTCACATTTGCGGGTGTCGATAATGTAATACTTTACTTTTATCATTTCTTCGCTAAAAAATATTTTTTTAGACTCTTCTTTTTCTTTTGCCTGAAAGTACGAAAGAAGTCGAATATCAAATGTATCCTCTTTGTTGTGGAACGGCCGCTCTTCCCCTCATCAATTTGAATGTTTCTAAGGAAAGCAATATTTCAAATCTAGACCAAATCGTTCAGAGGGCACTTCCAGCCAACATTTTCATCATGGTAATCATTTATATTTTACATTTAACGAATTCTATTGGTTTAATTTCAGCCCGATGGAAAGAAATGTGAAGATAGTCAATGAAAAAGGTAAAATAATTATGTAAAAAAATTTAATTATTAGGTACACTATAAATCAAAAAAAGACATTTTAGTTGTTACATTCCAACATTTTTTTTGTTTATTTGTTTTCCAAAATGTTATATTTTTGTATGAAATGTTAATTAAAAACCACAATTTTACGCAATTTTTTTTCTGACTTTTTCCTTTCCTTTCACAAAAAGGATTAAAAAAATCAATCTAACTACATATTATTCGTTTATGGCAAATTTGGCCCTTTTAGCTTGATTTTTGATCCTTTTTAGGCACTAGGGCCCTATTTGTCATAAAGGAATTGGTAGCATCTACTCTATTTGGGCCCTAGTGTTAAAAGCTAACTAGATAATATTTCTTAACGACAAATAGGGCCCTGATTTTTGATGCTTTTTGGGCACTAGATACCACTCAACTAGATACCACAAATTCCTATATGACAATTAGTCCCCTAGTGCCTAGGATCAAGAATAAAGCTAACTAGATAGTATTCGAAAATGCCATTTTAAGCTTGATTTCTGATAATTTTTGGACACAAGGGGCCCAATAGATATGTTTTACAAATTCCTCTATGACTAATATGACCAACGAGCTATAAGAGACCATCGACGGAGCGGCCCTTGGGAATTTCCTCAGGTGGGCCTATCCGATCCTGAAATGTTTAGAACCAAGAAATATACAGGAAAAGAAACAAAACATTTGGGCATCGTGGTGGCACAAGTCTTGGAGGCTCTTGACGCTTCTTGTTTACGCCCAGAGGAGAGGGAGGCGTCCCGGGCCCCCGTCCCTGACATAGATCGAGACACTCCAAGCTCGAAGACTCCCTTCAGTCGGCGTTTGCGTTTCCATCCACAACCTCGCGCCTCTATCCTTCCACTTTCGTTTACTACTACGTGATCGAGTCAAAATTTAAAAAAAAAAATTACTTAATTTCTTTTCTTTTTTTTGGCTTCGGCCCTTTTTTCTACACGCGTTCAAGGATTTATTTATTTTTTAAGGTAAGCTTTGTTATAATTTAATTTAAAATTAATCGAAAATGCAACTTTTATGTGCAAAACACATTTTATGAGTAATTTTCTTAAGTGTCTTTTGAGTTATTGAACTTCGCGTGATGCCTTAAATTATGTCCAATTGACTCGAATTTCTAAAATTTTAACGTCTCATTTACATTTTAGTCCTTTTTTCCCCCGACAAAACGCTCATGTTATTATTTAGTTAGAGGTTTTTAAATTAATTTTTGTTTCCTAGCAGTACTATTTATTAATTTTTGTTTCCAACTGCATATCTATCGACATATGATGGCTTCTCTTACGTATCAAATTTTTGTCGCGTTGCCTACT
The DNA here is from genome assembly GCA_018703685.1 of Orius laevigatus. Taxonomy (NCBI): domain Eukaryota; kingdom Metazoa; phylum Arthropoda; class Insecta; order Hemiptera; family Anthocoridae; genus Orius; species Orius laevigatus. The sequence continues at coordinate 95,179 of JAGWEN010000057.1, read as the reverse complement.
TTTTGGCTGCATTTCTTTATTTGCAAAGGGCACATCAATACACAGACATTTTCATCAATATATTTTTTTTTTTAATTTGGTCTTTTGACAGTTTAAGGGGTCGCCTTACTTTTTGTCCGTGTTATATTCGAGTTCGATTCAGCCTAGATGATCTTCTAGCCATTACCCATACAGAACGAATCAGATTAACACTCTGCCCGACTTTCTTAACCGACCACCGTTACCATAATTGTAATATTTCTCCTTTATATTCTTCTTTTTTATATTTTCATAAAATAAAATAACCTTCATGGAAGAACGGATTTCATCGGGCATAAAACAAACCTTGAGGTAATCGAAACCCTTCCATTGATACCTTCAATGGTATTTTTATAGCTTCCTTGAAAATAGGAGTTTCGAATTGTGTGACATATAAAGAGTCCGTACCGTATGGTTCGGAAATTTTTTTTCTTCTCGGCATAGAAGTTGAAAAGAGGATGCTATTTGTAAGGCATTTAAAGAAGGCAGAACCTGTGAAGTGCAGAAGACGTGACTCCCCCAGACAACTCGAGTAGCGTTCAACTCGAGTTTTTGCTTTTCGACAAACGGGTCGTGCTTGTTTTTGCTCCTTTAAATTAGGGAGTAGGAAGGCGCTTTTAAGAAATTCGAAGATACCAATGCAGCGAAGAAAAAGAGGGGGAAATTTAGAGCTAGGGTGTCACAAAATCGTGACGGTTGCATCAAAATGTGGTAAAAAAGAGGGACTGGAAATAAATGGCATCACAATTTAGGGTAAACTTAACGTCAAAATGGGGTAAAAGGGGGTGTCATAGCGAAGTAAATGGTCACTACAAAGAGGCTCCAGAAGGAGAAAACGTGCACCACTGGATTAGGGAAGGCTATTGAGTAAAATTGGCACCACAAAGGGAAATACACCATGGAGTAAAAAGGGCACCACAAAATATAAAGGCAAATCAATCGAGTAAAATAGGCACCACAATTAGGCAAGGGGTACCACAATCGAGTAAAAAGGGCACCAAAATGGGATAAACGAGGTATCATACCGGAGAATAAGGGACACCACAATATGGGGGCACCAAAAATAGGGAAAAAAAAGGGTCTCTAGAATGAGAAAACGTTAGTTTAGATGGTAAATAAAAAGGGCTCCACAATTGAGCAAACCGGGCATCAAAATGGGGTAAAAGGGGGTATAAACAGTGACGTAAATGGTCACCAAAAAGAGGAGAAAACGTGCACCACAATTATAAGGGCAAATCAATCATGTAAAATTGGCACCACCATGAGGCAAGGGGCACCACAATTGAGTAAAAAGGGCACCAAAATGGGATAAACGGGGTATCATACCGGAGAAAAAGGGACACCACAAAATAGGGAGGCGCCATGAAGATTAGAAGCACCAAATTGGGGCAGTTCTGCACCAAATTGTATCATCGAGTAGAATACTTCGATTGTAGTGTCTACATAAGCAAATATTTATTTTTTATTTTATTACGAAGGTAACTGCAGAAATGCCAATTTTTGACTTAATCTTTTCCGAAGGGTTCCTTCGATTAAGGCCTCTAACATTTGATTAGACTCCTTTTCATAAAGAGACGCCTTCGGATTTATTAACAAAGATATTCTCAACAAGCCGTTCTGTCCGGTTGACAAATTGATGATCTTCAGATAATCATTAGACCAGAATTGAAAGAGCACGTCCCATTCATTCACCGTCCGCGGGTTCTCTGTGGTGCCCACGGGGCTAAAATAAAAAAAAGAAAAATAAGGACAATAGCGAATACCTTTCGGACGTTCACCTCGGCAAACAATTAATAATGCTCTTCGGTGTAATTAGTAGTTGGAGTCGAAAATTTATTGAAGTGCGAGTGGAGGGGAAAAAAGGTTAAAAACGACGGTCGACTTTCAAAAACGGCTTCGAGAACTTGATTCGAAACAAGTCCCATTTTCAGCCTACGATGATCCACCGTTTTAACTTTCGTTACCCCCGTTTCATCTCGACTTTCAACTCTTGATTTCGCTCATCAAAAAGGTATTTGTACGCAAGTAAAAGCTTGGAAAGAAAAATTATATTTAAGACCTTGTTGACCGATAAAAATGTCATTTCTAAATCGAGCAAACGAGACTATCATCCTTTTTGAAGGTTTTCGGCGTAATCACGGAGAAATGAGTAATTTTGTTAGACCCTGGAGTCGTATAATTAGTCTAAATAATCAAATTAGTCTCCGGAAGCAATTTTTTATGTTCTTTTTTGCTAAAAATCCCCTCTCTTTAATAAGAAACAAGGAATTTGGCTTCTATGTCATGTTTTGAAGAAAAAGGAATAAAATCAGGTCCAAAATTTCCCTTTAGTAAGGCTCAAAATTGGGCTTTTATGACATTTTTTAAAGAAAGAGGCCTGAAATCAAGCTTAAACAGCCATATCCCTTTATTAAGAGGCTCGAAATTTGGATTTTATGACATTTTTTAAGAATGAGGCCTAAAATCCAGCTTGAACAGCCATTTCCCCAGTAAGAGGCTCAAAACTTTGGCTTTTATGACATTAAAAGAAAAAGCCTAAAATTAAGCCATTTCCTTTTAGTGAGAGGATAGAAATTTGGCTCTAACGACATTTTTTTGCGGATTTTTTTAAAGAAAAAGGCTAAAAACAAGCTTTAACACCCATTTTTCTTTAGTTTGAGGATGGAAAATTTGCTTTTATGAAATTTTTTAAGGAAAGAGACCTAAAATAAAGCTTAAACAGCCATTTCCCTTTAGACTTGAATTAGACTTTTTTTTTTAAATAAAGAAAGAGGCCTAAAATCAAGCCTAAATAGCCATTCCCCTTTAGTGAGAGGCCTTTATTCATTTTCAAAAGTACAGTCCCAAACGTTTGGACCGATCCTGAAACTGTAAAATGTGGTAAAGACCTCATTTTCTTGAGAAAAATAAAAAATCAATAAACCGCCTTGGGGCATCTCTGGTTATTTCAATTTAAAAGCATTCGTGGTAATAAATTTAAGAAAAGAACAATGAAACCCATATTTTTGCTTTCTTTTCTTTACTCAGGTCGTAAACGAGCTCTTACGTCAATTACACAATTGTGGCTTTTTTTTTTCTTTTCAGTTGACATTTTTTTCAGTTGACACACTTCTCCGCTTTTCCTTTGAGACACGAGGGCGTTTTCTCTTTAATTATATCATTGAGGATTTTTGAGAATCGCGAATATGGAACTTTTTTCGGTGTTGTCCGCCAATGTGGTGGGCGTTTAGGAAGTGGAGATGCAGGACTGGTTTTTCCACGTTCTTCTTCGCATACCCGCCGTTTCCGATATCGCCCGACAAATTCCCATTCGAAAAAAAGAAAAGGCGACTTTTAAATCTTCATTCATACATTAATCTTTTTAATAGTCGTGATCTACTCGGTGTCGTTTATATCGACGTCCATTCATCACCCTTAAGTGGAAACGTCTGTTTCACACAATCATTCGCTTCGAAAGTGGCAAACTAATTGTTTCCTTGTCAAAAAAAGCTTAATTTAAAGAAATGATAAGTTGAAAAAAATCAGAAGACACAGAGGAAGAAATCATTTAAGCGAGTTTAAGGGCACGTACTCGATATTAAAAAAACATTTTTTAAATCTGATTTTGTTTTTTGTCTAAATTGGTCGTTCTCAGCCTTAATGGGTCAATTAAGGCAAGTTGAAGGACAAAACGTGATAAAATACGTTTTTATGTTAAACTTTAGGTGCAAAAATTTGTTTATTTTTTATTGGGCTGACATGGCACTTAGTGATTTTCTTGAAACCTGAAGGTTTGAGATGGTTGAAAATCGTGACGGGAAGGTCTTATGAGCCGAAGAACAGTTCAAATCGCAGAAGAGGTTTTGGAACCCTGCTAATAGCCTGCTAAAAAAAAGTCATTTTCTAACATTGATATCTCTTGAACGGCCGGGCCGATTTTGGCTTTCGAAAGCTCATCAGACGCAGAATTTTATCATCTTTCTTTTTTTATTTCGTGGTTAAGTCGCTAAAGTTCATTGCTTTTGAGCTAGAGATCAAAAACTGAAAAAAGTACCAAATTTTGCCGGTTTTTTCTAAATGGCGGAGAAAGTACAGGATGGGAGTCCCGCAACCTTGGATTTAGAACTATCTAATTGGTCCTAAAACTACTTTTTGAAATTTGGGGCCCTTTTTTCATCTAATTTTCTTGGACTGGGGCAGTGGAGTTTCGTTGTTTTTTTCAATAGTTCTCATGTGGACGCAATCTTTGAGAAGCATTGGTCTAAAATGTGACCCATATGCGCTCGTTGTTAATCTCTTTTGCTTCATGAGCGAGAAAAAAAGAAGTTTTGAAATGATATAGAAACCGATACAAAGTGTTTCTTCACGACTCATTGTCGGACAAAAGCCGCTTTTCGGTCTCACGATCTATTAAATATGTATTCCCACAGACTCATAATGAGAAACATCGATTTTTTCACCATAAAAAAGTTTTTTTTATATATCCCGCGTCTTGTCACCACCTCGCATGAGCCAAGGACGAATGGTACCGATGTTCTTCGTACACGGAGAGATAATAAATTCGAATCGAAAAGGACTGTGAAAACATGAATTTTTGAACCCATGCTGGGAAAAAAAGTCGTTTTTATCATCTTACATAAAAATTTTAGAGGAAATTTTTCCCTTTGTAAATGCTACTCGGATTCCACATGTTAAGGAGGCCGTGGAGATGAAAAGAACCCGAACACGAACTGACCACTTTTCGTGATTCTACTTTCAAACTTTTTTAATTAGAGAAAACTTCCTTGATTTTTTTAAATCCGAACGTATGCGAACAACTAGGACGTTATCATAATTTATAACAAGCGGGAAGAAAAAAAAATTAGTTACGGAAAAAGTGAAAATCGTTTGTTCCCGAAACAATTTTTTGGAACCATTTGCCTTGATCCAGATTTTTATTTTTTTCGGAGGACCGATTATAGTTTATAACGTGTCATTATTGTTTTTGCGGTTTCTTAACCTTCGCCCCTCGTGGGTTTATTTCACGAATAAAGGGTACTTATGGTAAATTTACTCGGGGCCAATAACTTTCCAGTAGGCACCTTATTTTGCATCATCTTGAACTCAAAAGCCTTCCGTAAGCTCCACAAAGGACCAAACGTTCCGGTGTTACGAATACTGTGCACAGAATTTTGACCCTAAGAACAATAACTTCTCTTTGAGAAAGTTAAAAAACAGAGCTTCCTGATCACGAATATATAAGCCTCTAGCCTGGGAGCCTCCGTGACGACCACCTCAATAGCCTACTTTCCTACGGAAATCCGCTAAAAGTATCCAAGTAAACCCGGGTTAGATTTGAGCGAGGAATTGATTGGAATCAATAACTTTTGGACCAAACTAACAGGGTGCCCCAGAATGACCCTAACTTCACTATTTTAAATGCAAACCCTATGTTTTGACGAAAGAAATCGATTTTATGCTTGATTTCCTAAGACTTTTACTAAGAACACTTTTTCGATAGGACCAAAAGTTCAGGAGTAACGACTGCTGTGCCACCTTAACGAACGATCCTATCAAAAAATTGTTCTAAGTAAAAGTTACTAGAAATCAAGCCTAAAATCGATTTCCTTCGTCAAATCATAGAGTTCGTATTTAAAATGACGAAGTTAAGGTCATTCTGGACACCCTGTATGTCGGATCCAAAAGTTATCGATACTAATCGATTCCTCGTTAAAATCTAAGGGGGGTTTACTTAGATACTTTTTTTGGTCAGGTCAAACCTCTGGCCGATAATAGGTAGGGCAACTCTAGCTGCCATTTCTGGAAGATCAACGTCCAAGGGGTCCTCAAGGTTGGACTGCAACGTTTCTTCTCAGGAGGTCTCAAATCCTTTGTTTTTAATACTTTTTCCTCCTTATATTTGCGTTCTTTTCTTTATCGTGCGTTCTCGATACGTGCCAGGAGATCGTCATATCGAGGAGGGGAGGGTCAACAGATGGAAGATCTTGATAGTCCAGCCTCGGGTATGCGGTTTGTTATATTTATTAGCACAATGCTCAATAATATAAAAAAAAATGCATTCCCTTTTTTATTTTAAATTCTTAAAAGGATGTTGCGCCTTAGATTTTTTTCTGTCCGAAGGCCAATTTTGACGTCTTATTTCCATCGGGTGTCAAAAAGATAAGCACCAGATAATGAAAAGTGGAGATGTCATGAGAAAATCAGTTTTTTCCACGTTGCTTGGAATTCCCAGAGTTGGAAATTATGACAATTTGAAGACGGACAGGTTCACGAAGTCCGAAGGATAAAAAAAGAGGATGACGATCCGTTTCGATAATGAAAGTGTTGATGCGCGAACCGTCCGGGATGAAGTTTCCTCAAGGGACAGGACTCGTAATTTTGGAGCCCTCTTGTTTACGAATAATGGTCGAAGGCGTTGAATCTCCAAGCCGACGTAATCACAAAGCACGTCATTTTACGCCGAAAATTTCATACAACGTGACCCCATCGGGACAATTCCTCATCGAATATTCAAAATAATCGGAAAAAAACCGAAGGCATTGAAAAAAAAGGAACAAAATGGCCATTTGTTGCAATTAACTGTTTTACGATTATTCTTTTATTAATAACAAGGTACTCGAGGGTAATTACGGGAAAGAGGAAGTTTTAACTCGGAGACGTTTATGCAAGAATGCATATTTCCCTTTATAGCCGATTATTAGCCCACTGGAGACGCCGTTTCTATTTCAACACACCAAATGAAATTTTCCACTTTCTTTAATAGCGATTTTACGTCGGAAACTACTAATTTGTACAAAAAACCGCAAGTTTTTACTTAAAAGTTAAACGTGGTCCTTTCGCGAATCTGAGAAATTCCCGTTTCAGCTTAAGTTGCCGGCGCCACATAGTCGTTTTATAGGGGAAAACGAAAATTTCAACTTTGGTATCAAAATATTCAAAACTTTCATTAAGGGTTTGTTTTCAGACTAATGGAGAAGAAATGTTGGGTATTTGAGTCTGAAAATAAGGCGTTTTTACTGTTTTTGGTGCCTTGAGACTGGGAATAAGGCATACTTTACTGTTTTTGGTGTTTTGAGACTGGGAATAAGGCATACTTTACTGTTTTTGGCGCTTTGAGACTGGGAATAAGGCATTTTTACTGTTTTTGGTGCTATGTGGCTGTGAATAAGTCGTACTTTACTGTTTTTGGTGCCTTGAGACTGGGAATAAGGCATACTTTACAGTTTTTTGGAGCTTTGAGACTGAGAACATGGCGTTTTTACTGTTTTTTGGTGCTTTGTGGCTGTGAATAAGACGTACTTTACTGTTTTTGGTGTCTTGAGACTGGGAATAAAGCGTTTTTACTGTTTTTGGTGCCTTGAGACTGGGAATAAGGCGTACTTTACTGTTTTTGGAGCTTTGAGACTGAGAACATGGCGTTTTTACTGTTTTTTGGTGCTTTGTGGCTGTGAATAAGACGTACTTTACTGTTTTTGGTTCTATGAAACTGCAAACACGTTTTGTGATTTGAGACTGCGAATAAGTAGTTTTTACTGTTTTTGGGTGCTCGATAAACAACTTCAACTTTCCCCTACAAAAACCTAAACAAATTCTTTATATTTTTCACTTGCAAATTAATTTATAGCCTAGGTGTCTCATGATTGCCTAAGGTCTCTAAAATGGTCAAAATACCTATTCTTTTTATTGTTTCAAGGGTAATAAAGCGTTACCACCCAACCGGCGTATTTTTATTTCAAGTCCCATTCGTCTCGGAATCCGGCCCTTAATTTCTAGACAAGCATTAGACGTCTAATAAAATTAACTTTTATGCGCAATCCCCGACATTAGCCGTTCCATAAATTAAGCGATCAAAACAAGCCCCGGAGATTTTTTATAAAATGAGCCTCGGTGGCTTCCCCGGAGGAAAATTGCGAATTCAACGGGGGAGAGAATCTTTTCTAATTAGTGCTAATGGGTCGTGCAGAATTCAAGAGCGCTAATGAGCCGTCGATTAAGTTTTATATCCACGCGTATTTTGTACGTTTACTTGTTTTTTCACGCGATCGTTTACTTTTTGTTCTTATTTTATTGTTTAAAATTATCATTTCGATCTGATTGACCTTTTCCTATCTTCTAAAGAATTCGATACTTTGAAGAATTCCTTATTCTTCTATTTCCTAGATCGAATAGATGATAGATCAGTCCTTTTGAGTTTTTTCAATATCTTTTGAATTTTATCATCATTTAATCCTGTTTTGAGGAATTTTAACTTGTTTTTAGTAATTTTTTTTTCTGCTCAAATATTTGAAATTCTCGATGTTTCGAGGCTTTTTTTTTTATTTGCCAGGATGGTCTATATTTTGAGGACAAGCTACTCGATGTAGAAATTGGACCAAACTGCGTACAGGACGTCCCGTCATTAGGCCTTTTCTGTAGTAGATCGGATGCTCTTCTGCTTCCATACCGGTCCCGCTTATGTCGATGTGGGCGAAGTCTACTTTTGGTGCGAATTCCTATAAAATTTCGATTGTATTATTTGATGCTTTTGTTCAAGTCTCTTGGACTGTGTAGAGAGGCCTAATTTGCGATAAATCACCCAATCTGACTACACTGAACTCTGTAGAAAAGTTCAATTTTCGATAATTCCCAATATGACAACACTGGACTGTGTATAGAAGCCTAATTTGCGATAAATCACCCAAGCTGGTAACACTGGACTCGGTAGAGAGTCCCAATTAGCAATAAACCGCTCAATCTGGCAACATCGGACTCTGTAGAGTAGCCCGATTTGCGATAAATTGCCCAATTTGACAACACTGGACTCCTAGAGAAGCCTAATTTGCTATAAATCACCCAAGCTGGCAACACTGGACTGTGTAGAGAATCCCAATTAGCGATAAATCGCTCAATCTGGCAACACTGGACTGTAAAGAAAAGCCTAATTTGCGATAAATCACCCAAGCTGGCAACACTGGACTGTGTAGAGAATCCCAATTAGCGATAAATCGCTCAATCTGGCAACACTGGACTCTGTAGAGTAGCCCGATTTGCGATAAATTGCCCAATTTGACAACACTGGACTGTGTAGAGAAGCACGAGTTGCGATGAATTGCCCAATCTGACAACACTGGACTGTGGAGAGTATCCTAATGCGCTATCAATCGCCTAACTACTGTGGAATCTGTAGAGAATCCTATAAATCGCCTAATTTGGCAACTCTGGATCGTGCAAAGTGAAAAATCCTTCATTTCCATTCTGGAGGCACCAGGTAACACCTAATAGTAAATTTGAATCCACGATATTAGTGCGACCTCGTGATATTTCCTGAAACTAGCTTTTTCGATCTATTTTAGCTAAAGAACGAGCTTTCTAGTTTTGCTCGAAGGTCTTACCAAAAGAAAAGCTGCTCCTTTGCACAAAGAAGCGCCACGCCCTAAGCCGACGTTGTCGACATCGACGTCGTTGAGTCCCGTCACGCTTTTCGAGTAGTGATCCCAAAAAGGCATTCGCCAAAAGCGGTCCCCCGTGTCTGATCCTGCTTTTTGAAGTTCTTTCCAAACAATGTCTGACGTGCAGAATGTCGGCGATGCTGCAGATCCCATGGCTTCTCTCGCACCACCTTAAAAACGTTTTTATTTGTGCTTTTAATTTGCATAAAGTTTACATAAAAGTGTGGCGACATCGATGACCAGACATGGATGCAATGATGCAGCATGGACTAAACTCGCGGCTAAAATTATGTGACCTGCGAACGCCGGGTTTTGGATTTTGATAGTCCGACCGGTTTGCGTGATGACGACGTCGCCGGGTTTCATCGCCGCGCCTCCGGGCATGTTTTCGATGAGAGGGACCAGACCGACGACGTTGATGGGTATACGAAGAGCAGCGCAGGCTTTTAAAACGCCAACGATGGCAGCACCACCCGCCACATCCCCTCGGTGCTCACCCATCCCTTGGCACGGCCTAAGACACAACCCTCCCGAATCAAACGTCACCCCTTTCCCGACCAAAACCACCGGCTTGTCATCTTCAGTTCCTCCGCAGTAAAACATTTCGAGAAAAAGAGGCGACTCGCAAGCCCCCCTCGACATCGCCAATGTCGGTATCATTCGCTTTTCTTCCATCCAATCTTTATTTCTTATTTCAACTTTGACACCGCACGGGCATAAATAGTAAATGGCTGCTTGTGCAAATGCCATAGGGTTGATAATGTTAGCAGGCTGTTCTGCCAAATATCGAGCCAAATTTTGCCCTGCAGCTTTGCTGTCACCTCTAAGCCAGCCTTCTCTACAAATCAGTTAATAGAGACAATGCAACCCTTGGGATACGAACTCCATTTGCGGGTTGAAAAAGTCGACGATGGCTTCCGGTTTTTTCCTCTTTCTTCCTTTCATTTCTTGATACCTCCAGACTGCAAGGTTGGCCCCTTCTGCAGCAGCTTCCGGATCTCTGAATCCTTCCACGAAGATCCTTTCGATTCCGCTGTCCTGAAGTGCCCTCGCCCCGGCAGCAGCGGCCAATCTGATCGACTCTTTGCTCATATCCATTGTCTCCGTGTCGGAATACGATTTTGACGCTTCGCCGAGACCGGAGACGGCCGTTGCATAAAACTGTTCTCCTATGTTGTGCAAAACTTTGGCAGTTCCTTCCGATATCGAAATACTAAAGCAATTATGAAATAAACAATTATTTTTTTTATAATTACGTCTTTAAAAGATTCTTTATCACTCCTCCATTTGCGTCGTCATACTGCTCTCCAGAATCAGTCAAAATCTGCTTATTCCCGCAATCTTGATACACCCCAACGACCACGCCTGACTAAAATCCCCATTATTCCGAATAGAAAAACGCAAATTGTTCAAAACCTGCTTTTCATTTTGACATTCAGCCGGCTCGACTGAAAAACGTCTCATTTGAAATTTTGAACGAAAAATCGAACGGATCATAGTTAAACTGTAAATTTCGAAAACCAAAATAGAAGGTCGAAACAGATGTTGTGGACCTGTTGATTAAATAAACGTTGGACTCGTTCTCGCGTGCTCAGCCAGGGTGACGTTTAAAGGCGAGAGTTAAACCTACTTGTCCATCAATTAGAGACTGACCATGTCCTCCATAACCACCGCGCTTCATACTATTATCTCATTAGCCTACTATCATCGCCTAAAATGTCTCAAACGTAAACAAATTTCGAAAAGTTTTCAATTTGAGAATCTGTCGAACTTCTCAACTTTCTTTGTACAGGAAGTCTTTGTTGCCTCCCACACCAGCTGGGCCAGCTCGCCCCTGTTCCCACGAATTTCACTGAATTAACCCCTTCAACCGCATCTTCTGGAGTAATATTTGACCTAGTGGATTAATTGAGGAACTCTCTCGAAATGAGGAGATGACACGGAACGATTTTTCGAGCACTAGTAACACCGATCCCGAAGAAGGGAGCTTCTCAAACTTGACGGCCCATATAATCAATTCGCCAGAAAAACCGCGGTGAGATCACTTCGAAACGGCAATTAGTAAGCCTTTCTCATCAGAATCCATTACCGCATCGAAACTATACAAGCATTAAGCGCTTCCATCAGTTTTATTCGCGATAATCGGAAAACCGTTTTTATCCATTCACCCTACATTTGAGATAATGAGCTCTTTAATTTGTTTTTTCCTTCATAATCCTTTATATATTAAAAAAAAAAATCGCTTGTGATTGGAGGTATTGAACGGAATCGTCTAAAGAACAAACAACGGTGAAAAACCTTTTAAAATTTCTAACTGTTTTTATTACTTATTGAAACCATTAAAATAACGGAGGTGCTTCTCTCTACCTACGTATTATTTTCGTTATAGAAATACAACTTTTTTTTTTTTAAGAAAAACTTATTTTTTAACAAAAACCATAGATCCTAACATACCACAAAGTTACTTAAAAAGGTTCAAAGTCCAAAGTCGATTAAAGATGTTCGAAGTCTTTAAGTGCCTTTCTTGTGTTTAATAATAAACATCGATTTTATAAGGTTTAGCGTGAATTTAATTAACGATCTTCACAGGCGTAATGAAGCAATTAAATCTTCCTGCTAAATGGCAGTGAAGACAGAGCGGATGAATAAATAAAAAAGTATAAAAAAAGCAAAAAAAGAGACGCTTATGCAAATTTTCAAGGATGTTGAGTCCGAAGACACGACTAAAGGACTCGCTTTTTTTCGGAATAGATCTTTCGTTTATCTAGAATCGATCAAACGAATGTGGAACCGGGGCGAAACGGTGGGGAAGGTTTGGAAAAGGAACGACCAAGTATATCCTCCAACATATTCGACAATGCTCACATAAATCTGCACGACAAAGCCCCGACCACACATTTACATATAATTGATTTGGAACGATTTAAAATTCTAATCCGACCCTCCCCCTCTTCGTTTGTAGACCTCCTATAGACCAAAAGGCACACTGACCAATAAAATAAGAAGTCCAGACTTATTTGGAAATTCGACTTCTTTTATTGGAATTCTTTCGTTGAAACCGAATTTTTTTTTTTTCGCCAAGACCATTTTTACTCATCTTTATAAAAAGTGAAAAAAAAATGTAAGTAAAGAGTTCACACGCTTCTATTAGCTTTTGACCGGAAGCCGATGGAATAACAAGAGAAAATTTCCCAGTTTAGAAATAACTTCCGGCAATAAAAGTGCGTTGACCAAAGTGGGAAGGATTTACTTAAGCACATCACCCATAACTAAGTAGATACGCCCGGCTCCATATTCTGGATCAATGGCCATCCACATGTTTTTTCGATGTCCTGGATGTTAAAATCCCATTTAAAAACCCAAAATACACCGAAAAAGGACTGAAAATAACCAAAATTCACATGAAAGAGCTAATTCGACAACCTCCAAATTTCAAATTCCTCACGAAGAAATGACAAAATTGACTTAAAAGTGCCAATTAAACATCTATAACATTCAAAATTGACTTGAAAAACCAAAAATGAGATTTTAATGTTTAAATATTTTATTTGTTTCAGGTATGGATTGAAGTTTTGCTTCACGGTGTGGTAGGAGAGGTTTGAATTTTTTTTGTTGTCGATTTTATAAAGGGTCTTACCGTCAAAGAAAATTTTATTCAGAAGATCAAACTTTAAAATTTATTTTCAAGATACTCCTTGACGGAGAAGGCCATTAAATGAGATTGGTTGGAAAGAAGATAAGACAGGAAAATCGTAAAAGTTGCACGAGACGTCCGTGTATATTTTATATTTTCATGGTTTTAGATTGAAGTTGAGAATCGAAAGGGAGGGGTAGGGAGGGTCGCCTCACCTACGCATATTATTGTCCGCTTCATTAAAATTCAATAGTCGAGTCCATTTAGTAGAAAGTTGTTAATATGATGGATGCCTTATGTGAAGAAGAGGTCGAAGTGGAATTCCCGAAGATGACAAAATCACGGTGAAGACGAAGAGTGCTACTCGGTCGCAGACGTCCGCTCCCCTCGATATCTTCAATCTGTCGAGGCCCATATTTGACCTGAGCAAGCCTTCTTCTCACCTCCAGTCGTCCTTGTTGGAAAACTTAGGAGTCATTTCGTGAAACGCGCCGTGTGGAACGAGTCCTTTAACAAAATAACGTTTTTCCCCAAAGAAAGTTTTAAACTCATATTCTGATGTGAATCGTCATTTTTATATTTCCTCCGGAGGTACGACCCTGTGACTGTTATCATCTTAGCGTGAAACCAACGTCGACAAAAATCTTTATAAATTAGAAAAAGTACTGTTTTTATCAAAAATAGCCTAAAAAAGAATCCTTTTTTACCGAAAAAATTTCGAAATAAGCATAAAATGGGCCTTTTTTTCGTCGAGGAAGGTTAAAATCTGCCTTTAAAGGATCTTTTTTTATAAAGAAAGGTCAAAATCTGTCTTAAAAGGTCTTTACTAATCGAGAAAGGTCAAAATCTGTCTAAAAAGGTCTTTACTCATCGAGAAAGGTCAAATCTCTCTTTACTAATCGAAAAGGGTCTAAATGAGTCTAAAAAGGTCTTTACTAATCGAGAAAAGGTCAAAATCTGCCTAAAAAGGTCTTTACTAATCGAAAGGGGTCTAAATCTGCCTATGAAGGTCTTTACTAATCGAAAAAGGTCAAAAATCTGTCTAAAAAGGTCTTTACTCATCTAGAAAGGTCAAATCTGCCTATAAAGGTCTTTACTAATCAAAAAGGGTCAAAATGAGCAAAGTCTTTACTAATCGAGAAAAGATCAAAAGATCAAAGTCTGCCTAAAAAGGTCTTTACTAATCGAGAAAGATCAAAAATCTGCCTAAAAAGGGTCTTTTCTTATTGGGAAGGTCTAATATGTGCCTACAAATGGTCTTTTATTATCGAAAAAAGTCAAAATTTGCATAAAAGGGACTTACATCATTGACAAATTCGTGGTCCTCAGAGCATTCTGATTCTTTCCAAGCATGTGTCTTGAATTTTACCATTTGGAACAGAAAAACAAGATAAAATTTCAATATTTTATCGAATTCTTAATTCTATCCTTGAAAAAACTAACGTCATCGAAGACAAAAAGAGGTTTAGTCGTTCATAATTTTTTCTTCTATTCTTAAAATGTAACAACCCACGCTATCTTTAGAAGGCGAGGAATTTATCAAATATGCACTTAACGTTTAGAAGATGACCGTGGCCGAGAAAAAGACGAAGAGATAAAAGTGTCATGTAATTTCTTCCTTCTCGAAAGTCAATTTTACAAGGCGAATGATGAGGGGTTACATACAATTAAAGGTGATTTACACCTGGAGGCTCCTTTTTTTTTCGTTTTCGACTTTTAAATTGATGGATGATGTGAGATAAAAGAGGATAGACATAACGTTTAGAGTAATTTTAATAGTCAGACTCAAATATCTCAAAATCGGCTGGATTTAGGGGGTCAGATCGCTTAATATTTTTAAAAGTAGTTAAATAGAGCTTTCCAAAAATGGGTCAACTGGGAAAATTGGGAAAAGTTTATTTGGAAAATCGGTCCAGTCGTTCCTGAGTGTTGATGCTAGTCAGCGAAATTTTCTTTTAGACTCGCTATCTTGAAAACGGTGAGCTTAAGGTCTCCGACTGACCATAACTCGCATTCGGTTAACCTTGATGTCTCCAAAATGATAAAAGAACAATAAAAGCCCTTCTACGGTTTATCTATGTTAATTAATTTTTGATAAAGAATTCCGTCTTTGGAGGAAGTTGGTGTAAGAGAGCGACGAAATGATGTCAAGGACGGAGAGAGTTTTTCTTTAATCCCATCCCAATCCTCGAGAGTTGACAAAATTGAAATAGAACGTGAAAGTGGTCCCAGAATAAACTTAGAAAAGCTTATTTTGAACAAATCAGATGAGGGATTACGATTTTGTCTTCTGGAAATATTTATTTTTCCAAGAAACTGTGGACGGAAGCGTTTTTTGTGAGGTGCGAGCTCATTGATATTTCTCACGGTGTTTTAAGATCCGAGATAGGTACTCTTGTATATTATGTATCTCAGACGAGGTTTTCCCTTATCTCCGGGACTACCTGCACGGCAAACAAGTGAGAAGCTCGAGCACGAACCAAGGGGACGTAAACAGAAAAAGAGTCTCATTTACGATCGAAGCTACTGGGCCATCAATTTCTTCATTGCCTCAAGCTCTTTTCCGACTCGAAATTAAACTTTCACTCAATATCGTGACCGATCTGTATTTAGAGAGGCCGTTTAAAATATATGCATAGATAAGGAGATTGAAAGATTGAATGAACTAATGATTAGAAAACAAATATGACATAAGAGAAAATTCGTTACAACACCTTTTTGGTGTTTTTCTTTCATGCATCTCTTTTGTAATTGGAAAGCTAAGGCAGTGAATCAAAGGCTTCATCAGGAAGAAAAGAGGGCAAGTTCTGAACCTCTTAACCTTTTTAGATATCTGAGAAGAAGCTAAGCTGACCATCTTCAAACCCAGATATCTCAGGAACGGATGGACCGATTTTCCAAATAAACCCCTTTTTGGAAAGCTCAGTTTGAGTACCTTTAAAATATTAAGCGGTTTGACCCGCTAAACCCAATCGTTTTTTGAGATATTTGAGTCTAAAGACTGAAAAGAAAGAAGCTAAGCTAACCAGCTTCAAACCCAGATATCTCAGGAACGGCTGGACCGATTTTCCAAATAAACCCCTTTTTGGAAAGCTCAGTTTGAGTACCTTCAAAAATGTAAAGCGGTTTGACCCCCTAAACCCAATCGTTTTTGGAATATTTGAGTCTAAAGACTGAAAAGGAAGAAGCTAAGCTAAACAGCTTCAAACCCAGATATCTCAGGAACGGCTGGACCGATTTTCCAAATAAACCCCTTTTTGGAAAGCTCAGTTTGAGTACCTTTAAAAATATTGAGCGGTTTGACCCGCTAAACCCAATCGTTTTTTAGATATTTGAGTCTAAAGACTGAAAAGGAAGAAGCTAATTTGACCATCTTCAAACCCAGATATCTCAGGAACGGCTGGACCGATTTTCCAAATAAACCTCTTTTTGGAAAGCTCAGTTTGAGTTCCTTTAAAAATATTTAGCGATTTGACCCCCTAAACCCAACAGTTTTTGAGATATTTGTTTCTAAAGCGAAAAAAGGAAGAAGCTAAGCTGAACATCTTCAACCCCAGATATCTCAGGAACGACTTGACCGATTTTCCAAATAAACTCTTTTTGGAAAGCTCTATTCAAGGCCATAAGTTGTAGGAAGAGCGGCCAACCAACCAACTCCTTTGTTTCTAACGCTTTAAAATAAACAAAAAAATAATTTTAAAACCAACAAAACGATTACTTTTACTGAATCTCATGAATTTCATTGATTTTTTTTCCCAGAGCCAATTAAAACGCAAATTACGTAGAAAAAACGAGAGTACAAAAAAATACAGCTGGGAAGAATTTCCCCCATCGAAAAACTCCACCTTAGGATTCGTAGTCTTTGCGGTCGGATAGAGGATTTTACAGCAGATAATTGCCAGGTTGAGTGGGGAAGTTTTTAAAAGGCTATTAATTATCCGACTTTCTTTATTCTTCGACGAGAACGAGATAGAGAACAAAGGTTATGGTCTCGGCCTCCTCGGACAATGGGACATGCTTAAGTTAAAAACCGACCCCGCCGCAAATTTTATTGAGCTATTCAAACGTTAACTACACCCAAATAACGTCAGTGTTAGAAAAAAAAGTAAATAATTAAAAGTATCATTAGGCTATAAAAATTCTTTATGTTTTTCAATAAAATCGTGGTCCTAGGGTGGCTAGCCAGTGGAGTGTTGAATAATGCATTGGGAGTGGCTTATCTCTCTGAGGGTGTGGCACCATTGTCAAGCACTCTCTCCGGAACGCATACTACATAATGGTTAAATAAAAAAGGAATCATTGAAAGGTCTAATAGTTCGAATAGGTTCCGCAACTAATTTGAGCCCTACCACAATCGAAATCGTGTTCTGCTCTATCGAGTTTCCAATCAGAGTTACTATAAAGGGACCGTAATTAAAGAAGTTATTAAAGTCAACGAAAACATCAATGGGGTGTTGAAAAAGGAAGTTAATCGAATAAAAAACACATAAAACGAGATGACAGGCTTAGGCGACTTTTGTAGCAGAATTTCTCTTTGTCTCAAACCCTCATTATCAACATAAACTGCCAATTTTGACGCCAATTTTTGTGTCTAAATACCCAAAATGGGACAGTTTAAGTCAAAAATCACTCAAAATAACCTATACTTCTATTAGGGCTTCTCGATTGATGATTTTAAAGGAAATTGAATTCTCTACAACGTTTACTTAGTACACTTTTTTGATAGGATATCCCCTTTCTTGATTTTTCCCGACTTTTCTAAAATCTGACTTTTTTTTTTTTATAGGAAAAACTCGAAAATCCCGCTTTTTTGTCGCCTCGTAGCTCAGGAACGGTTGGTCTTTAAAAAATCTTATTAAATCAAATTTGCAGCAAATTTCATAGGCTTTAATTTTGTTTTTATAAATTTTTTTGAAATTTCAATTTTTGAATGAAATTTTTTGAAATTTACCCCCACCCCTGCCTATTGATCGTTAATTGTTTTTTGAGAGTCGTTTTTAAAGGTATTTAAATTCTCTACAACTTTTATTAAGTACACTTTTTTGATTAGATGACGTCTTCTGTACTTCAGAGGTCAAAATAGAAACCCCGGTTTTTTTTGCGACCTCGTAGCTCAGAAACGTTTGGTCCTACGAAAAAATCATATTTGCTCAAAATTATAGCAAATTTAATTATCTTTAATTTTGTTCTAAAAATGATTTCGCCTACGACTAACGGTTTTCGAGATATTGCAGAAACAAAGAAAAAAATCACCTTAAAACCGCTCTAGACACCAAAGCTCATGGGTTTCGTTAGGGGACTTTTTTGTGGTTAATCAAGGGACCTACCCCTACACATTTCCGTAGATAAACAAAATACCTTATTTATTTTATTTGCCCTTTTCGGGCTTAGATTGACTAGACTAATGACGAAAAGAAGAGAAAAAAATATTTGGGATCATTTGATTGAGAAAACTAGGGTGAGAAGATTGATGGAAAGCGCAGGACAATCTTGAAGTTTGCATAAAAAATATAATTCAGACTCGTATGGTAAAAAAAGGACATACCGGCGATCCTTGGACAAAAAGAAATGCCTATATGGTCAAGTGTGAAAGAGAAGGATAAAAAAATAGAAGAATATCCTTGAATGTCGTATACGGGCAATGATGTCGCCCTGTCCGATCCCACACTTGTTACGGCTTTTATACCCAACTCCATAGACTGCAAAATTTTCCAAGCGATTTTTCAACCCGAGGGATTTTTTAAAAAACATAAAAAAAACGGTGTCGCACATTCTTTAAATTCTCGTAAAGGCACTTAAGGCTCTTACCAAGTCATCTAGCCAGAGATGGCCAAAGGTATTTATGTCAAGTTTAATACCTGTTTTGGGTAAATTGCCTATCAATTGCACGTTTCATTAAAATATTTCAACGAATGGTTTCTTTTACAAGGCTTTTAAGTGAGGTAATTTAAATAAATTGCATTGTCCGGTTAAGAAAAAACATTTTTGGTATTTCCGCCCTTTTTGTGAAGCATTTCCTTCTTCATATTTGAAAACCAGTTCGAAGGAATTTGTATGCGTCAAACGTATGGTGTCTCTAAAATTCCCAATATATAAAAAGGGTCATTTTGACCCTAATACCTCCATGGGGGTCATACAAACTTTTTATGGCGAAACTCTACTAGTCAAACGAGAAATTCTCAGCTCCCTGAGGACTAATCGACTTGAAATTTTTAGGGCTTTATCAGTTCCCAAGTCAATCAGTCTATAGGGAGCTGAGAAAAATGTGTGAGATCTCCACTTTTCGTCTCTGAATACCAAAAAGTTGCATTTTTTCGTGTAGTTTGACTGGGCATATAACAAAAGGAAGTTTCACGAGTTGCGATACAAATTGCCCAATGAGAAGACAATGATTTGGTGATTTTTCCCCTTTTTTTAAGCGAAATTTTTTCACGTAGGAAAATATAGACCAACGGTTGACAATGGCTTTTCTGCTCGACATTTTACATAACCAGACTCGGATTACGCATCTCGTCTTTGCCACAGCCTCCATTGTCAAAAGTTTCAAAAAATTAAAAAAAAATTTAATTTTTGTTTATTCAACTTTCCCTTTTTGTCTTGATAGTTAAATTTTTGCAATTATCACAAGGCTAAAGTGACCTCTTTACAATTTTTTTCGAGAGAGTAAATCTTGATTAGTTACCTTTGTCAGGTATGCGACCTCGTTAAATTAAAAAAAAACACAACGCCAGGGCCTGTAGGAAATGAAATAAACGCCCTACATTATTTATTGGCATATATATAGCTCCGCTGTTAATATTCTGTGATCCCAAATTGAGGAAAAGAGCGACAATGATAAAATCTCTAATTAGGATTCCTATTCGCTGGAGCGGATAGGTGAACGGTACTTTTCGCCAGTGAAGCTGGAAAAGCGCAAACCGACACGTGCTTTGAGTATAGCAAGCCTATAATTTAGGAGGCCCGAGGCGACAAATTAAAGTTTTTAGCTGTTTTATCGTGTGAGGACTCGATGCAGTAATTATGGCGTATCAGATACGGAGAAGTCGCGGTGGGAGGAATTGAGTCATAAATTTCACTGAATTCTGAGTTTGAATTTGATAAGTGTGGCTTTTCTAGTTTGAAACGCTCTAAAATTAAAGGGTTTATGACTTTTATATGGTGCCTACTGCTTTTACTGGAAAGAAATTACTCTCGGTTTTGCCAATGAATTACGTTACGACAGGAGTAATTTTGAAAGGGTGCAATGACCATAGTGGACATAGGAACCTGGATGCTATAGAGTTCTTGATGTTATTAAGGATTTCAGGCTGAGAATTTATAGTATCTGAGATAAG
This sequence comes from Orius laevigatus, assembly GCA_018703685.1. Classification (NCBI taxonomy): domain Eukaryota; kingdom Metazoa; phylum Arthropoda; class Insecta; order Hemiptera; family Anthocoridae; genus Orius; species Orius laevigatus. The sequence continues at coordinate 74,786 of JAGWEN010000057.1, read as the reverse complement.
GAACGGGTAATTAATCGAAGTCGCGAACCTCGTATAATTAAGCGGTGACGGAAGTATCGCTAGGTCGATAATATTCTCTTTTATTGTCTTTACGCCAGTCGAAATGTGGCGAGGTTCGCGTTCTCCGTGGCCGAACCGGGACGAGGAAGGGAAGCCTTGTGCACGCCATGTGTTCATTGGCCCTCCCGCGATTATTTCTTTTGTTACTCTCGTTTATTGTTTATCCCATTTGACCTCAGAGCTATGCCCTCCCTCCGGCCACGAGAGACCGCATACGTCCACGAAAAAACAACGTCGGTCCGAGTCAGAAGAGCGTAGATGGCTGAGATCTCTAGTTCAGGTGGGGCTGCTGGGTCATCTTTACTTCGAACCTTTTTTGGTATATTGAGAAAAAGCCTTAAAAATTTCAAGTCTCTTTTTTCGACTTGGACCCTTTTTCATTAAGACTCATGAGGGACTTGGTTCTCTAAATGTACCTTTGTTTCATGGTCTAGTGGAATGGGAGCTAAGGATCCACGTCCTCAGGCTGTGTTTTGCGCCCACTTGGGTAAAGAAGAACTTTTATGTTACCCCCTTCAATTACTTATATAAGTTGAACCGAAAATTTAAATAGCCTATTATTTATTATCATCACCTTGTAATAGAATATGTTGTAGTTACGTGAACTCTTATTTGTGACTTAAGTTTCACTGGGTGGGCCCTTACCGCCTACATTCCACTTACCCCGAAGGATTTATGTATATTGTTTCGTAATTTGTTTGTTCGATTGAAATTTTGACATTAAAAGGGGAAATAAAATAACCAATCAAACATCGAGGGGAGGCTTTAGGACTTCGAAGTGTGTGGGTTCCATGTGATTTGGCACTGGGAGGAAAGGACTTTCGTTTTTTCTTCCCTGTCCGTCTACCCACCCTTCCCAATCAGACACTGCGTCTGCCCTTCCTTCGATATAACAGTGAGGCCGTCATCACGTCTTTCTCCAAGTCAGTTAGTCCTGCCCTTCCTTCCCTTAGTCAGCCAGCATGCCTTCATTCCCTGTGTTAGTGAGTCCGTTTGTTATTCCTTTAATGGATCAGTCAGTCCTTCTGTCCTTATTTCCCTAATCGGTTAGTCCATCTGCTCTTCCTTCCTTTAGTCAGTCAGTCCGTCTGCCCCGTCTTTCCCAGTCAGTCCGTCTGCCCTTCCTTTCCTTAGTCATTGCGTCTGCTTTTCCTTCCCTGAATCAGTCAGATCATCTCCCCTTTCTTCACCACTCAACCTGTCTTCCCTTCCGTCCCTTAGTCAGTCAGCCGTCCGCTCTTCCCTCCCTTCGTCATTCTCCCTTCCTTAGTCACTTAGGCCCTTCCTTTTCTTAGTCACTAGTCAGTCATTCAGTTCGCCTGCCCTTCCTTTCCTTAGTCAGGTAGTTAGGAACTAGTCAGTCAGTCCGTCTGCCCTTCCCTTTCCTTAATCACTAGTCAGTCCGCCTGCCCTTAGTTTCCTTAGTCACTAGTCAGTCAGTCCGTCTGCCCTTCCATCTCTTAATCAGTCAGTCCATCTGCCCTTCCTTCCCTTAGTCAGTCAGTTCGTCTGTCCTCTCTTCCCTTAATCAGTCAGTTCGTCTGTACTCCCTTCCGTTTAGTCAGTCAGCCCGTCTGCCCTTCCCTCCCTTAGTCAGTCCATCTGCCCTCCCATCACTTTAGTCAGTCAGCCCGTCTGCTCTTCCATCCCTTAGTCAGTCAGTTCGTCTGTCCTCCCTTCCATTTAGTCAGTCATTGCGTCTGCTCTTCCCTCCCTTAGTCATTGTGTCTGCCCTTCTTTTCCTTAGTCACTAGTCAGTCAGTCCTTCTGCCCTTCTTTCCCTTATAAGTCAGTCCGTCTGCCCTTCCTTCCCTTAGTCAGTCAGTTCGTTTGTCCTCCCTTCTATTTAGTCAATCATTACGTCTGCTCTTCCCTCCCTAAGTCATTGTGTCTTCCCTTCTTTTCCTTAGTCACTAGTCAGTCAGCCCGTCTGCCCTTCCTTTCCTTAGTCACTAGTCAGTCAGTCCTTCTGCCCTTTCTTAGTCAGTCAGTCCGTCTACCCTTTCTTAGTTAGTCAGTCCTTCTTCCCTTACATCGAGAGGAAGCGTCCGGACGGTTTTGATGATTTAAAAACCAATTTAATTAGTTCCCGAAGGTTTTTCGTAAAAGGTTATGGAATCGTTATTTTCGTTGCTTTCTATCGTTTTGGCGTAAGGTTCAAAAACTGACGAAACGAGCGGCCGCCTCCCCTGCCCGCACGCGTCGAGTCGAATTCGAGTTGGTCAAATCGTGTCCTTTTCATCGGTTTGACACGCTTCCCGTCGAAAATGACAAAGGTTTTCTTTTCTTTTTTTCCCCCCTATTTCACTCTCAAGGACTGTTTTCTGCGAGGGGAAAAAATGACTTAATAAAATAGCCAGGTCGTAAAAAATAGATATATTCAAGATTGGCGGGACAGCTCGAGACGGCGAACCGATGGGAATCTCCCGGGGTTGAGAGCCTTCCAAGCACGTTAGTATTGCAACAACATAAATTATAGTTTCATATTTGACTTTATTACACCGGCCACCTGCTCACGAGGGAGATCTTCCATTGTCCGAGCACTGTCGGGCTCGCTCTTCCTAAGGGTTAAAGACCCTTTTTCTTACCTTACGATCTTTAAAGAGTCCTCACTTCACAACTCCACCTAGCATCCGGCTTAACAATTTTACAACCGACGTGACCAATACGCACATCTTTTAAAATATCACCCTTTTTACGACATAAAATATGTATTTTCATATTCCAGACTCTTACTTTGTTAAAAACGCCATATTTTTTGCATCTTTCATGCTACTATGTAGGGCCAAAGTTATGCGCTATTTTAAGTGGTTTGAGTTCTTATGGATTAAATAAATAATCAAAATTTATGTGCAGAAAACGACATTTTTGATGAACTTCTTTGGCGTGGGTATGAATTTTTGTACGGATTATAACAAAATCTTAACCTCTTCCATAGAGGTCTTTATTTCCATAATCAGCATTCTGATGCTTTCACTTCCACATTGATTTTTTCGCCTTTGATTTCGAATAGAATTTCCTTTCAAGGATTAAAAGGGCGGAAAACAGCACTTTCTCTTCAAAATAAGAAGTCACCTTTTAATCGTTTAGTTTTCACGGAAAAATCTTCGAGTCCCTGGAAGTGGATACAATTATGATTCGACAATAGGATGAGGGCAAGGATCTTGTTCTATTGTTGAAGTTTTCTATAAGACCCCCTATTTTTTTCGATTATAAAAGTCCTTGGGGTGCGGACTAATAAAGAAAAGAGTTCCTCTTTATTCAACGAGGCCAATCAGAAGTCGAAGGTGTCAATGATGGGTAAACATCATCGGCCTTCTCGGGTTTCTAAGGAGATGACCGAGTCGTTTCTTTTCACCGCGTACGAAATTAATTAGATCCTCCTTCGCGTGTTATTAATTGATATCTCGATGAATTTTAATTACACAGCAAAGTTTTTCATAATATACGAAATTATTCTCAGGAAAGATTTAATTAACATTTACCACGATTGCTCCTTTAAATGCCTGTACCTTCCGCAATTTTTGACGGATTTTTTAGATATTTATACCGTTGGAAAGATATTTAAAAGAGCTTTCTAACGGTATAGATATCGATAAAAATTGTGGAAGTTACGGGCTTTTAAACGTTCATGAAATCTTGCCGCATTGAAAGTGTTAAAAATGATTTTTATTTTTTTTGCTTTTGGTGCTGAGATTGAAAGTTTGTTTGTTTTTCAGTGATGAGTTCGAGGTGAGGAGTCGGAAGGGATGGGCGGTGTCGTGGAGATGAGCACCGAATTTTTTCTGGTGCCGAGGTCGAGTACGCCGGAGCCGCCGCGACTTGTGACCGCTGGGCCGACGGCGGTTCCACTCCCGAGCCCTTCACTACTCAGGGCGGACATGTGGGTCCTACCTCTTCTCGTCTTTTCGACCATCACGATGCTCCTCATCGCTCTATTCGAGGTAACGTGCTAAGCCCTCAATACGTAGAAGTGAGGCGGGTTTAGTATTCCCTATACACTTGCAATGCGGAACCTTCAAAGGCCCGTAACTTCCACAATTTTTGGAAAATATTATTGACATTTATTACATTGAAAAGCTCTTTTGAATAGCTTTCCAACGGTATAAATATCGACAAAATCGGTCAAAAACTGTGGAAGTTACGGGCATTTGAAGTTTCAGTCATGAAATTATGCAGCATTGGATGTGCTAAGGGGAAAAAGAGCTGTGATGTTGCTCTTAACAAGAATGTTATCTTTTAGGTTTTCGTGGTGCTGAAGACGTATAGGACGACGCCAAGTCGGCGACATTTGTTTCTTGGCCAGATGCTCCTATTGGGACTCTTCCTTTGTTCAGCCGTCTCGGCGTTGCTGACTGCTCAGCCGACCGTCCTAACCTGCGCAGCCGTCAGGTTAGGAGCGGGACTCGCTTACACTTTAGTTTTCTCAACGCTACTCGTCAAATGCGTATTTCTAATCTCGCTCAACGGAGGCGTCTACCTCCCTGCTCCATACCAGGCGCTTCTTCTTTTTTTCGCCGTCCTCATCCAGCTCGCGATCGGCGTCCAATGGCTTATCAACTCTCCTCCTAAAGTCATTCAGGTTCGCCACTTTTCATTCCCAAAACTCATCAACATCTCCTTTTCAGGTTGGAGGATTAACAGTCTGCCAAACACCATATCAACATATACTTTTATCTTTAGTCTATACTGTATTTTTAATTGCCGTCGTGGCAGTCTTAGCATTAAAATCGAGAGGAATTCGTGACAACTATAGAGAAGCGACTTTCATCGGGCTGGCCACTGCATGCGTCATACCTGTCTGGCTTGGCTGGGCCCTGTGCGGATTGGTAAAAATTTTTTTTAGGTGAACAACAACAATTTCTTTTTTTAGATTGTTTTAGAAAGAAATCGTGATGCGTGCCTTGCTTTTGGACTGAGTGCTTCCGCTTTGGTAGTCTTCCTTGTCATGTTTATGCCCAAAGGGAGGCAGTTGGCAGCCATGGGGAAAGAAGGGATGTACCTCGAAGACAGAGAGGACAAACTGAGCTCCCTCTCGAGGCCAGCATCACCGAGTTTCTTCCATTTCAAACCTATCGCCAAACAACATCCAGTCAATACTTTTGGTAAACCCAAAATTTTGTTCTGATACCAAGTTTGTGACGATAACCAAAACCTAAGACTAACATAGCATGGAATATTTAAAATTCGAACAAATGACTAGGAACAAAATAGATGCCAGAGGAATTTTACAATGCAAAAGATTTACTTGATTTTATCTTGTTTAGAAACATTAGGTAGTTTTAAATCTAATTTTTATCTTTCCGCAATGTGCTTCATCCAATATTTTGAGGAGGGTGGAAAAATCTCGGATTTAGAACTACCTAATCGTCTCAAACAAGGTACAAATACTGCACCTTTTGCATAGTAAACCCCCACTTTCTTGACCACTGGCAACTGTAGCAAAGATGTATATAATCTAACATTGGTTGTTATGGTGTATAATTTTTTAACAAAATTTTACAGATCGAGTAGCGTTGGTAGCTCCACCCCCTAGTTACGGTCATCATTATTATCCGTACTGTTATTTTCCAAGGCCTATCCCAGGTTGGTCCCTGTAAATATGTGTATAAAAAACAAAAAATTATTCTTCCTTGTGCTAAATCGATTGTTTTTTAGGAGGGGCAAGTTTTGACACAAGTATGTACACGACGGTGGAAAGGACGATGAGCACGAATCCAAATGTATTTTTCCACCGGCCTGGAATCCATCCGGGGATGATGTACTAAAAGCCAAACTTTCCTTCCCCTCTGCGTTACCAGCAGCGATCTCAAACTGTTCAACCCTTCAATCGACAAAAGCGAGGCTTTAATGTTCAATTGTATAAACATTTAGAATTTTCAATTTTTTCAAACTTGTGTCATGAGATGAAAATTTATTAAATAATTTTTTTTAAAGTAAATCTTTTGTGTTTAATCCAATCAAAATCTTCGGTGAGCTAAGAGTCGCCATTGGCACCATTAGCTTGACTAGTTGTCAAAATTAAATCAGTTTTTGAACTATTATTTATTTTATTTTTGACCAATTAAACGATTTTTTTTAGTATTATTTATGTTTTTGTTGAAAATGAAACCACATCCCTTCTTTGATAACACGTTTTTCTGTTATTAGCCAATAGAAACAGTTTATTTTCATTAGCCAATAGAAACAGTCCATTTCTCAATTAGCCAATAGGAACAGTCTGTTTCTCAATAACACTCTAGGAGGTATCACTTGTGCAGGTTTGTAATTAAAGAAACTAAAGACCAAATGTTGATAAATCACTTTATTCGTAATATTTATTTTAGAAATTAATTCAACACAGCTTATTTTATAAGCCTTCTTTGCATGTCCATTATTTACACAAAAATAATTATTGTAAAATACAACACAAAAGTTTATTTTATTGTACTGTCTTCATAAAGGAACATTCTTAATAACAGAGCGAACACTCCTTTCTTCCCAGATACAAAACAAAAAGATTTATCGATTTTTTTTTTCTTTTTAAATATTTCCTCTTAAAATTTACAATCTATGTACTAAAATGGTCGCTGTGCATCTAATTGTAGTTTACAACATTTTTTTTTTGTTTTTTTCATTATAAGAAAATGTCTTTTTTATTAAAAAATAAAACCTGTCAAGGTGCAGGAAAAAGTCTCTGTATAAAAGAAAAGAAAAAGGTGTTTAATTTTTTCGAAATGTCAAAAATTGGTAACGCCTACACCTTTCTGAAATTTAGAAAAAAGAAAAACAACAAAATCTAAAAGCTATTAACAACAATAACATCTCTGCACTTGACCAGTAATAAAATATTTTTACCCTACAAAATAATATTTACAATAATAATTAAAAATGAAAAAGAAACTTAAGTTAAAACAACATGAGCATATATTATTATGTGTAGTCACATACTAAATGCTTATATAAATATTACACTGTATAATTAAAGATTTTTCTAACTAAATTCTAACTACAATATTTTTTTTTTCAATTAGAATACATGCAACACGTAACATATAACTTTGATTATGGTGAAGCGTTTATGTACAAAAGAGCGAAATTTTAATAAGTCTTCACCATAAACAAGATGATATGTGTGGTAGCACCACTACCGAAATTGATTACAATATATTTTTATAATATAATTTGTATTATAATTGTACACTGAAAGGCGTCGCCTTAAATTTTACACCACTATATATAAATCCACTGAAATGTTTATTTCACAGCCGAATTCTGGTTAGATGCGACCCAGGAACTAAAAACGTCCCTGAAAACAAAGAAATGGGTTAGATATTGTATAAGTAAATGAATGAATTTGAAGGCATAAGAGGTGGAGGAAAGGATAAGTAATCCTAAATAGACAAAATTTGAGATATACCTAACATTTTCTGCGACCTACCAACAGGGGCGGACTGGCACCTTAGGGTGTGGGTGGGTTTTCAGTTAAGGGGGCGCCCGGATGGGGGGGGGGCAAAATTAGGCATCATAAATGTTGATTTCGAGGTTTTTTGACCAAAATTAGGCTTTAAAAGTGTTAATTTTGAGGTTTTTGGACGAATATTAAGCATCATAAATGTTGATTTCAAGGTTTTTTGACCCAAATTAGGCTTTAAAAGTGTTGATTTCAAGGTTTTTTGACCCAAATTAGGCTTTAAAAGTGTTGATTTTGAGGTTTTTTGACCAAAATTAGGCTTTAAAAATGTTGATTTCGAGTTTTTTGGACGAAAAAAAATTGCACTTAAAACGTTCATGTTGAGATTTTTTGACAAAAATTGGTCTTACAACCATGATTTGGAGATTTTGACAAAAAATTGTCAATTAAAGTTGATTTTGAGGTTTTTTGACGAAAATTAGGCAATTATAAATGTTGATTTTGAGGGGTTTTTTTGTTTTTGTTTTTTGACGAAAATTTAGCTTTTAAAAATGTTGATTTTGAGGTTTTTGGACGAAAATTAGGCATCTTAAATGTTGATTTCGAGGTTTTTTTGACCAAAATTAGGCTTTTTAAATGTTGTTTTTGAGGTTTTTGGACGAAAATTAGGCTTCATAAATGTTGATTTCGAGGTTTTTTGACCAAATTAAGCTTTAAAAATGTTGATTTTGAGGTTTTTGACGAAAATTTGGCTTTATAAATGTTGATTTTGAGGTTTTTGGACGAAAATTAGGCTTCATAAATGTTGATTTCAAGGTTGTTTTTTTTACCAAAATTAGGCTTTAAAAATGTTGATTTTGAGGTTTTTGGGGATATTTGCAAACAAAAAAAATTTTGAGCTTTCCCACACCCCCCAGTTTGGGAGCCACTGAGGAAAAATAACGCAAAATACTGACCGCTCTACGTATTCACGAGGGGCGCGGGTGGATTCTGTCCACCCCCCCCCGGGCCAGTCCGCCCCTGCCTACCAATCTGGCTGAAACTGAAGCTGTGCCCTGTGGGTTCTTCAGGTTCAGAAGAATTTGGATGGGCCATTCTTCTGGCAAGATTTAATAGTGAATTGCCTCACAAAGAAATCAGAAAACCTCCTACTTGATCTGAATGTCTCAAACTTTGTCTATGAATGCACACCATCGTTTCCTCAGTATGGATTTTGCAGTGGACATAATGAGATTTAAGAAAATTATACATACTTGCAATGAGAAACAACACATTCGTTACTACAATACTCGTCCTCCCATTCTGAATTGGCTACTGCTGAGTTAGGGCAGCCGCTCCGAATGCAGTGGTTGGTGGGAGTCTGAGGTGGTGGTTGCTCGCTCATTGGCTGTTGGTCCCCGGGGGGCCCGCTCCCGCCATCCTGTAACACCAAGACCACTAAACTCGATCATTCTCGATGCTTCAACATTTCGGTATATAAAATAGATACTATTCTACAAGCCGGGTGAAATGCATTCAAGTGTATCAAGTTGAAAATATTCACCTGCTGTTGCTGCATGTAGTTTGAGTTTTGGTTGACCTGCTGGGGGTTTTGGGGTGAATGTTGTTGTTGAGGTTGTTGCTGGGGTTGTTGTTGCTGCTGCTGGGGAGGCTGTTGTTGTTGCTGCTGCTGTTGCTGAGGTTGCTGCTGCGTCTGCTGTTGCATATGTTGCTGTTGAGGCTGCTGTTGCCCCATGTGGCCCATCATGACCTAAAACGACAAAAATGATCAGAAAATGCTCTTGAAATCATCAATTAAGACGAAACCTCTTGAAAAGAAGAGGTGCCGGATTCCCAAGATTGTTCAATCATGGTTGCTCTTTTTCGAGTAAGATTTAAAGAAAAGAAGAAATTAACACAATATTTGATTTAAAAACGAAGCAAAATAAAAGAAAAGAACGAAATAAAAGAAGAAAATTCAATTTCCTTTCACGACGATGCTTCGGTCAGGTTATGAATGGGGAATGCACAGCTACAGTGGTACCAACTTTACGCTTCTGAGATGGAGGCCCAAAATTTCCCTAGTTTTAGAATAAAAATAAGATATCGATAAAACAATATTTTGCCTAAAAATCCAAAGTCTAAGCCCTTTCCATTAACAAAAAAAATTTTTTTTTGTTTAATTCATTTATTTATTTTTTTAAACTCGAAAACGGAAAGCCTAAGTAGTCGAACAAACCGTCAAAAATAGGCCTAGAGGTAAATATTTTGCACCAAAGGTTTGCCTTCATAGATGTGTTGGGACTAAGGTGGAAATGAACATATCAAGGAGAGAGTGTTAAAGGACAAAATTGTAGTTTTTCGACTATATCTCGAAAACTATCGGTCCTAGCGACACGAACACTTTGTACAAAATTAAAGCTGATAAAATTTTCTACAAAATTCATTAATCACTTTTGTCAATAATTCGTTCCCTTATTGAGATATCACATCTTGAAAATCGCAAAGACAATTTTCTTGTACAGCTTTATTTTTGGGAGAACCACTCATCTGATTAATTCTAGGTTAGGCTCATTTCAAAGAAGCCGTACGGGAGAACCACCAGTATGATCGAGTCAAGTTTTGAATTACAAAGGACGAATACTAAGAAAATTTCGATATTCTGTATAGATACGGTAAGGAATTTTGTAAAATCTAATTTTTCAAGGATTTTGGAGTCACCGAAAATCTGCTTTATTGAATTTTAAAATAACACCAATTTTTTTTTAAGTTTATTAAAAGCTATAAAAATAATGATAATTGGCGATAAAAATTTATAATGCTAAAAAAATTCATTATAGTTTACGACCCATAATTCCCTTTAATTGGTTGTGAATAAAAAAAAATGAAGAACAGTAATTAAATAGAGAAGAAAAACCGGTCTTATAGAAGTTGAAAAAATAATAAAAAAGTCGGCCCGATGTATAGAATAAGGGTGAGGGGTAAGAAAGGCGGTAAAAACGTTTGGGAATGTTACCTGTTGCATGGTCGGTTGAGGCTGCCTGTTGTCTGACATCAAATGGGGTTTCTTGATGTGGCTCTGCGGGGACGGGGCTGAAATCGGCGGGGAGGGAAGGCCCGTCGGAGGCGAATATCCGTTGTAAGGGCCGCCTCCGCCTCCTCCTCCCCCACCATAACCCCCGTAACCTCCGTAAATCGCCTCAGGCTCACCGCCTCCCTAAACAAAAATCAAAATTTACATCACAAAGTCAACATTTTTTAATATCATTTCAAAATTTAAGAACTTACCTTTGAAACTAAGCTAGCCCTATAAGCAGCCAACGCCTTCAAATAATCCTTTTTGGCAGCCTCCGTCTTCTTTTTGTAAACCTAAAATAGAAATTTTTAAAAATTTTATTTGAAAAAATTTCAAAGGTTCAGACTAAAAGTAATTAAAAACTTGCACTATTCTGTACTTTTATTTGAAGATGAAAAAGGAGGGGAAAAGTTTCTGAATACTCAAGTCTAAACAAATCAAAAGGAATAATTGAGAGTGCTCACGGCATACTTGAAATACTCTGTATTATTTACGTCTTTTCAAGCATTCTTTTGTACTCATATACATTCCCCCGGCTTTTGCTTTAAAATGAAAGGATGATTGTGCTCCTATTTTTTAACAACGTGGAATCATGTTCGGAATGGGAAATAATGAGCGAAAAGGGGATTTTATTGACCGTTTCATTGGTGAAATTGACGGAGAAGGGTCATTACTCATTACCCTTAGAAACCCTAGTTTTGCAGAGGACTTGAAAATTAAAAAAATTTTCGGGTCAAAAAGTGAAGAAGTCCCCCCTTTGGTAAATGGTAAGCAAGGTCGGAAAATAAAAAAAATCATATCCCAAAACTGACTTCAGAATTGTGTTTTTCACCCTAAAAATTGTCAAAAAGAAGCTTTTGGAAGGAGTTAAAAATTGAAAATTTTCGGGTCAAAAAGTGAAGGGTCCCCCCTTTGGTTAGGCCCAAAAAAATGTTTTCATATCCCAAAACTAACTTAGGATTTGTGTTTTTCACTCTAAAAATAGTCTAAAACCAGCTTTTGGAAGGAATTGAAAATTGAAAATTTTCGGGTCAAAAAGTGAAGGGTCCCCCCTTTGGTGAGGCCGAAAAAATTTTTTTCATATCCCAAAACTGACTTCAGATTTGTGTTTTTCACCCTAAAAATAGTCTAAAACCTGATTTTGGAAGGAATCAAAAATTGAAAATTTTTGGGTCCAAAAGTGTAGAAGGGTCCCCCCTTTGGTGAAATCGAAAAAAATATTTTCAAATCGCAAAACCGACTTCAGTAATGTATTTTTCACCCTAAAAATAGTCTAAAACCAGGTTTTGGAAGGAATTTAAAAATGAAAATTTTCCGGTTAAAAGGAAACTTACATTCTTGTGCTCTGCATCAAGAGCGTCCCACATTGATGCGACTATTTTCGAAACTTCTCCAAAACTGGCATTCGGATTTTGCCCTTTGATCGCAGCCTGGGTGTCCCTGAAGAAAAGCGCGTATGCTGAAACAGGCCTAAAAACATTCAAATTAAACATTACGTCCTCGATTTATGATTCCGTTACTTTTGTGGTTCGTTCGGATCCCTTTTCTTCTTCTTCTTTTGTGTTTTGGGCTTCTTCTGAATTTTGGCAAGCGTGTTCTCAGCCGGTTCAGGCGAGGGCCGCTTCATCCCGGCTACAAGATGCGAATGCGGCGTCGAATCATCGCTGTCGTCACTCGTCGTCGTATTCTCGTGCGGCATATTCGTCGTCTGCGGCGACTGAGCTTGTCTCCCTTGCGGCGACCTCATCGTCTGAGGAGGCCCCATACTATACTGCTGTAACTGCTGCAGCGAATTCTGTGGCATCCTGTATCCATTTTGTTGATTATAATTGCTAAAAACATAAATTTTAATAAAATCGAAAAACAATCGAAGTTAATTACTTCATTCCCATTCCCATATTGTGTTCCTGAGGCGGTGACAAATATAAAGGTTGATGGTACGAATTATTTTGATCACTCATCGTCATAGTGGTCTGACTCATATTAGCCATAGAAATCTAAAAAAACACAATATTGTCTTCGTTTAATTAATTTATTACATACCGGAGGTTGATGGTATCCCATATTGTGTTGTTGGCCAGAATTGTGATGTGGGTTTATTGGGGGAATATCGAAGTCTTCGTCGCCGAAACTTGGCGTGTGAAAATTCTAAAAAAAAATTTCATTATGCGAAATAATAAAAAGTTTTAATCTGTCAACTTGAATACAAAATCAAAGGTGTCAAGTTTTGTAATTTATATGGAAATTTATAATCAAGAGATCCTCCCGACCAAACACTTTCCCAAAATAAATTAATGAAACTTCAAACTTTTTTTGATAAGTCTGGCATATTTTAGGAGAAGGGTCAAAAACAAAAGTTGACGATTCGTCCAATTTCATTATTTTGGTAAGATTTCAGAGAATTAGCTACACTCTTTACGATTTTAGGGACTTTCAGCCTTTTTCAACAAGATTTTGGTATGTTGGAGTATCTTTCTACATGCAATTGCCATATTTAGCATCTTTTCTACAAGAAGGTGGTTTTCTTGCATGACCTTGAGCATTTTTTTTAAACAAGATTTTGGTCTTCTTGAGCATATTGTTACATGGGATTGTTATATTCAGCCTCTTTTATAGAAGATGCCACTTTTGCATAACTTTGATCCTTATTCAACAAGAATTTGGGCAATTAAACGCCTTTTTGAGCCTCCAGGAATAAAAAGAAAAAAAATTTTAAAACAAACAGGCAATACTTCATATTTTAATACGCAATTTGAACATAAAGTGAGACTTGACGGAATGCAGTTAACCTTTGAAAAAACCGCACAGGTTCACGGTTCAATGAAATATCGACATCCTTCAAAGAGGTTGAAGATCAGGACTTTTTCCTTATTTCGAACAGAATATTTCTTATTTTCGAATTCAACTTTTCAAGAAATTAAGCTAGAAAAAGAGACGCGAACAAAGTTTTCAATCATAGGAACGTGGTCGGTGCCCAACATCTGCGAGAACATTCGTACCCTTCAGGCTCTCTAATTAGGAAAGTTTACCGCCAACGAAAAATTCATTGAACGTTTTTTATTTCAACTTTCGAACGTTAACGTTATTTATCGATTCGAAAAAAGAAATTCCCCGTTATTTTTTAATCACGGACGAAAAATAATTCGCCGGAGCGACATTCAATACAGGAAATGGACGACAGGTCGTATTTTTGACGGAATGACGTCATAAATATGTCTCCCGTTATGATTGAAATTATCTATTTTTAAAAAAACATAAAACAGAGAATCTGATTATACAAAAGGACTTGTAAATATTCACAAAAAATTAATAAAAACAGCAAAAAACTGATTTATCGGTGCTAATATCGATTCCTGGCACAATTACGATAACAAGACCTTATTGATTAAGATGGCAGTGGTTATGAGTTCGAAAATTAAGTTTTTATAAGGGTGGTCATGATTTTAAATGATTTGTATAACATAATACTGTAATCAAAGTGTTTTTCTTACTTCTATTGCTCTCTTAAATTGTTTTTAATCGGTTTAAAAGATAATAAGAGAGTAATTAAGTTTAAGTATAAAGTAAAACATAGAATAAAGCGGTTATAATATAATATTGTAGTCGTAAATGGACGTTGGAAGAGCCAATAGAATCCCTTTTAAGTTCCACTCGAGAAGCGCAATGAAATCCGTGAATATTCGTTCAGAAAACGCATTCCAGACGAAATAATAATAGGAAGGAAATTGAATTCGAGAGAGAGGAGACTGCGGGAGGGAGAGGGGGGGATAAAAAGAGGTGGGGGAGTTGGCGGACGGGGTGAGGAGGGGGCACGTCAATACCAAGCCAGAGTTTTCAAGTAACAAGATCCAATTTGAGTTTTGTAAAAGTTTGTTCTTGGTAGGAAAAGGGCTGAAGGAATATGCGAGACATGTGTGAGTGGTGAGGACGAAGGGTTGGGGGATTTTAAGGGGGGAGGGGGGGTTTATATACAAAAGGGTCGAAGGGTGGGGGAATGCAAACACAGTTTACTGCCGTAACAAACAGACGAGCGCTTGCATACCTAAACAGAAATCATTTTAACTTCACAACCGAGCCTTCATTTATTAAAAACTTGTTTCACCCTTTAGAAAAAAATAATTCCCCTCAGCAGAATCAAAGAACTCATCAACCAATCAGAATCATAACGACGAATCTACCCACCAGATTTTTATTTTTTCGGATTTCTTTTCTATAAATCTTTATGATATTAATGAAAATGAAAAGAGGGTTCCAGGGGCTTAGGGAATATCGCATTCTGAGGTTGTTGCTCCCTTTAAAGGAAAAGAGGGACGATAAATAATTTCCAACCCAAAACATTTTCATTCATTTAAATGTCCCGTAAAGTTTCTTCGTCCCAATTTCCGTTACAGAAGCGGAAAGAAAGACGCCATAAACAATTGCAAGTTTTTTTTAAACTTAGGTATATCAGGGAAAAAAATCGTCTAAAAATCGAAAAAAATGTGAAACGCCATTATTTTCAGTTTGTACACAAAAGATTGTTTTTCTTCTTCAAATTGCCTCCCTATTATCCACCATTCAACCGCATTTCCTTTTTTTCCCCTTTGCGTTTGTCGAGTTTTATTTAGAAGTCTGAAAATTGAAATGAATATTGTAAAGTAGGCAGAGTGGAAAAAATAATTGGTTTCGAAACGATTTAAGTTGAATTCGAGGGAGTTCCCACCCTCTCATCCACCGCCGAACTCTGCTTCGATTCCTCCCTTTAATTGATAACTGTTCATCCGTACTAATTACGTAATCTTTTATAAAATATTGACGTTCTTATTGGTTCTTGAAGAAAGAAAAAGCCTGAAGTAGTGGTAAGGAGGAAAGCAATACTTGGAACTTGCTCAAAAAGTCGGGGCTCTACAGACCTCTCCACAAACAACATATCCCCCAACCTCCTCTACCACCATCAGTCATGAAAATTGGCAGAATTTTAGTTTAAACTTTGAATTAAACATCCCTTTACCAACAAAATGTCCCGACTTTCCACGATTTTCCATCTGAAAACAGCACATATCGACAAAACGTATGAAATGCAGGGACGCGAGTATGTATATTCATAACCGGACAGATCGTACAGGACATAAATTAAACCGTTTTGACTAAAACAAAAGAGAATCTGAGGGGATGCTTCAGGGGCGGGGGTGTGGTCGCGCACATGGCCAGAGGGTGGGGAGAAGCCATCTCTATTCACCGCACACTGCGGATTTCGAGTATTAATTAATGAATACCGATTTGTAATCACCTGTATATAATTATCTTTAGAACGGGAGGGGGCGATCCGCGGGGGGACAACGTAAAAGCTCTCATTAATTATCGTTTAGATAAGCCTTGCTGATTAATGACAGCGTTGGGTAGTTGGGCTGAATTGAGACCTTGGAATTTATTTTCTAAAAAGCTCTCTCATGTTAAATTTTTCGTCCATTTTTTTAAAATCAACTTTTAGTACTTCAGCGATTTATTTTAAAAGTTAAAAAATAGACTTTATGTGATTTTTATATGCCTTTAAAGGGGAGAAAAAAAAATCAATAAGCAAATAGCTCGTAGCAAATAGTAAATCGGGCAAGAGTATCTAATCCCGCCTCTGCCCCTTAACTCCCTTTGCCACCCCAGGTCCAATTTTTGAAGCAAATTGGTTTTACAAGTGTCAATATTTGATGTTGAGCAGAATCAACTCTGGGGGAGGGAAAGAGAGAAAAAAAAACTTTTTAAACTTGGAGCCTCGTTAAACTAACTATGTTACACGAGGCAGAAAGGCATTTTTTTTAAGACAGAAAAAAAAGAGAGGAAAATGAAACAATTTATTTTTAAAAGGGTGGGATGGGGGCGCAAACTTCGTTTTTCATATTGAAGGTCAATTTTTTCCCACCAAGAAAAAAAAATTTATAAATCAAAAAATTTCCAATTTTCTAAGAATTTTTATTAAAACATGAATATTTTACCTGCTCGTTCATATTTGAAAAGCCGTTCTGCAAATGGCTAGGCACTGAAAGTGAAACATCGATGTTTTCGCTCCTCTGAAACACATTGAAAAATCAAAGCAAATATTTAAAATTGTTTTTTTAAGTGAAAGTAGACGCCCTCGCCTACGTTTTTAGTAATTTTGTAATGAGAGAAAGTATAAAATGTTGGGTAAAGTCCAGGCAATTGAAATATTTTGGTCCACCTTAATGGACATTATGAAATCGTAATTGTTTCATTTTTGTAATTTTAAAGAAGTTAAAACACAAAGAAATCCGTTTTAAAGACATTATGACATCAATAATTTAGATCATGTACTTTGACAGATTGCTTTTTAGGGAAAGTGAATTATGTAATTTTTAATTTGGGCGATCAATCTTATGAACCTATTTTTGGAAAACAAATTATTTAAGGTTAATTTTCTGTCTTGATTGTGGTATGAAGGAGGAACTCCAAAAAATGGGATTCTACAGACCTCTTCGGTGATGGGGGAGGTTCGAGGAGAGTGATGTTGTGGGGAGGTAGAAGAGGTGGTGGGAGGTTGGGGAAGTGATGACGTTGTGACGGTACGGTGGCCCACGTGGGAGGGAGTATTTTGGTGTTTTTGCTGAAAGTTCGAGTTATGGGGTTCCTGCTCCATACCAGCACTTTAATGGACGATTTCTAATTTAAAAAGAAAAGATTCACAAAATAGCCGAGTCCGTTTAATTAAACGGGACCTTGTTTTGTTGGATCCCCTAAAAAAATCCTTATCTTTTCCAACTGTTTCAAAAGGACGACTAAATGGATTTGTTGTCAAGTTCATTACCATTTTATTTGTTAACCAGATTAGACTAATGGAAGCAAATTATCGTTTTTTGTAGCCCCCTCCGGGACCAAAACCAGGGACAATAACGACATAATTATTGACGATTTGAATTTCAAATCGTTAAAATTAATTTAACTTCCGAAAAATGCGGTTTTCGCTTCTTTGTTTTGTGTGTTACAAGTTCATCCAGGGTTAAGAGCCCTTCACCGCAAAAGCGACCTCAAGCCAAAGTTTTCTAACTTATTCCAAAATACTCTGCAGATGTCGCAGGTACATGATCGTTTAGGAAAAAATTTTTTTCTTTAAACATAAAGTTGAAGAATTGCGCTCGTATTTCACTTTTAAGAGGGCCACTACTGCCTTTTCCACATCTTTAAACACAAACTGTAAACTCCCCTTTTTACGACGGTTCAAGATTAACTACTTACCAGGAGGAAAATATCACTCTTTTTTGCATTTTTATTTCGTATTTTACGTTCACCGGGATAACGACTTGAGTAAGACAAAGTAAAAATTGTTTTCTATGCAATTAGAAAAAAAATTTCGAGTTGATAGCCGTGGGAAACCTATTGATTGTTTATTATTCAGGCCCTTAAAGTATATAAAAAAGAGGAAAAAAATTATTTTTGACAGATTTATTTTTACCAAGTCCGATTCGGGCCTGAAACCAATAAATCAACGGGGCATATTTCCGTTCGTCTTTACATCCAATTTATTCCCACCCTTCATCCCCCCCTGGCTTTTCTCCACCACGGTAGTCCATTTATGGAACAATGGAAAAGTATTTCATGTGAAATCCCTAACGAAAAATGAGAAAGGATATTTCGTCCATTAAAAAATGACCGAAAAATGGAGAGAAAAAACGTTCACGACTTTTTTTTTACTTGCCCGGTGGTTGACCTCGGTTTTGAAACCGAAATGGCCGAGACTTCCCTCAATAATCCAACCTCCTATCAACACCTACTCGCTCAATCGTTAACACGTCATTTTTTCCACGAAACGTCTAAAAAACCGGTGGTATGGAGCAACCCCATAACTCGAACTTTCTCCAAAAGGGGGCTCTAGAGACCTCTCCGCTGACACTAAAACCCCTCCCTCATGCACGTTCCCAACCTATCACATCCCCCTAACCATCCCCGACCATGCCATTCCGGAATCTAACACCACTCTCCCAACACCTCTCCTCCAATTAAAAAGATTTTAGAATTATCACTAAATAGGAAATCTCAAATCCTTCACCTAGACACCTTCGCAAGAGAAATTGATGAAAATCCCGCAAAGGGTGTCCTTTCTTGATTTTGAGGTTTTTGAAGAAAAATTGGCTCTTAAATGTCTATTTTAAGGTTTTTGATGAAAAACAGCCTTAAAATATGCTCAGAAAAAAAAAAAAAAAAAAAAAATCTTGAGCCTGCCCCCCGCCTATTGCCTAAAATAAAAATCTCCACCCCGCCACACTGTCTCGCTAGACTGGTCCCCTAACTGCTCATCTACAACCTACAAAGAGGTTTTTTTTCTCTCTTTTGGCTTTGGTATTGTCATCAGCCAAGGGGGAACATAGTTTATTATTAATCCACAAGATAAATTGACGGAAATCTAAAGAAAAGCGTCGTTTCAATGATTGTCCAAAAGGATAATAAAAAATCTCTTGAAAACAGCAACGCAATAAAATTTAAACATTGTTCTTTTACTTAATCACATACATCGGGAAGGGAGGGGTCAAATACCGTGTTTGAAACAAACAATAAACGGTTAGTTATAATAGATCACGAACTCCATGATGGGGGAGATTTTTTTTGTTTGAGAACACGATAGCTTTATAAGATAAGGAGGTGTAACAAGCACCATCACTATGATTAGAGGAGCTCGTCGAAATTCGTTTTTTTTTATAAACCAAAACGATTAATAAAAAAAAATGGAGTCAATCGTGTGGGTAAAAAAAGTCGCACTTATGTTCGAAGGGGATGACAAAGTGGTCTCGGCGAATGTGCTTAGAAGATAAGAGGCTTACAACTACCCCTCCCTCGACTGTCTCGTCTTCCTACCCAAAACAGACACCCAACCCTTTCAAATTGTTTATGTACAACTTTCTTCTTTGTCAACATAAATATCGGTGGGATTAACTCAAGTACTAAGTTTAAAGGGCTTCCGCTTTTATTTTCAAACTGGAGACCTAATAATCAGCTTTTCTTATTGGATATGTGGGAAGAAAAATTTTTTTGTTAAAAAATGTTCGAGAGTAGGTCGTTCCTTTGCAGTAAAACGCTAAAGGGGATTTTATGAGTCGGGGAATATTTCAAATACGCGCATATTCAACCTCCCTCCACGAGACAGCCCCCCCTTTCCTTTCCGTTTTTCCTTTTTGCATTCTTGTTTGATCGATGAGCTAATATTGCCATGAGTCGGCGCAGAGTTTGGGGCATAGTTTGGGAACAATTAAACATTTCACATCCTTGTCCCATCCGGAAATCTCCCTTGGGGGTATTCGGAGGTCACTTTTAGATTAATTCATAACATTTTGTATTCATGGACGGTTTACAATGTTTCGGATGTAATTTCCCTTTTTATGGTTTAATATACAATTTAGAACAACCCACAAACGAAAAACAATGTCTTTTTTTTGTAAACTTCAGGGCAGGGGGTATAATCAACCATAATGACCTTGATTCTTTTTCTTAATTGGAATCGAAAAGATTGATGACTTTTTAAAATGAAAAATTGAGATGTGAGGTTTTAGATTTATAAATGGAGACCATTAAGTTGTAAGATGTGAATAATGTTGGCTTTCAAATAATGTACGGTTCTGGAGAACCCCCCCCTTCCCCTTTTACATCTCCAGTTTCCACTCAACACACAAGTTTAATAATCCCATCCCCGAAGCTTTCCGAACGCTAACCAACTTATCAATGCCAGAGGACTAAATGGAAAAGCAATATAAAGTTAACAATTGTTTCTAATGGATATCAGGGTGGGCCCACGGTGGAGGATTGGATGATCTCTCTTTAACCACGGCCAGGAATCTCCCCCCAACCCCATCAACTTAGAATATATGCCTACTTGACTTTAACTTTAAATAGCTAAGTTTCCAGAATGTATTAGCGGAGTGGAACTCGAATCGATATTCTCGGCGAAGCTCCTCCTCATTTTTCCTTCATATCCAACTTTTATAAATCCATAACTAACGAACTAAACTATTCTTTCTTAATAAAATGAAGTTGAAATTTGCCTAAAAAGGGCCATTTCTCATCGAAAAAGATTTCAAATCTGCCTAAAGGGTATACAGTATCGAAAAAGGTGTTAAATCTTCCTAAAAAGTTTTGTTTTTATAGATAGATGAAGGTTCAACATTTGCCTAAATGGGTCTTTATTCATCAACTAAGGTTAAAATCTGACCAAAATAAGTGTTTTATCATCGAAAATGGTTCAAAATCTGCCTAAAAAGGGTGTTTACTCATCAAATAAGGTTAAAATCTGCCTAAAAAGGGGTTGCCCATCAAATAAAGGTTCAAAATCTGCCTAAAAAGGATCTTTACTCATCAAATAAGGTTAAAATATGACCAAAAGAAGTGTTTTATTATCGAAAAAGGTGCAAAATCTGCTAAAAGGGGTCTTTACTATCAAACATGTTAAAATCTGCTAAAAATGGGGTTTTCCATCAATAAAGGTTCAAAATCTGCCTAAAAAGGATCTTTACTCATCAAATAAGGTTAAAATATGACCAAAAGAAGTGTTTTATTATCGAAAAAGGTTCAAAATCTGCCTAAAAGGGGTCTTTACTTATCAAACAATGTTTAAAATCTGCCTAAAAAGGGGTTTTCCATCAAATAAAGGTTCAAAATCAGCCAAAAAAGAATCTTTACTCATCAAATAAGGTTAAAATATGCCCGAAAGAAGTGTTTTATTATCGAAAAAGGTTCAAAACCTGCCTAAATAGAGTGTTTACTAATCAAAAATGTTAAAATCTGCCTATAAAGGGGTTTTTCTAATCAACAAAAAAGGTTGTAATCTAAGGTCTTTTTTCAAAAGAAGGTTCGAAATCTTCATCGTCTTCGTTTCTCATTAAAGGTTTAAAGTAAGCCAAAAATGTTCTTTTTCTCATATTATGTTCGTCTTTTTTAGGCGGATTTATAACTCTTTTTCATATTTTGAAATGAATGGAATATGTAAATTCAAAAAGTTCGGTCATATAATTTTTTTTCTCTCGCGAATCAGTTAAGCTAATGCGAACGTCACATTTGATTTATATTTGTTTACAACTTATAAAGAATATATATATTTTTTTTAACCCATGACTCATCCGGATAAAAGGTCGAGAAAAATATCCTCTTGTTTTCCACTTTTTTCCCTTCCACCCCGACGCTTTTTAGATATTAAACAAATTCATGAAATATTTTTCCGTTCTTTACGTGAGAATTTATAGAATACGAAAAAAAAGAGGCTAAAAATATTTATTTAATGGGCTTTATACTCGAGGCAAGTCCATGAAACTGCTAACTATAGTAATTCAACGTAATTATACGATGTTACTTTATGACTTGTAATTAGAGTAGGAATACTAATAGCCGTTCTTTTGTGGTCTGGACTCATTACAAGTTTTTATTGGCCGATAATTTCCTTTCTTATTTTTATGTGTTGATTTAAGGGTGGGAATTTTAATAAAATTTTTTTCCCTTCAAAATTACATTTTGTTTCGAAGTCTGAGTAATCCCGGGAGTTTTATTTTAAAATAAAAACTGACTGCGGGGAAATGGTTTTTATTAAATTTTCCTCTCAGGGGCCCTTAATTGAATAGGGTAAAGCTTCGTAGTCCTTGTAAACAAACTTGATTTGAACGCTAACTTTTTATTATTGAACCCCGGGTTTTCCCTTATTTTACTCACACTCGGTGGGTCCTCATGGGGGAAAACGGGGCTCAAAGATAGTTTTAGTCCAGTCCCTCACAAATAAATACAATTCAATTTTCTTAGAAAACATAAAAGCTTTCCAGAAATCTTTGTCTTTGACCCTTTTATTTTAAAATTGAATTAATTTTTTTCAGACAAAAAAAATTTTAAAAGGTAAAAAAAAAATGAATTTCATTTTTTGGTAAATTTTTTCTTGCTCTTTTCATAAAAAAGGTCTCTTTGTATTCGACGCATTAATGAGATCTCATGATTACTTTGTTTAATTACTCGCCGTTTTCTTTGTGTACTCGAATGAAAATTGGAGGCGGGCGGGCGTTACATGCTCTATCTCGTGACTCGTATTGAATTTCAAATTAGCCATTAAATAAAAAAAGGAGTCCCATGACCCTCCCCCGTCCGCAAAGTAACCCTTACCACCTCTCTCTTTCGTTTAACCATTGCTTTTATATCGCTCACAAATCTCTCGAACGGTTAATTCCGGAAAACGTTTTTACGCCAAAACCACTTTAAGTTTTTATATAAAAAAAAAAGTTTATTTATTAAATTTTCTTTTGAAATCTGTTGAGGTTTGTGAAAATTCTTGACCCATTTGGCTCAGGGGCTCCATTGGCTTTAAAGGGGTTTTCCAGTCCAACAGATTAAGGGGAATCCGACATCAAAATTCTACCAAGTGTGCGAGAGAGAGGGAAGATGCCCAAAAGTAGTTTCCTCGTTTTGGGCACTAAAAATGGTCGGAATAAATCGCGTTCTCATTCTTTTGGAAAACTACGTGCTGTTTAGAGAGCAGTTTTTCCGAAAAAGTTTTCCTCGGAAAAATAGAAAATGCAATTTTCCACCAAAACTTTATTTTTGAAAAAACAGTTAGTCATCTTGTAGGTTGTGAGGAGCTGATTCTGATGGGAGAATCCCCCTTAAGGTTTACTATTTAAAAAGCTGTAATTTTGAATTTTTTCAAATGCCAAATGTTGGTGAAAATTATTACCTCTTTTTTGGCTAAAACCTTTGAAGAATCCAATTTGGCAAGGAGCCCAATTTGCTGAACCGTTTTTCAACCTGGGCGCCGCTGGATAAGGAAAGGTAGCCACCTGTGATTACGACCCAAATTTTTCAAGTAATAGAAGTTAGAGAAAAGCCCAGGTTGCTTCAATCCTAACCTGGCAACCCCTGCGATAACAGTAACGCACTCTCAATTTTGAAACAGCACTCTTTCGAATGATATCTGAGTCAAACACCAAAACACAGTTCTCCACGAGGTATCACCAACCCCCACATTTTCTCCTAAAGGATTATTTTTGATAATAGCAAAGTAAAAACCTGGTAGAAATTTCCAGTTAAAGGATATTTAATATTGATCCGCACAATATGGTTGTGACATCACATCACCCTAACC